>VFFE01007615.1:447941-543114 GCA_008921705.1 Burhinus oedicnemus
TTTTTTTTTTTATTTTATTTCAAGATTATATATGCTTTTTGTGAAGATGCTAGAAATCTGTCAGTTCCCATTATTAGTAATTTGCAATCAAGTTTCTAATTAAAATTATTTCACCTTTCCTTTAAGCATTAGGAGATTTGATGTGTTCTTTCTAAAGACTGGAGATTGCAGTATGGGCAAGAAAACGTTTGGACATAGTGAACATGAAGAAAAGAAACATTCTTATTCAGTAGTGATCTCATGTTTTTGAAAATGCCGTCAGTCAGAAACAAACATATTCATCTTCATTAAGTAAGTCTTCCTCCCCATAGTCTTTATAAAAGAAATCCAACAGTTTGACAAAAGGTTAATCAAATCTTAACCTTCTGTAGCTCAAAAAGTTGAAAAATTTTAAGTGATCTTATTTTCATATTTTGTATATTTCATTTTCTTCTATATAGAGAGTAAGGAGAGCTTGCACTACTTTTACTAATCAATTTTATATGATCAGTAAAAATTTGTAGAATCAAATAAATATTTGACGTTACAAACACTTACTCAAAGAAATAAATAATTTGATGCTTCTCCCAACTTCTAGTGGCATTATCTGTTTCATTTATATTTAGTTCAAAAGCTTTTAAAAGGCATTAGAGTTTTGATTGTGATTGAGACTTTTTGCTAAAGTGTGCTGCTCATACAAATTCTGAAGCAAATTGGAAATAATTAGCTAGCAGCTTGAGAACTAATATGTGAGTTTAGCTAAGGGAGACTGAGGGGAAGCAACTGGTGAAGGAAGATGAGTCTGTAATTCTTCCCTAAATGCAAGAATTTTAATTCATGGTTTGGTAAAAGCTGTATAGAAAATAAAGAAATGTCTGACAAAAAAAATTGGGGTAAGAAAAAATTCTGTGGACTTTTTTTAAAAGTAAAATTAGAAGATCCAGATAGATCTGATTTAGAATATCTCAGGTTCCATTTGCAGATTAAATTTAGTATGTCTCAGGAAGAGGAGAGCTAGAATTACAGTGCAACTCTGAAATGCATTTCACTAGGAAAACAAAACTCCAACTGTGTGCTTGCTCCGCTATTGTTCTTGTCATGTTAGTTTTCATGCAAAGCAATCCACGGGTTAGGAAAGTAAGTCATAGAAAGCTATTTAATTCATAAGAAACAGAGCAAAGAACATTCATTAAAACATGAAAAAGGGCTTGACTGCAGACATGGTGACAGAAGAAAAAACATTAAATAGTGAAAGAAACCATGGAATGTGGAGTGTTACATTCAGTGAGGTCCCTGAATTGGAAAGAGTAGATGATTTTGGAGCATTCTGACTGTTTTCCAATTGGATATAGCAGAAGGTTTGTTGTGTAAAAAAAGAAAAAAAAAATCATGTATGATTAGAATGAAACATTGCACCTGAGATTCTGGAAAAAAGTAGAAACTTGGTGCCAGTCATTCCTATGGAAACAAACTTGCATTCTTCCTTTTTGTGTGTTTCCTCAACATGTGGTACCCTCTTTGTTCATTTCAGCCACAGTTTATAGTGTGGTAAGTTTTATCTTCAGATAACTTTAGGAAGGTGGGTAAACATAGGAGACTCGAGTGCTCTAATGTGATAAATGCTGCACATGAACTTTGCAAAAGGAAAAAATACCAGTCATAGAACAAAAATGTGTAGAAACAAAGCCCCATGGTAGGACACTTGCCAGCACTGGCACATCCAGAAGCAGCATGTCCTAGATAGGACTTGCTGTTCTTCGGTCAGGTTGATGTGTTTATATACCACAAGTCTGGTGCATACCAAATACACATAACTTACCACACCTGTTAAGATCACAGAGACTTAATCTTCCACCTTACAGAAGCAGACACTATTAAGTATATTCTTCCCTGTTAGCAGAGTTGGCAGATTTTCTGTGGTTTACAGAACTACTTGTTTGTTTTATTGACAGCATTGGCAAAGTAGGGTTCTAGAATACCAAAGAGAAAAATGTAGCATTGCATATGGACAATTTTATACAGTTTTTATTATTTACATTTTTTGCAGATGTAAGTGAGTTCGGTGTTCAATCGCACTTGCTACAAAACAGGCAAGGTTGTATGAAAAGGTATGTAAAGCGATTGTTTTAAGTATTAGATGCAAGCAGACCTGGTAGTTCCTTTTGGCTGCATAATGACACAGCTTGTACTATTAAGTAGTACTTCCCTTGAGGTGGGTCCAAAATCCAGGCTGAAATGAGAATGTTAATTATGTTACAGTAAAGAGGAATACTGATTTTGGTATACTAGCAAACCGAATTTAGGTTTTATGCATTCGAAAAAATGCTGAACAGAAACAGATTTTTTCTGGATGATCAAATCTCTTCTACAGGGAGCTACTAAACTGAAAAGCAGAACACCATTTTTGTGGTTGCTGTGGCAATATGTTGTTGTTTCCCTCTGCAGCACTGTACAACAGACCAATCTGGTTTCTGAAAGTAAGCTGTTTTAGGAGGATATAAATAATACATTAGACTTACTACTAGATGAATCTTTCTGGATGGAAATCTGTTAATCTATGGAATGTATCCGTATTTAGAATGGTATTAACCACTGTGTGGATATCTGTCTTTGGATTTGTTTTGTTCTAAAAGCATCCCAATTCCCTTTAGCTTAAGTATAAATGTGGCATTGACTAGTGCACTCATACTGTTTTTCTACAAATGTGTGAGCAGTACTGAATTTTAGAGACATGTGCTGAAAAGTACAATATGTGACCCACCACATTAGGAACAGAAGGTGATAAGGATCTCCTGGGATTAACTTGATCTACTATTAGTAAAATACAATCTCACTTTTTAATGGAGAGCTGTGGTAGGAGGTCATTGCTCAGCCGAAGTGCTGAGATGGGCTCCCAGTAGTTGTCCACGTGTTCTCTACATTGAACTTCTGTAAAACCTGTCGTGGGCAATAGCAGTGGAAGATCTTAGTGAATTTTATCTCTAGCAGCACATTATACGAATTCTTTGTTTCACTTTATCTATACCACTATTTCATCACCTTCAGCTACAAAGCTACGTTTTTTTCTTGTTTCTAACACAAATTTTGTTCAGCATTTTGAATCTTAACAAATCCAGTGATCTGTTTATCCTAAGTTTCTCTACTGAACCTTCTCCCTGTGCTCTTTGCAGCAGCTTTGTCTCTTTTTGCTCTTCGACGCACTACACATGGTACCGTATCAAAAGGCTTTGGACCACTGCAGTTGCTTTTTTGAAGTCTGATGTGCGTTTTCTCATCATCTTATCTTCAATTTCTTATTTGTGCTTTTTCCTACTTGTATTTCATCAGTCTTCTGTAATTTTTCAAATACAGGTGTGCGTGTTTTGTAGGAACAGACTCGCTGTATTTTTGCATGCAGTGTGCTTTTTATCATTTATTGCAGATAAAGTTCAGTTGTTCAAGTAATTCTTCATGAAAAGCAGGCAGGAAGTGGGATTTTGAGCACAATGGAAGAAAACAATTCTTACACCTCAAAATGGACACTGTAAAAAAATGTTTGTCAGTATTTTCCTAGCCATATAGATGATATACAGAACATGCACTAAAATAGTACATTTTAGTGCTGTAGGTATTGAAACCTCTGCAGCAAGACCACCCAACTAGTAAACTATGGCCCAAATGTAGTTCACATGTCACCTTCTGAACTCCTTTGTACCCCAGATACTAGTTTGTAAGGGGTCCTTTGTGTGTAGAGAGGGAAGAGACCTGGCGCAGACAGAGCTAGCTGGAAGTTTGCTGACAAACTGTGAATCTTGAGTCCAAGAGTGAGACTGCTTAACCTAAGAAAGTGGAGGAAATAAGTTTTTTTCTTCAGCTGTCTCTTGTCGTGCTCCTGCTGTGTTGGATAGGACTGCAGCTGGAGGTGGAAGAAGAACAAAAGGTAGTGGAGCTAGAGTGCAAATGCATGTACCTTCTCTGCTTCTACTGTGCTTTGTTTTGAAGCTGAACTATAAAGAAGAAAGGGGACTGGGGTGAAGTGGAGCAGGCTCTCCAGAGGTTATGACTTCTTACATACACACAAGTGACACCTAAGAAGTAGAAAATAGAGACAAAGAGTGGTGCCTGTCAAACTTGCACTTATATTTGAATGTTGAAGAAAGAGACCAGGACATTTGGGAGGGATGTGGAATACACAGAATGCACAGTGTCTCTTATTCACTTAGTTCTATGTTTCTACTTTTAAGAAAGAGGTAAGTTAAGATATACTAGTAAAAAGCAAATTGTGGCCATTTCCATGATTTATCCAAGAACATCCTCTGTATTTTCCCATGATCTTAGGAATTTCTCTAAGGAAACCCCCCTAGTATAGTGTAGAGTAATAATATTGAACTTCTTTGGTTTTATGAAATTCGTGTGTTTAGTGTCAAGTTTATTCAGAAAAACCCAGTGCTTTATCGAAATTTTGTTTCACCAGAAAATTGTGCTGAAGTGCAAACTTCTTATCAATGCAAATAACTCACCTTTCCTGATGCATCTTCTCTGGGACATTCTTCTGCAAGCTCACTAGGAGTTCAAAGTCCCTGCTACATTACGGCTTGTCCTTTTGACAAGCTTACTAGATTTTTGGTACAAGGCAGAGCAACAGGTATGATACTTGTACTATCCTGAATCTTGTGCCCTTCTGCAGGGTTCCTACTAGCAACTTTGTTTAGGCTGTATGAAGAATGCCGGCCTGCCAGAATGGTGGACTGACACAGTAGATTTGTGACTGAACCAGAACTTCTAAGGAATTATGTTCTGCTTTTGCCAAGCATGAGCAGCAAGGAAGGTATATGACTCACCATGCCAGTGATATGCTATTGCAACATAGTTTTATGAATGACTTTCCAGGCAATTTGCAGAGTTCTTTGTTCGAAATACCAACATAGTCAGAAAACATGGCAGTGCCAAAATATGCCAGTATCTAATTATCTCTTTAGTTTAAATGGTAGTGTGAGTAGGCAACGTAGGCAGTGGTTTCATGTTACAGTGAGTGAAAAGGAATCCCCATACAACTCTGGCCACAACTGTCTACTACTCTTGTCTCATCTGACTCCACAGTGCCCCAATTCAGAGAGGAAATAAAGGCAAAAACTAAATAGTTCTCTATTGATTTTCCTGCCACATCAGCTCATGCTAGGTTCAGTAGGTTGCTGCAGCCAGCGTAAGAGTACAGTTGGAACGGTGTGGTTGGAGGTAAAGAAATGTTAGCTGATAGATCAGCTGAACTGTAACATGAAAGCATGGTTTTATACTTATTTTTTTTGCTAACTGTTCATTTGTTTCATGTTCTAATAATCCTGCTAGAAAATGTGTCGATGTTAAGAGTTTTGGTTGTTTGCAGTCATACTGTTTCCTATCAGCAAATCATCTTCATTTGGTGGATATTTCTTATGATGGCTATAACAATGTAATTATTCTCAGTGGAAATGTATGAGACATTATCCAGAACTGATTTGCTGCAAATGGAATTAAGTTGAGGGCTAGTGCGTAATCACAGTGTATTGATACCCTCACTCTACAATGTGAATATAAAACCTGATCCATCTTCTATCTTCATAAATTTTTAAGATGGACTTTGTTGTATCTGCTTTGGAGCTTTTGAAGCCTTACATATTTAATGTATTTAATAATCCATACTTAAATCATTAATTACTCTAATCTAGCATGTCCACCAATACGTTGCTTTGCAGTATAGTCAGGGAGTTTGTATTTTGGCTCTATAGCATTTTTATACTGCTATGGAAATTACTGGGTTTAGGGCTTTTTTTGAGAGGGACTACTTTTTCAGCAGCAGAATCTGAAACATTCAAAAAATTAAGAACTCTGAAAGTAAATGTTATCCTATGTGATATATGAAATCTTAAAATATTTGAGGAGGCCAGGATGGGGGAGGACGCATACTATGGAAAAAACCATGTATTGATTCTTATTTAATTAAGATGAGCTTCAGTAACTATGCAATACCATTTATGTGGGGGAATTTGTAAGATATATTAATACAAATATTTATTTGTTTAATTCCAAACAGGCAAATTTGAAACTCCAGTTCCAGCTATCTGTTCCACTTCTGTAATGGAAAGTAATTGACTTACTGGGCACTAAGAACAGCCTGCCCATCTAGTGATGTACAACCCTCTTTCCACAAGGCACTGAGCATATTCTTGGGTTAAAAAATGGGCACAGTAACAAATAGCAAAAGTACAATGCAGACTGTGTATCTGGTGGTTCCAGTGTTTCCTAAGAAACTAACAGATCTAATTCTGTGGGGTATGTTTTAATTTCCACCCAGTAATGCAAGAACAATGAATAGGAGCATCCTAGCTAGTAATTGTGCCGGTGTGACCTGCATGCTGATAACATTGGATAACGAAAGTCTGAAGATGTACCCTGAGGTCAAACTTAGTTGTCAGTTGATTGTAGGAAAGACAGATTTTCACTCTCGTGTTTGGCCCCTTACTTTTGTGCTAAGTGTAGCCTGACTGGAAATGGCAGTACATCATAAACATAGTTACAATTAACTACTGTCTACAAGTATTTTTGAAACTATCCTGAAATTACAGAATTTATTATATTTTTATCATTTGAGAGCAGAAGAAATGTCCATCCGTGTTTTAGAGAACTTCAGTCAGTGACATTTTAATTTTATCTCTGTAGAAAATTTTTAATGCCAAGTTGGAATTTCTGGAAATGAAAAATATGCTCTGAAAAAGAGAATGTGTTCTGGGCATACTATAAGCAATAGCTTTAGCTATTGCACTGCCTCATTAATAACAATTACATTACATAGTAGCATGCTGTACTCTTGTATTCTGTCAGACAATAAGAGTATTTTTCCTGCTGTTGTTTTTTTCTTAGGAATAAAAGATTCCCAAAACATGGTCCAGTGCAGTAAGCTCATTGATAAATTAGCAAAAGGTATGCAGGAAATTTATTTCAATGCTGCAGAGTTGCCATAGAATATTACTCTAGCAGCAATGCTAAATTATGATGCCAAGTATGTGGATACCAACAATTACATGATTGATAGTAAAAGGTTTACCAGTATATTAAGGCTAATTCTTGTGCTTGATTCATTCTGTCCATAAGGAGGACTTGGTTTAGCTTAGCTTCATCATACTGCATTAGACATTCCTTCCAAAGCCTATAAAAATTATTTCATATTCTTTTTTTCCAGTAGTGTTGTTTTGGAAAAGACTGCTCTATATCTAAACAATAGCCATCATCAGAGATGATTTGTAGCCTACAAATTATATTACTTCTTGAAGTACATAAGCTTGCTTTTGCTAGTCACAAATTGGAAGAAAGGACATTGCATTCTGGAAGGACAGAAACGAAGTTAAATGTAGAAATGTACCAGTGTACAGCGTTCAGTCACACTAAATACACAGTGATGGTGTCTAAGAGTGTACGAACTGTAACAGCTCCTCATAAAAAGTGCTATATCGCTTGTTTTAAATATTGCTAAACTCATACTAAACCATTTGGTTTGTAAGCAATGTTTTGTTTAGTGTATAGCTTTTCTGTAGAAGTGATTTGTAGCATTTTCAATGAAAGCTTTAGGAGGTAGAGTATCCTAGCATGTTTCAGAGAACATCAGAAGTGTTAGATGCTTTTCAGTCTGGGTAAACTCAGTAATACCTGCCTCAAGGGCATGCAGTTTACTTTCAGTAATGATTCGGTGGAACAGAACAGCCAACTAGAAGGGCGAAGATCAGCTGAAGTAAAGAATAAAAATTGGAGAAATAAAATTAAATGCTCAACAACACCTTGTGTATAAAGAAGCACGTAACCAACTGAATATAGTTAACAAAATTAGAAATAAATAGTATATTCTTTACTCACTGTGGCCGAAATAGGTGCTGTGGAGACTAATGGTTATACAGTTCAGGGAGATTACAATGGGAGAAGAAGTTTTTAGAGGCTTGTGGGAGAAAAAAGGCATGCTATGATGAGGCTAGAAACACTGAGAGACCAGGAGCTGTGAGGTAAGATAGATCAGGTATGCTAATTCACATTTAAATTTCATCTGATGCAAAACTAAGCATGCTGTGTTTTCCAGGCAGAGGTTTTTCTTTGAGAATACTGAGCACAACATAGGTACTTCATCTGGAGCACTAGGAATCCTCGGGTATTTTAAGGTATGGAAATGATGAAAAACCTAAGTAAAACTGGTTCTCCAGCCATGCTGAAAAGGCACTTCGTTTGTTGCATGTGTAATCGTGTTGGATCTGGCCTGGCCAGTGCTGAACTCATGCCTGATAGGTCTGTCTCAGGGAGCAAGCTGAATTCTGCAGATGTTTCTGAGTTCCTTTGCTGTCCTCTCCAGCATCACAGGAAAATTAGCGTGAATGCACTAAGGGCTACATACAAGTTGATTCCATGGTTTGCTCCATCAAGAAAGAGCACGATGCAGGACCATCTGAGAGCTTCTATATGAATCACCCTGAATTCAGGTGGGGTCATTCAGGTGTCTTCAACATACGTTCCTGTTTCTGGGTTTATCATGCAGAAGTATTTGTGCTAACATTGCACAGAAGTGTCTCTGATGTGCTAATTTTATTTCTTCACACCATATGAAAGTGACTAGACTGCTCATTTATCCAACTGGTGCTGAAAGCTTAAGACCAGCTTTCATGTGGTTCTGGATCTGTCCTATGAGACCTCCTAGGTAGAAATGACTGTGCAAAGAGACAGTTGTCTTTGCATTGATGACAGTTAATTGCAACCCGAACAGACGTCCCAGAAACAGATAGTTGTCCATGCAGAATGCAAGATTAGTCTGGATCAGAATTGCAGCAGACAGTGGCTAGTGATTTTTCACAATATATTTCCAGTGTTACAGTGTTATGAAAGGTTAAATGTCAAGAAGCAATGGTACGTTTGCTTTGCAAGGCATTTAGGGTATTCTTCGTTTTCTTACATGACTATCACACCCAATTGCAAGAATTTTCTTTTATGTATAAATATGTATGTATATATGTAAGTATCTGCCTGGTGCAAACTAAAAGTCATCTCTGATTTGAAAGATCATAATCTTGTTAAGTATTTTTCTCAGTAGGGTTAAAAGCTGCTGCATTGATTGTGGTATTATGGAACAGTCTGGATTATTAATTTAGTTTCATTTGGCAGGTAAAATAATTTTTTATTGATTATGTTGTAAAAGATGATATATGGTTTCACAGAACTGTTATCTGCATTTTAAAGATATTAATGAATATTTATTGTTGAGTATGCATAAATTATGCTTGAAAACAAAGTGTAACCTGAAACTAGAAATACATACTTGACAAACTTGTAAAACTTTCAGTTCTGTGAAAATAGTCTTTTATAAAAATTAGAAGTACTTAAGAGGGTCTAGTTCAGGTAATAGATTTCAAGTTTTATGAGATGAGTTGTTTGCTGGCTAACTGTTGCAGATTGCTTTGGAATAAGTAGTTTTGTTTGAAGCTTTAACAAATTGGCAAATAACCTTTGTATCAAGGTGGATAAAACAGATTCACGCTTCACTGTAGCTGTCTAGAAATGCAGTTTCTGTTGGTAATAGATATTTATCTAGCCGTACTGAAAACTGGGGTTAAAACAGGTATGCTCAAACCTGGGGGAGTAGAGGTAATTGTTATGTTCTCTGAAGACTTTTCCTGGATTTTTGACCAGAGTATCTTGATGCCTTGTAAAAATTGTTTCACTTTTTAACTGAAATAAGTTAGTTTATAGTTGTTTTAAGAATCACGTTAGCCTGATTTCTGAAAGATTTCCAGCTGTTACAAGGACCTATATTAGATGTCCATATAGCAATTATAATGTGTACAGCTCCACATTGTGTGAAATCAATAGTTCAGGGTTTTTTATAAAGTTCAGGATCTTGACCTGTAATCTCGTTTCATACAAGTGAAGAGCTAAATGGTGGTGTCTGTTCTGTAAATGAATGTAAGAAGAAAAATGAGACACCAGCATCTGTTTCAGGTTAGCGTGTGTACCTTTTAAACTTCTGTAAGATCGTCCTTTTGAAATATAGACCTAGAAATATGTATGATTCAGACTGTCAGATTATGTGCTTTTCTTGTAAACACAGCAAATTAAATGTTGTTTTTGTGACAAAAAAGAGCAAAGTCATATTCTAAATGATTTTTTTGTCAAAGACAATGTCTGAGGCCCGTCCTTTTCTAAGTGTCATTTCTACCATGACAGAGGTAGGAAAGATTCCTTTTTTATACCATTGGATTTGAATTTTTGTTTGTACTGCATTTAGGCACTTAGAAATTCACCGAGCTCTGGAAATCTATCACACCTAGAGATGAGGTAGGCAGAATGTTTTGGCATTAATTTCTCAAATTCTGGGTTGATGGGTCTTTGCACTGTCAGGAGTAACCTACTGACTAGACTTGGTGCCAGGAAGAATTTTTCACACAAGTGGAACTGGTGAAACCAAGTATGTTGTACAGACCTCTGGATAAGTTCATAGTTTCTTGTGCAGTATTATCTGCCATTTATTTCCTTCCTCTTAGTTTGCTAGGTTGTTGTTTTTGCTTTTGTCGTTCAGTACATATCCAAAACTTGTTTCAGGATGTTGGAATGGGGTTTAGGATCTGTGGCTATGGAAGAGGTCTGTGGACCTCCTGTCTTATTACTTACAATTTTAGAATATGGGGCTCAGTGATCCAGAGAGTCTTTTGGTTCCTATTTTATATAATTCTGAGACCTTTTAGCCACTGCATATCATATTTCCACCCTGCACTAGTTTGAATAGATTTAGGTCAGGCACTTAGACATACTGGGTACATTTCTAATTGCTGAAAGAGGGCCAAGGAGTCATCCTCTGACCTGAAGCCTTGTGGCCCTGGTCCTGCCACTCTGCTTAGAGCTCAGTCCCCCAGAGCATACTAGTTGTGTCCATCTTGCAAATCACTTGGTGCTGGGTCAGAGCCCCAGATGGTGCCCTGCAGTCTGAAGATGTAATAAGGTCCTGTATGTCTCCTTTGTCAGGTCAAAGTGGCTATGTATGCTAGAGCATACCAGTGTGGTGATTTTTATAGCATGAAACTATGAGCAGGTATTGCATGTCTAAAAGTATGGCCTGAGCATGTGGGAAGGTATTTTTGGTGCAAAACCTGAAGTTATATAAAGGACAATGTGTCATTCTTCCCTTTCCAATATAGCACAGTTCCTCCTGGAAAAATAATTTTTTTTTAATTAACTATTCTTGATCACTATCTGTTCCCCTACCTGTAAGCAAATTCTGGCATAATTAATATGTGTATTCAGAATGCAGTGCTTCTGAGCACTTGTCACATGTGTAAGATACTATATCATTTCATAGAATCATAGAATGGTTTGGGTTGAAAGGTACCTTAAATATCATCTAGTTCCAACCCCCCTGCCATGGGCAGGGACACCTTCCACTAGATCAGGTTGGTCAAAGCCCCATCTAAGCTGGCCTTGAACACTTCAGGGATGGGGCCTCCACAGCTTCTCTGGGCAACCTGTTCCAGTGCCTCAGCACCCTCATCGTAAAACATTTCTTCCTAGTATCTAATCTAAATATACCCTCCTTCAGTTTAAAACCGTTACCCCTCGTCCTATCACTACCTGATAGAGTCCCTCCCTATCTTTCCTGTAGGCCCCCTTTAAGTACTGGAAGGCTGCTGTAAGGTCACCCTGGAGCCTTCTCTTCTCCAGGCTGAACAACCCCAACTCTCAGCCTTTTTTCACAGGAGAGGTGCTCCAGCCCTCTGATCATTTCTGTGGCCCTGCTCTGGACCCGTTGCAACAGGTCCATGTCTTTCATATGCTGAGGGCCGCAGAGCTCCAGGTGGGGTCTCACCAGAGTGGAGTAGAGAGCCAGAATCGCCTCCCTCGACCTCCTGGGTATGCTTCTTTTGATGCAGCCTAGGATATGGTTGGCTTTCTGGGCTGCGAGCACATATTGCCGGCTCATACTCAGTTTTCTATCCACCAGTACACCCAAGTCCTTCTCCTCAGGGCTGGTTTCAATCCACTCATCACCCAGCCTGTATCCATGTTTGAGATTGCCTTGACCTTGCACTTGGCCTTGTTGAACTTCATGAGATTCAAATGGGCCCACCTCTCTAGCCTGTCAAGATCCCTCTGGATGACATACCTTCCCTCTGGATTATCAACCACACCGCTCAGGTTAGCATCATCAGCAAACTTGCTGAGGGTGCACTAAATCCCACTGCCCATGTCTGCGACAAAGACATTAAATAGTACTGGTCCCACTATGGACCCTGAAGGACCCCACTTGTCACTGGTCTCCACCCGCACATCGAGCCATTGACTGCAACTCTTTGAGACTGACCGTCCAGCCAATTCCTTATCCCCCAGGTGGTCCATCTGTCAAATCCATGTTTCTCAATTTTAGAGACAAGGATGTTGTGTGGGACAGTATCAACTGCTTTGACCTTTTTATAACTGGTAATAATTTAGAAGTAATATTTTGATTTTGCAAATTAAACACATTTTGCATTTTTCAGTTAACTTTCTTAGATGCTGTCTAATCTTTTCAAAAGCTAATGTGAATGTTCTCTGTTGGCATCTGTATGGTGGCACTTTATATTGATTATATAAAGTCTTATCTAGTAAGCTTGTATATTTTGAAACAGGAGCACACATTGTATAAAGTGAAATGTTATATGGACTTAATTTTTGTTTTGCGAACTAACAGTCAGTTGATGTATAGTTTCAACTACTCTGAATATTATTTTAGAAATACTTGGAAATCATAAAGCATTCTTTATACTCAGGACTTAACACATGCTGCTTCCTACCACTTATGAAAATTACATTTGTAGTGTATAGTACGTCATTTCAGTCTGCCTTTACCTGAATGTGGAAATACAGTAGATTTCTACTGCAGCTGAGCAAGTATGGTGCAAAAGAATGGTTTTCAGAATTTCTTGTCATTTTTAAAGGTGGATGATTACGCTTATGAGATACTGAATTAAGAACAGCATTTAGGGGTGCTTATGGTGACGTGTTGTATAAAAATTATAGGGGTAAGATCTAACTGGATTTTTTTACATTTTAGTATTGGTTTGGGCTTCTTACAAGATCTTTTAAAATAGTATTTTGAAGTGCTTAATATGAAGTGGTCTCTTCTGGCATTTAAAAAATAGCTGTTGAAACTCAAAGTTTATATACACTGATGTAAGGAGCAGTGTTAATGCACTGTGATTGCAGGCTGAAGAACTATTAAAAACTTGTGTACATCATTTACTTTAGTACACAGAGCAAAATTTATAATGCTTTCTTATATTCTTTAATTGTATAATGATCCTCCGCAGTTATGCAACAGCTGACTTGGGTTTTGTTTGATTTTTTTTTTCTTTTCTAAGGAAAATTATTTTGTGATCTGTATGCCTCTTTATTCCTGACAAGATACAGTCTTCAGAACAATAATTAAACACTTATTTAGTAATATCTGCTCAGTACCTTCAGGGCTGTGGTGGCTGAACCTGGCCAGCAGCCAAACACCCACCCGGCCTCTCACATCTCTCTGCCGCAGGGCTGGAGGGAAAATAGAAGGAAGGCAAGAAGACTCATGGATTGAGATAGTGTCAGTTTAACAGGGAAAGTAAAAGCTGTGTGCACAAACAAAGCAGAAAGAGGACTTTATTCACTCCTCCCTATCAGCAGGCAGATGTCCAGCCACTTCGTGGGAAGCAGGGCTTCAGCACACATAATGGTTGCTTACACAGAGAAATGTCATAACCACAGACGTCTGACTTTCCTCCTCATCTCCCTGAGGATTTATTGCTAACCGTGACATCCTGTGGTATGGGTCAGCTCTCTTGACTATATCCACTCCCAGCCTCAAGCCCACCACCAGCCTGCTTGCGGTGGCGGGGAGAAAGGAGGCATTGGTACTGTGCAGGTGCTCTCCAGCACTAGCCAAAACACTAGTGTGTTATCAGCACTGTTTTGGCCACAAATACAAAGCGCAGGCACATACAGATGGCTATGAAGAAATTTTCTTCTTTCTCTCATGGTAGTTGTTTTTTGACACATATTCGTGCTTTTCTCTGCATTTTCTTCCCAGCAGCATCTCCAGTTCCCAGCTGAGCCTGTTTTGTTGCCATTTCGTACCCAGTATATCCACTAAATGATCTGTGGTTAAGTGACTAAAGTTGACAGTGATGGACTTCAGAGCTAAGGCTGCACTCAGGCTTAAAAGAAGGGCAGAGTTCGCATCACTGAGTTTTTCTTTCAGGTTGTCTCCACCATTTAGATTTTATTACTTTTGAAGGTTTTTCTGCAGAATAAGGGCTAAGAACTTCTTTTTAGTAACAAAATCTTGGGTGCTAGAGGATTTGAACTTGTCATGTGCACTTGTAAGTATTTGTGCTGGTTGTACCCTTCACAAAGGCTTTATATCAGATCTTCTGCTTGAGGGCTTTAGCTTGCATCCTTTAAGACCCAAAAGAAAGTCCTAGCCTCCCATTGAATGCACCGTGAAAGCCACAGAATGAAAAGTATGTAGCCTAACAAGTCTTACTCTTTTTAAGATAGGCAGGTCTTTGAACAATATAAAAGTGATCTTTGCTGTTCCAAACATGCCCTGCTTTTGCCTGAAGAACTGACATAAATAATACATCTAAAAATGATCACAGTTTATCAGCTACAAACTTACATTAAGGAGGCAACTAACCCAGCACAATCAAACTAAATGGCATTGGTTTGCTTTGCATGCTTCACTGTATTAGGTCTTTTGTCTTTGCCTGTTATATTTCCTCAATAGAAAAGACTTTTTCCATTCTGCTAAACTAGGACATAGGCTGCTGCCCACATTAAGGAAATTAAAATTGGTAGCTAACATCGGAAAGTTTCCAAGACCTCACTTCAGAATCCTGAACTATGCAGGATGCTGTTGTGCGAGATCTGTGAGCTGCTGACGTCTACTAAGATTATTTTGATAGTTTCTCCTCTTTTTCCCCTACAGTTCTACTAGATGCCAAGTGTCCTTTATGAATATTTCTATGGCAATTTAATTAGCTATAGAGATTGTCACTATTTTAGGACTGAATTTGTCCATTGAGGTTTTTCTAACCTTTTCATAGGCAATCTTTTATTACTCACTGTCATTTACCAAAGTATTTTTGTTTGTTTTGTGAGGAAGCGTTATCATTTTAATTTGTGCATGTAAGCAAAATGGAAAGGAAGTTAGTTCGAGCTCTGTTTGGAGATGAACATAGACGAAATGTATTCGCTACATAAAATTAACAAGAAATTGGAATTATTCAATTGTAACAGAATGTTTTGGAGTAGCTTCGGTTTATGGAGACGATGTGATTAAAATACTGTAATAAAGCTTCTGTTACAGCATAATCAATTCACAAGGTTTGAAGCACATTTTCTTCTTACAGAAACATTTTATCAAAAGAATTATTTGTGGGTGAAAATGAGAACACAAAGAGCATTTCTCTACAGATCCCTTCATTAATGAAATACATTGCTGTTTTATATTTTGCTAATAATGGAAAGATAAATTCCAGTATGAATGTAAATGTTACACGAAAGGCACAAAATACACCTGAATGAAAGAACACCCATGGTAGCAGAATCATAACTTATTGCTAGGCACATTTTATCAAAAATAAGGAAACATTTGTTTCCAGTGTCCTACACAGCTAATCAGAATGTGGATTAATTTCATTACAGCAAGAAGACCAATTCAGCTCCACCCTCCCACCAAAAAGTAATCTTTTTCTGTTGACCATTGCAACAGCAGTGCTCCATGGTGGCCCTTGTCTTTGCATGTCACATCTCCTCTGAGGAGAGAGACATGGGAGCCTGTCTTGAGGCAGGTCCCTAGTCCGATACCCTCTGAGTCGCAGAAGACAAATTATGTTTAGTTGACATCAACTTGTAGCAGTGGATCTTGTCAAGAGTGAAACTGTAATATTACAAGCAATGGATCACAGCTTAGTAACTGCCAGTGAGGCTTCCTCTGGAAGATTGTTGCCCAAGGTGTTCTAAGCAAGAAGTCTAATTCTACCTCCTAAATATCGCCTGTATCAGAGTATCCTGAAATGCAGCAGAAGATAAGGTTTTGTTATTTGCTCATCCAGCTCATTCTTTGCAAAACTTTTTCTGCCACTTCTATGTCATCTACAGGGCTATATTCTTTTTACAGAAAGACAAGAGAAATTTTGAATTATATTCCTGTGCAAATGTAGTGCTTGTTTCCTTTGCTAATAAAATTTCATCAGCAATGCAAGTAGAAAAGGAAATCATCTAGCATTGCTGTTATTTTGATTTTTTAAATGAAAAAGTCTAGTGTCATAGCAACATGTTGTTTAAACAGAAACTTATGGCATAATAATTGGCAGAGTAGCATGTGTATCATAAATAAAACTGTGGAACAACTTTATCCCAGTTAAAGAGGTGCCACATGTCATGCGTAGCCCACTGCTAAAAGGTGAGAGATTTCTGTGCAAGAGAAGGGGACGGCTGGCATGGCTTATCAAAAGATCTTGTCATCAGTCTGCTGCTTAAAATTCAGAAAGCTTCAATTTTTGGACCATCTAGACCCTTTGTAAGGTTTATGTTTTAAACAAGTTATTGCAAAGGAAATGGTGTTTAAGAAGTGAAGATCAAGGGTATGGTCTGGGATTTTTTTTATCCATATGCTCTCTCTTACACAGTTACTGTTTACTTTGAGGTTGTTTTCTTTTTGTTACTAATCCTATTTATAGTTAGTTACAGACTTTGGCACAGTAATTCTCAAATCTTTCTGTTGGTAAGTATGTTGCACCAACATTAATAGTTGCATCCTACATTTTTAGTCCAGGCAGAGAAATGTGAAATAGCAGATGTTCAGCTTGATTTTTCTATTTCAGCATCCTATCAAAGAAAAGCTTTAAACTCTGATTTTATTTTTTTTTGGGGGGGGTGGATTTCCACATTCAGTTTCTGAGAAGCTTTGTGAGAGACTTCACTAGAAGGAAAATTTGCAGTATTAAACTGTAGCAGAGAGAAAAGATTGAAATCATCAGAGGTCATTATTCAGACCCCTCAAGGCTTTTGTAGGAAGGCTCACAAGAAATCTTGCCACCCTAAAATATAAAATGGCCTTTCCATCTTCATAAATAACTTCTGGGGAAAATGAAGTAGGATGCAAATGCTGCTTATACAACACAGAAAAGTCATGTCTTGCATAAAATAAAGTCTGAATGTTGTAATACCTGTTCAGGGAATGTAGTTTGCTCTGTATGAAAGAATATTTATGGAAGTGTATATGAAATTAGTAATTATTACACAAACATACATGCAAGATTTTTCACTTATACTGAGAAATAAAAAATAAGCAATAATTTCTGCTCTGTTATTCAGGCAGAAGAGGTTTGGGTAACACCAGCTTAAATCAAGTATCTGGAAAGAGGATTTATTTACGTATCAGTATACTGACAGCTGACCCCTTTGAAGCCATCCATGTTCAGCACTTTCAGACTGAGGCATCTAATGGTTAAATTTGAGGAAAACAAGCTTTTGCATAGTTTGAACAACTTTGGATCTGACTGAATAAAATACTGAGGAAAGAATGTAGTGCTTATTGCAGACAGCTGCCAGCACAGAACCATAATTTATGATAAAATTTCTGATAAATTTTCTGATAAAATATCATAAAGAATAAGAGTTGAGGAGAGATTGGTTAACCAAATTAAGCATCTAGGTATTATTTGACAAAAAAGCAATATATGGAACAGTTGGATTGTATTTTCTTACTGCAGATTCACTTGGATTTTTTTTTTTTATACAGCGCAGGATCAAATTTCAGTGTCAGTCTCCAAAGGTTGCATGAAAAGAAGAAACAAAAGGGATCTTTTGTTTTCTATTGCTACAGGAAGACATCTGAAACACTTTTGTATTTTGGTGGTTTATTGTTTTGATTTTGCATTATAGCGTCTACTACAGATAGATTACAGACTGCAAGTTTTACAGAGTCAGAGTAACTATATAATCAAAATGGAGAAAAAAATTTTGCTTCTTGTTGTTGTTGATGACTCCTAAAGTCTTAATCTTAAATCATTTTTACTTTTCAAAATGTCATTTACAACGTAGAGAAAATCTCCACAAAGGCAATACAAGTTCTGTAGGAAACCAAACAGATTTGGACTTCTTGCAAATTTGTAGTAATGGAAAAGCTACCATTATTTTCATGATTTTTTTGAAGTAAAGACATGTATTTATGTATTTCAGTGATCTGGTTTTTTGCATTTTAAGAAAAAACTATATATGATTTTTTCAGGTCATCCCGGAATTGTATAAGAAGTGAATTCAAAGGTTCAATTCTGATAATGTTAGGATTATTCAGTAGTGATCTTAGTATAAAAAACCAAGCAACAGTGATTAAATCCCTAAGTTTCTCACATATATTCTTCTTTGAAACAGTTTACTTGTCTTTATTTTCCTTCAGTGTAAGTGAATGTTGTACTTTAAACACTGTTTAGAGATGCAGTCTATTTATGTAATCAATAATTAAACTGAATTTAAGAAACTCGGCCAAGACACTTTAAATAGGTGGCCTGATTGTTCTGAGCAAGATGATCACCCAGTTGCTCCATCCAGATAAAGAAACTTTTGAAAACTGGGACAATCATTTTTTTTTGTCTAAATACACTTTTAGGTTCCTAATTTTAGGGCAACATATTTTAAAGCAAGTCCTCTCACTAGGTGAATTCTTCTTTTACTGTAATATGTCACAAACTATGCCTCGATTATGGAAACAGAGGGTACTTGCAGATTCACAAATCTAGGGTGTCCTGTTTGTGTCTTGATTTTGGGGTGAGAGGTAGGCATGTCCCAGCCCAATGGAAAGGACACTGTGAGCACCCAGCCCAGGTGCAAGGATATCACATTCGACAGGTGCCCAGCGGAAGGGTCAGGGTTGAGCATACCGTAATATGCATCCAGGTAAATACAGATAGAGGCAAAGTTAATTTATCTGGGTTAAACACCTCTTTTGAGTCATAGTTGTGATGGTTCTTACCTAAATTCTCTTCTATCAGGTGAATAAAAGGCAAGAATTATCTCACTTCTGCCCCAGCCTGTGTTGGAAATCTGTGTTATTATTGTATTAATGAATTTGAGTGCTCATGTAGCCACCACAATTAATGGCTGAAAGGAAGGTCATGCTTGCGTAATACTAATAAGAAATTTGTGTAAAATTACTTAAAGACATTTTTGAAAAAGCCTGTGATGACAGTAAAGTTCAGCAAACCCATGTTTCTGTCCAAAACAATACTAAGTCTTCTATAACCATATCTAGGAGGCAGAAACTCTGTAACTCTTATTATGTTGATATTTTGATAACTGTTAGCAGACAAATCTATGCAGTTGCTGTAGACTGTACGAGCAGAGACCTGTAACTTGGAGCTGGCAAATCCCAGGAACAATGAGGCTATGGTAGGAAACTTAAAATCTGTAGACTGATACTGTTATTTATAAAGCTGCGTTCCAGAAGTGGAGATAACACTGAGTTATAAACAGTTTCTAAATGCTGTTCAGAACAGGAGTGGACCTCCATCTCTGACCGGCAATCTTCCAATGTCATCTACTGTACTTTCTGCTATACAGTGCTGGGGAAGAGACCTATTTTAATGACAAGAGTAGGTGTTCTACAGAAAAGGGCCTTTTGTACGCTATCTGTTAACTCAGATTGTGTCATGCATCACTGTAATTTGCTTTAGATTTATGCTGAATGATGAGAAGAATTTCAGATGAGTTGTTTGATATACTATGACTATATTTATGCAAAGCTGCCAAATTATATCATCACTGTTTCAGACATTCTTTTACAGACATTTTGTTATGAGTATTTTCCCTAACAGAGTAATAGTATATACATTCACGCAAAGCCTAGAAGTACAATGGAAAAATAAATGCATAAAATTGTCTGTTATTTCAGTGCTGCAAATCTCTTTGTTAAAATTAAAAGCTATGCTATTTTTACAGGTATAACATTAATATTTCAATGGAAATATTTTATTGATTCTCCAGGTCTTTATGGACGTGAATTGACAGGACTCTTGTCTTTTTACCATGTACCAGAACAACTACTAGGTTGTACTAGAGAGCAGTTGTACTCTCGTTGTCCTAGAGAGCAGGACTCTTCAGATGTAGATAGCAAATGCTTTGATCTAACTAACAGAAGGCAATCTTTGTGCTTGCAGCTTGTTTACTTCTTCAGGACTATAATTTAACCTTCCAATCCAAATACGTCTGTAAAACTCAGCAGTGTGTTTAGCACACGTCTTACTACCAGTTCTACATCATTTCAAATGCAAAGGAGTTCTGTAATACCAAAAGGAGGAACAATACTCTCCTTTTTTCCCCCTACAACTTCTGTAAAAAAAAGAGGTTTTGAAAAAAGAAAATGTTTTCTCTGCATGGGATTCACACCACAAGGACCAACACAACCTTTTATTTGTTATTTAGGCATTGCATCAAGGCTCTGGCAGATTCATAGAAGTTTCTGCAGGCCTCTGCGAATGAAGTTTCCTCCTTTTTGTTTGGAATACTGGTTACAATAAAGTTGAATGATTATTAATATTTGCTTTATTGTTAGGTAGTGACACTAATAGCTGTGCCTAGATGCCCTACTCTGCATATTTATTTTTGGCGTGAAGCTTCATTTACCAACTTAGCTATAATACTCACATCATTCTCTTAAGTCCCTGAATAAATAATGTGTATTTTTTTTTAAATGAAAAATCAAAATAAAAATTAAGATAGGCTTGTAACAGGGCATTTATTTCTTATGTACTGTTTTAGGGGTGGGTATAAATATTAAAGCATTAAGATGATTGTGGCTCAAGTACTTTAAGTAATATTTATTCTAGTGGCCTCTCTCTGAATTCATCTTGATAATTATTTTTAAATGAGTAATAATTTATGATAAGTCAATGAAGTAGTTGCCATGGTCTTCAAGAGATCTTCATAAAAGCTGTGTTTACAGGTGTTCCTTAAACAATAAATATGATTCTCCTAAGAGAAATTTCCAAGTGGGTAATAATATTTAGAGCTGCCAGTTTAGATGTATATTCCAAAAGCTTAAAGGCTAAATTACTCCACAGGAGGAACTGCAGAGATTAACCAAATTGCGTAAAAAAAAATGCTTAAATAATTTCAAATCCATCATAACAAGAAACTGAAATGTATTACATAAGATGCTTGGAAAGAAAGGGGATATGTGCATAATACCCGTGTACAGCATCTTGCACAAGGGATATTCAGATCTGTGTGGCCTGTTTCAATCTGATTAAAACAGTATGAATCAGTAATACAATAAAATAGTCGTTATTCTATTTCTGTGCAGTGTGTTCAAGAATGAAAAGATATTGGATCATTTTCTTCTCCTTTAACTGTTTTTCTGAGTTTTGTTTTTCACTTCTTCCACAAAATAAGCCTTTATCTCCTGACATAAATAAGATTAAAGATCTGCTGAAGTAAAAATATTTCAGTGAGACAAATTGGTTAACTTGCCATGTATCAAAGCATTTTATAAATTTATTTTTCTTAAGCTACTCTAGTTATGTCCTCAAATTTTCCTTTTACTTAAAAGAAATCATATTAACAATGCATTTAACTAGTACTAAATAATGTTTGTCATTAACAGGCTACTGAGTTTACTACAGTTCTGTAACTCTCAATGAATCTCTAACTGGAAGTTTAAAAAAATGCTCTAAATAATGTTCATTAGTTAATTTCTTAATTAGGGAAGTGTGTAAAAAGAACATGGTTCCTTGAGCAATTAGATTAAATAAATATACCCTGTAAAACTTTAAATTCTTTCTGAGTAAATCATGTTTTTTATTGTTTCTTTGTAATAGTTTTATGTCTATGAAGGTCAGATATTGTCAGATTGTCTTGTTATTTTTTAAATATAACTGCTTCTCCAGGAAAGAAAAATGCAGGCTGAACCTACTTAGAGTTCATTGAAGTGCCATTGATGTATGAGGATGGGCTTTATGTTCCATAGAGTGCTGAATTAATCCAGCCATTTCAGTTCTAGTACTGTCTCTTAGTTAACTTCTGTCTGCGGCTGGGCTGTAATAGTTACATGCTGATCAATAGCCTCCTGTAGGCTTTGCACTTAGTGTCTTATACCTGCTCCATTAATTTACAAGCCATGAGATCAGCTATTTTGAAAAAAATAGTCTGCATATGCAGCCTGTAAGTGGTCGAGAGTTTCTAATCCATTTAGATTGTTATTGTTCTCACTTCAAATGTGTAGCTTATTTTCAGTTTGAAGTGTTAATTGCATCTGTAAGATATGGCATCTTAGTATTCCTTTTTATGGTAGATTTTTTAAAATCAAGTTGATTGATTGAATTCCTTTGTGTTCTGTTGTAGGTTATATTTTAGGCTTCTGTATGTTTTTGTTGTGCCCTCTCTGGTTTTCAGTGTCAATTTTAAATTGTAGGTGTTCAAAGTTGGGTATGTTATTCTAGAAGACATCTTAGTGACAACCTATACAGAACTTCAGGAGAGCCTTTAAAAGCAGTGTATGTAAGGCAGCAAGAGAATAAATTCCTTTGGGGCAAGCTCAAACTATACTTTTCCAGTGGTTTTCTATATCCATATTTACCCTGTGGTTCTGAAGGTGTCCTGGCATTCAATACTTGAAGAATTTTTTGTCCTGACAGGTCTCCATAGAATTGTCAGGTTTTCCATTTCCCTACATGTTCCATTGGTGAGGGCTCTGCTCTGCTGATGGTGTGAATGGCCTCATCAAAAGGGCAACATCACATAGGTTAAATGAAATGCGTAATTCCTTGGCTCTGGACACTTGACTTCTTGCTTACTAGTCATAAGGAATAGTTCCCAGTACAGCTGCTCCAGTCAATGTTTGTAAGCATGGAAGCAAGGCCCTGTGTCCGTGCATATCCATTGCGCAGCTCCCAGTTCCCAGTTATCCCAAGTGTTTCCATCTGGTACCAAAGAAATTGTCTCCTTTCCTATCTCCTTCTTTATGCTTCAACAGTATCTTCAAGCTAACTTTTCCAGGCCAGCATACAATAAGACATTTATATTTCAGGATGCACAACACAATGTCTTTTAACTCTTGAGAAGAGTCATGAACTCAAAGCAATTCTCAAAGAGTTGTTGACTATGCACAGCCTTATCAGCACCTTTGATCCTTCCTCCGAACTGTCTTATTGCACCGCAACAAAAGAAAACAATACTAGTGCCAGCTCACAGGTTAGGGTTCATAACTAACAAGCATTGTTTGCTCTCTATAAGCATCTCATCTTCAGGCCAGTAGCTCACTGTTTTAATCTCTAGTGTCTTTTCTGTACGCCATCACATTTTTCTGCATGCATTTTAATTTGTGGCTAACAGACTTGGACCTTCTAATGACTCGCCAGTGATCTGTGCAAAGGCAGTCACCTAGTCAAGTCCAAACAGCACTGTGCAGAACTTCACAAGTTTATCATAGCTGAGTACGTTGGCAGTAGCACAAAGTCACAGTAGGCAAGTACAAGAAATTTTAATGCATATTAAAGAAAATAAATTTGGCTAACCAAACAAGTTGTGATGAGTTGTACTCCTAAAGTGCTCAGATACTAAAATAATAGACTGGATAATTGTCTTAGGCAGGAGTATGATAAATTCATAGGGCTATTGACCTAGCTCTGTTTGTAGCATGTGTAATGTTTGGATACAGTAAACATTAAAAACCTGATACTTAATTTTCTCAACTATGGCCTATGCATAATAATTCAGTAAATTTTAACTAGATAAGAAATTTAACTTGCCTGTATTTTTCACTATGAGATCATTCAGGATTAAGAAAAGATTGTAGTAATACCATCATTACCTAAAGCAGCCATCATTACCTAAAGATAGAAACAATTTGAGATTGATAGAGAGAAATTAGTATATGTACATATATTTGATTAAACAAATCAAATGAAGCATATTTGATTAAGCAAATTGCTAGAGCGTGGAAAAAACAAAGTTTGGAGGGTCAAAAAGTCTTTTCAGGTCTGAAAAGCAGTAGCCTTCATGAATAACCATGACGTCAGAACAACTTTTGATAACTCAAATAGAGAGGGAAAGGGAATTAGAGTGTTAAGGAGCATATCCTCTCAGAGAAGCAGGATTTATTTATTTTTTCTGGAACATGGAAGAGGCTAACTAGAAGTTAGAGTGCAAATATCTGGTGTGAATATTCTAATTTTCACTTTCATTGTTTATTCATTTATTGTCTCTTTAGAGCCCCATATACAAGAAGTATAGGTGACCTATCAGTAGTTGCCTTAGAAGCCTTGGTCTGCAAAGCACTTAATCACACAAGATGAACAACTCCACTGCCTAAAACTACTTCTAAATGTTACAGAATTAAAAACAAATCAAAAAAAAAAAAAAAAAAAAAAAAAAAAAAAAAAAAAAAAACAACAAAACCACACTGTTAGCTTTAAACAAAACTTCTCTAGAAGAAGAATGAAGAAAATGTCCTTCAGTTGTTTCCCCTTGAGTGTTTTATGCAACCCAAATGTAGAGAGGGTCTGAATGGAGGACGTGGCAGTAGGTAGCTCCAGAGAGCTGTTTAGGCTGCTTTGCTCTGCTTTGAAGTTTTTGGCTTGCCTTTGGTTTTTTTCTGAAATGTTGTACAGGTAGAAATTCAGAGTGCAGGGAGTTCAGACTGAATTATTAATTTGTATAGATATTTAAGCCATGGGCATTGGCACTTCAGCCTTATTATGATTTATATGTTTCAAGCTTAAGTTTGCTGGACACGAAAAGATGCACTTTTGCATTCATCATGCCAATCAACCAAAACAGAGTGCTTAAATGCATACAAACTCCAGTGGACCTTATGGCCTGATTTGGAAGAACTTCTGCTAGTTCAGATTTTTGGTAGGATTTTTCCTACATTTTAAAATTGGACTTGAATTTGTTTCCTGAGTTTGCTTTTGAAATTCTGTTAAAAGTCACCAATTTAGTCTGCAGAAATTAGGCTAGGTGAATTCTGTTCAAAGCAACAAAGCACCTGCAGACTTTCCCATAGCAATGGCACTTACTTCAGTCTCTCTACTCAATCTAGCTGTCAGTTTTTATGACATTTTCAGGAAGCAAATATACCTGAGGTTACAATCCTTGTGTCAGATTTAGTTACAATTGACTAACGGGTTCAAAATCTGTTGTGGGACCACAGACAGATCGATAAACATGGCACTGCCATAAGCTGCATTTCTGTTGGAAATCAAGCTAAACCCACTGATTATTTTTTTCCAGCAGTAACCAAGAAGTATTTATTTCTTTTTGATCAATTTCTGTACAAAACAGGATCTATATTCATTGCTTCAAACTTTTTCAGACCTGGGGTGTATGATTCTGATTATATAGTATAACTGAAGGCTTAAAGTCTATTTTAGAGCTGCAAATCATTGTAGATTTATTTATGTACAGTTTACGAATAGCGTGGAACAGATTACTGAGAGGCAGCTTCTGAGAGACCAAAGGAGGATACGCATACTACGCTCTTTCAAAATGTGAGGTTTGCGAATGTGCAGCAAATCAGGTCTTTCCCCAGGTTTTAAGGGTGAAAATGTGACTTCTTGAGCCTCCCACACCACTGTTCCCCTTTTTGAGGTACTGTTCAAGGTACTGTTCATGTAAGAGAACAGTGAAGGGGTTGCCTCTGCAAAGAGACTACAGTTTTATCCACCCTTATGTTAAGCATACAAGAACAGAAATAATTTTTTTCCCCTCCTAAGCAGTCTGTGTAACATCTAAGGGAATATGTATTCTGATCACTACATATGTCAGTATCTTTTAGTAAGGAATTACAGCAAAAGATTATCATTGTCCAATGGAGCATGTAGTCACTGTTATGTTACAAGTGCAGTCTGGAATGGGATCTCCACAGTTTTATGGCAAGGATGAATAACCTTCTCATTTTAAGAGAACTTTTGGACGTATTTGGTGGGCCACACACTAATAATGCATCTGTCTTGTTTCCCCAGTCTCTGTTCCACAGGGCTCTCCATCATTCCTACACAGTTTTCTGTACCGTCTTGTGCTATTTAATGCCCAGCCATTTCACAGTGCTCATTTACTACTCAGGCCAGCATCTCACCCTGCTAGGTGTTTCTCTAGTCCTCCATACTCCACAGCACGCTGCTGCTTACCATGTCCCATCCCAGACTGTACACATTGTTTCTCGTTCTTAGTACCACAGCGCTGCAAAGCACTCCCCTGAAAATGGCATGTCCGTGCTGAGTGGCTTATCCCTGACTCTGCTTTCACACTGATTTCATTTAGGTAGAGAAAGTCGATGGCATGCTTCTATTTTAACTCTTGGTTAGTAGAAGAACATATCCCTGTGAGGCTTTTGGATTCTTCTGCTGCTATCATTTTAGTGCAGTTTATTGGCATAATTATTATGCACTCATAGTAAGTCAGCTACTAATTGACTTGGAGTTGTGTTTGCATTGACAAAGCATACACAGGTATTTTTGGGCTTTCAGTCTTCTGTTTAAAAAGTTAAATATATGGAAAACTTTCCCTAACATTTACTTAACTTCAGTGCCTTTTAAAAAATTCCACCTTTGATCATTAATCTTTGCTGAGTTAATATTTCTATGAAATACAGATTTAAGTATTTTTTTCCAAGTTTTATTTCAGGCAGTTATCTTTGCAAGATAATCATGTGAAATATAGAACTGATGTTTTTCTTGGTTATCATTCCCTTTAACTGTGGACATTTTTGAGCTTACAAAGCATTCTAAATTGGCTAGTTTAAAATGAAGGGGTTTGCCAGGTTTTTTTTTGCAGTTTGGCATCTTGGGGCAAGTGTTATGTGTGCTTTGTTTAGTTTCATCACTGTTCTGAGCATAGTCCCAGATTTTACTCTGAATCTCCTTTTACTGGTAGCATACATATAGCGTCTTTTCTTGTTAGTGTCTACATCCACTAGTTCTAGGTCTTTCACATGATTACATGTGAAAGGTAAATCTTACATTAAATGTTATTCATTGGTGCATGTGTTTTCTCTGAATGTGAGACTGAATCACATACTTTTAGGTAGTCCAGCCAAACTATGTTAGACTCCTTGTTAGTTAACATTCTTTACAGGCTTTTTAAGCAGAAGTTGATCCTCTGTTCCTTTCCTTTTTTTTTTTTAACATCCTTCTGCCGTCCAACCAGTGAAATATCAGGGGTTTCCGTCAGGTAATACAGTCAGTATTCGCAGTTCCCAAGTGACTTGGGAAGATGGAAACTTTTGGACGCACTTACCTTCCTTCCATTTCTTTGGAATAATAGTTCTGCTTTCAATGTTTTAGAATTAGTGTTTGGCAATCTTTTACTCCCATCACTGTCCCTGATGTCTACATGGCCTTTCTCAATTTTATCTCTTCTATAATTCTGCAAGAACAAGATTCTAGTTTATGCTTGTAAACCTTGTAAACACCAAAGCTCTGGCTCTAGTTGAAACATATAGGCACTGCTTAATTGCAAATGAAAAATAATGCCTGTTTAAATTATTGTGCATTAGCTTCTTGCATAAGGAAGTTACTCTGATTTTAGCTTTGTGGTACTAAATGATGTGGTGTGCCTAGAGAGGTCTTTTGAAAAGGGGCATAAAGCTGTAGAAAAAGCCAGCTGTTCTTCTGACCCACTAAGCAAATTACTGTTAACTAGAGTCTGGTTTGCACATTAGAATAATTTTAATCTTCTCTTTAATTGCAATTGGCTCTGAGATTGTCCTGTCTGTGCTTCTTATGGTGATTACAAACCTAACTCAGAAGCAACCATCACCCTTGAGTCCTCACCCATTTTGCCTCTAGCTCCCTCATTTACTTAATTGGCTCATGCAAGATGTTTAACTTGCAGCCAATGAGACAGGCAGTTGCTCTATACAGATTGTATGTCTCCTTTCCAATCAGTGCTCATCAGAACCAGTCAGCAAAAGCTTGCTTCTCCCCCCAGCCCCCACCAACTTTTAGTTTTGTGCTAGCTTTTAATTATGATTTTGTCCTTACATAGAATCATTTAGATTGGAAAAGACTTTTAAGATCAAGTCCAGCCATTAACTTAATGCTGCTAAGTCCACATGGCTGGGTTGGAGGGGGTTGTTATTGTCAGAACGTATCAGTGTTTTCTAATTTCTGCTGAAGTCATCTCTGTCATGTATTAAGCTCAGACTTCTTTCCTCACTTTCTGTGCCAAATTATTTTCCACTTTTTATCGAAGAAACAGTATTATGAGGCTTCCTTCAGTCTAAAATTACCTAGCTGTAATCAACTCTCATATTACCTTTTGCCATTCTGTTCTACTGCAGGTTGTCTGCAAGCGTAGAGACAGCCTGCGTTAAACAGTGTTATTGGTTAATTGTAATACAATGCAGCTCTAACACTCCTGCCTACAGCATGGAGTTAGAAGTAATAGTCCCAGTTGTTACTGTCTGGGGCTAGCTTCTGTAGATGCTAGAGAAGCTAGAAGCTAGTCCCAGCCAGACCTACGCTGGCTGCTTGTCAGTACAGCCTAGTTGCCTTTGCAGTAAATTTCAGTACACACTGAAGTTTTCTGGGCCCATCTCAAGTCTGGCACGGAGAAAATCAAGCTGGAGTAATAAGTGCTGAGGTAAGTGCTACAAGAGCCACACAGTTATTGACACTTAGGGTTGCACAGGAGCTTACGTTTGGACACAGTGCTAAACCTAGATTGTCTCCATGCATTTGTGTCACAGCAGGCCAGAATTTATAAGCCCTCTTGGCACCTGGTATTCTGGAAAGCGCAATGCAAAGGCTGAGCTGGACTGGCAGGACGAGTGCTTATCCAGAACTGATAAATACTTCTGCTCTGTATTTTTACGTGCATTCCACAGTACCCATACTGTTAGGGGTTATTCATTATTTGCAGTGTTCAGTATCCCAGGTGGAAGAGGACTGACTACAATGAGAGACAACAGAAATTCAAGCCAGTAAGCCATACACATAGTCATCTCTGAAACAGATCTAGAGACTCAGGTCTCTACAGTAGACACAAAATAACAATTGTCCTTAATATTTGGTATACAAGTATCAGGTAGTGGTGCCATGGAGTGTTAAGAAGAGGCCTGTGTAATATACAGCTGGTGGATATGCAAATTTGATGCAAATCAAGCAGCTGTCCTAGCACAGAGTAGTATTTATTGCGTAGAAGTGCATCAACAGGTGTGGTTAATGTCAATAATAGGTGTCTGGAAGGACTTCCAGAACTAGCATTGCAGGACTAGCAAAGAGGTAGGTGCAGAGCAGTGGTTGAGCAAGGGGCACGAGGGTATTAAATATGGGTACTGGAGCTTGCAAGAAGTCACTGATCCCACAAGGTACCTGAAAATTAAGACATGTAAACTGAGATCGTTAGGCAAGGACTGGGAGTTTAGAACAAGGGGCGTGAGAGAAGAGTTTTGACACTCGGCAGTGTCTGACACCTGCTGTCTTGATTCTTTCCTGAGGGGCATTTTGCATATTGGGCTATGTTGGGTTCTGTTAGCTGTGAAGCAGACAGGATGGACAGAGGAGATGGAGGGAAGTCAATGTCTCTTGTATGGCTCCCATAGAGATTAAAAAAAACCTTTTTTTCTTTAATCCAAAAACCTGGATGCCATTAGTACAAGATCTTCAGATTACATGGAAAGGTTTATTCATCTTACAAGAGCAAAGCAGGAACCTGGCAATATACACAAGTTGTTACACTCGTGTGACATGTACGCCATTTGGGAAGTCCAGCTATGTCCCCCTACAAATACATCAATGCAAAGAAATTCAGAACATATGTGCTGGCAAAATCAAGCAGTTACCAAAGATGTTAGGTGTTCCTACACTTTCTACTCTAAGGTTTAGGTTCTGCATTGTAGTAATAAAGTTGTGGCTGTTTCAAACTGTGAGTCATTATTCTTGTGGAAACATGCCCTTCACAAATTACCTTTCAAAGACAGAACAATCCACAGGTTATTTTTAGAGACTTTTGTTTTGTTTTGCCTTTGTTGGCAAAGTAACCAGGTATTTTGGTAATAAAGTTACAAATAAATTGCTAAAATTAGTTTTAAAAGAAGAAATCAGATCATAGCACAGTTTTACTCAGCCTTTTTGGTTTTGTTATTTCCTTCTTCTACTGTTTCATATGATTTTTGTTCTCCTTTCCCACAGAGTGCTTGTTGTGACATTCCTGTCTTATCAGTATGTTTCATCATCTTGTTAAAAGTAACCTGTATTAAACGTGAAGAACATCACCAGTGTGTACCAACTTCTTAAGTGTTATTTAAAGTCACCTTCCTGTCAATTGTTTTATCCAAAATAGTTATAAGCTGAGCTGTGAAAAGATGTTTTCTTTTTCTTCTCCTTCTTGCAGACTGCAAATGATAACCTGCCTACAGACGATGAGCATGAACTCAGAGGAGATAAAGAAAGCTATCTCTGTGCAGTGTGCCTGGATGTTTATTTCAACCCTTACATGTGCTATCCATGCCACCACATCTTTTGTGAACCTTGCTTAAGGATGCTTGCCAAAGACAATCCAGCTAGTACTCCATGTCCGCTGTGTCGCACTACAATTGCCAGAGTCTTTTTCCAAACAGGTATAAAAATGAAAGTTTTTACAATACAGAATAATACATGTAGCTTTCTTCCTGTATTTCTGGCCTGAATAAATACATAGTTAAAAGTATAGTAAAACCCTGCTAACCAAATATAGTCACAAAAAGGAGAAAGAAAGAAATAGTAATATGCAATGGGCCACATCCAAAATGCATGCAGAGCAAAATTTGGTGTTGTTAATCCACTGTGAGGTTTTCTTTGCACTTAACTCTTCCTAGGATATTCCACACAGGCTTTCTTCAGTGGCAAGAAACTATTCTGGATGCGTATTTTAAAACTTCATGATTTTTGAAGTAAGGTTCCGGTGTTTTGCATTTCTTTGGTTTCCTCTTGCTAAATAATCACAAAATCCAAATATAATGAATGTTTTCTCAAAATATCCTACCAAAAAAGCATTTTTAAAATTACTAACTTAATGACACAAAACAAAAATGATCATTTATAGGTTTTATGGCTTTAATCTAGCTACAAGTGAAAATAAAGGCTGGCAAAACTATAGAATCCTCCTAACTAATGTAGTTTTTAAATTCTCCCTTCCTGGTCTCTTACACCCTCATCTCTAGTGTTCCTGACTTTTAGCAGTAAGAAAACATGGTAGGTGAGGGGTGTTTGATGTCAGAACGGGTACAGGGATAAAAGAGGGTAAGTAGTGCTGTCGATGGGATACCTGGAACAGCATGAGTCAGCCTTTTATGCCGGTAACTTAAAAGGTAAATTCAAGCACCATGGATGAAATTGCACTATGATATCTGAATTTAGACCTTTTACAGCACATAAAAGTGTGCATAGACAGGTCACAAAGTAATGGAAATGACTCAGCTGTGCAGGAGAGTTTGTTTATTTTTGCATGCTGCAGAGATCTTGCAGCAATCCTCTTTAAACTGGAAGAGTGCTGTGATGATGACAGGTTGGGGATGCGGATTAAAGTATGATTTCACATTGATCAGCAGAGCTGACCAGCTTCTATTTCTGGTTGTACACAGACTCTTCCTTTGCACAGGCACAACTTTGTATAATTTGATGGCAGCCCAGTTTGAGGAAGGGACTGGGCTAAATAAGAACTCATTTGGGTGGCAAGGAGGCATTTTTCAGACAAGCTAATTGCCCCAGGATGGTTCAGTGGGGACCTGCTGGTGGCCAGGGATGGGGACTGACTATGTCAGCTCCGCAGCAGAGAAAATGGGTGGAAAGCTGCAGCCTCACCATTCTCAGCACCCTGCCTGGCTGGTGTATGGAGGTTTCAAGCTGTTCTCATTTCATTTGCTTAATGTTTGATGCTCCTTTGGATTTGATGTACAGATGAAGTGTGTTTCACCAACAGAGAATTACTTTTAGTAATTACTTTTAGGCTATTTAAATTTTAAAGAAGCTATATAATAGATTTGCTGCAGTAAAACACTACTGGGAGAGCACAAAGGGAGAATATAGATGTTTGCTAAAATGTATTTGCAAAACTTTTCAACACATTTAAAATACTGTCATTTAAGTGAAATACTACCAGGATTATTTGTAGCCTTTGAGTACTTACAATGTGTAAACATACCTGATGGGAGAGAGTGAAGAAGAGGGAGCTGAAGTTTTCTCAGCACTGCCCACTTGCAAGACAAGAGGCAGTGGGCATAAACTGAAACACAGGAAATTCCATCTGAACACAAGAAAACACAATTTTCCTGTGGGGGTGGTCAAACAGGTTGCCCAGAGTGGCTATGGAGTATCCATGTGTGGAGATACTCGAAACCCAACCAGATATGCTCCTGGGGAGCTTGCTGTAGCTGACCATGCTTGAACAGAGTGGGTTGGACTAGTAGATTTCAAGACATCCCTTCCAACCTAACCCATTTTGTGAAAATATTAAAAAGGTATGTAGTGTTGAGAAAAAGGATTTGTGTGGCTAAAGTGTAAATACAGTGTCATGAGTATGTAAATAGAGAGCCATAACATATGAGATATGTTTAGTACTAACAGCTTCAGATGAGAGAAATCCATATGACCTTACAGCAGTTACTTGTATATTGCTATATAGTATATAGCAGTATATGCTTCACTTAGCAATGTATTTGAAAATAGATACACTAATTTACTTTGTTTTATTATACATATATTAAGAAAAATATTTTCATAGAATCACAGAATAGTTTGGGTTGGAAGGGACCTGTAAAGGTCATCTAGTCCAACCTCCCTGCAGTCAGCAGGGACATCTTCAACTAGATCAGGTTGCTCAGAGCCCTGTCCAACCTGACCTTAAATGTTTCCAGGGATGGGGCATCGACCACCTCTCTGGGCAACCTGTTCCAGTGTCTCACCACCCTCAGAGTAAAAAATTCCTCCCTTGTATCTAATCTGACTCTACCCTCTTTCAGTTTAAAACCCTTACCCCTTGTCCTATCACTGCAGGCTCTGCTAAAAAGTCTGTTCCCATCTTTCTTATAAGCCCCCTTGAAGAACTGAAAGGCCACAAGAAGGTCTCCCCAGAGCCTTCTTTTCTCTAGTCTGAACAACCCCAGCTCTCTCAGCCTTTCCTCATAGGAGAGGTACTCCAGCCCTCTGATCATTTTTGTGGCCTTCCTCTGGACTTGCTCAAACACGTCCATGTCTTTCCTGTGCTGGGGGCCCCACAGCTGGATGCAGTACTCCTGGTGGGGTCTCACCAGAGAAAAGTAGAGGGGCAGAATCAGCTCCGTCAACCTGCTGGCCACGCTTCTTTTGATGCAGCCCAGGATACAGTTGGCCTTTCAGGCTGCAAGCGCACATTGGTGGCTCCTGTCCAGCTTTTCATCCACCAGTACCCCCAAGTGCTTCTTGGCAGGGCTGATCTCAATCCCTTCATCCCCCCAACCTGTATTGATACCTGGGGTTGCCTGGATCTGGGTGCAGGACCCTGCACTTGGCCTTGTTGAACCTCATGAGGTTCACATGGGCCCACTTCTCAAGCCTGTCTAGGTCTGTCTGGATGGCATCCCATCCCTCAGGTGTGTCAACTGCACAACTCAGGTCTGTTTAGATGGCATCCTGTCCCTCAGATGTGTCCCCTACACCACTCAGCTTGGTGTTATCCGCAAACTTGCCGAGGGTGGACTTGATCTCACTGTGTTTGTCATTGATGAAGATACTAAACAGTACTGGTCCCAATACAGATGACATCTGTTGCTCTTCCCTTGTCCACTGATGAAGTCACTCCATTGTAGAAGGCCACTAAGCTGGTCAGGCAGGACTTGCCCTTGGTGAAGCCATCCTGGCTGTCTCCAATCACCTCCCTGTCGTCCATGTGCCTTAGCATAACTTCTAGGAGGATCTGTTCCATGATCTTCCCAGGCATAGATGTGAGGCTGACAGGTCTGTGCTTCCCAGGGTCCTCCTTACTACCCTTCTTAAAAATGGGTGCAATGTTTCCCTTTTTCCAGCCACCAGGGACTTCCCCTGACTGCCATGACTTTTAAAATGTCACTGAGAGTGGCTTGACAACCATATCAGCCAATTCCCTCAGGACTCTGGGATGCATTTTGTCAGGTCGCACAGACTTCTGTGTGTTCAGGTTCCTCAGATGGTCTCGAACCTGATCGTCTCTGACAGTGGGATTTTGCTCCCCCAGTCCCTGCCTTGCAGTCCATCCACTTGAGAGGTGTGGGAAGGGAGATTGCCAGGGAAGACTGAGGAAAAGAAGCTGTTGGCAAGCAGGTCGTGGCAGGTTATCCTCCCCTATAGAGTAGAGCTCTGCCCTGGTGAGGCCGCAGCTGGAGTACTGTGTCCAGTTCTGGGCTCCCCAGTTCAAGAAGGACAGGGAACTGCTGGAGAGGGGACAGCAGAGGGCTACAAAGATGATTAGGGGACTGGAACATCTTTCTTGTGAGGAAAGGCTGAGGGACTTGGGTCTTTTTAGTCTGGAGAAGAGAAGACTCAGAGGGGATCTCATCAATGCCTGTAAATACTTAAAGGGAGGGTGCCAGGAGGATGGCACCAGTCTTTTTTCAGTGGTGCCCAGTGGTAGGACAAGAGGTAATGGGCACAAACTTGAACGTAGGAAGTTCCATCTAAACACGAGGAGGAACTTTTTTTCTTTGAGGGTGGCAGAGCACTGGGACAGGCTGCCCAGAGAGGTGGTGGAGTCTCCAACTCTGGAGCCATTCCAAACCCGCCTGGATGCCATCCTGTGCAACCTGCTCTAGGTGTCCCTGCTCTGGCAGGGGGGTTGGACTAGATGGACTAGACTAGGTCCCTTCCAACCCCTGTGCTTCTGTGATTCAGCTTTCTTCTTGTCCGTCGTTATCAGTTTGCCAATCTTCCTCATCACGGGGGGTATGCTTTCTTTGAGCTTCCTTTTCTGGCTCATATACCTGTAGAAGCCCTTATTATTCTTTGCGTCCCTTGCCAAGTTCAGCTTGTAATTCAGCTGAAATTTCTGAGTGCATAACATATTGAGTAGCTTTTTAATCAACCAAGAAATATTGATGATGATATCATATCCTTACAGAAATTAGTAAAATCAACACATTAAAGAAGATGGATGGTGCTAGACCAATGTAAAGGGTAGTAAATATTTTTTTTGCTCAGATTTATTAAGCCTTTTAAAAGTTATGCTAAAGTCATTGATGCTATAGGTTTGTGCAGCCAGCAAAGAGAAGTTGCTAGCATTCTTACATATTTCTCTAATGTTACAGCTAGGATGTCTAATTTCTCTCACTAATTTATTCTGGATACTTTCTGCAGCTTTCCTCTTGTATAACTGCATTTTTATTTTACAAGGATATCTTGAAAAGAAAACACTTAAGGATATATTCAGAAGTTCACTTTTTAGCTAGTACAGTTTTGCAAACTGAACATAAGTGCAACAGAAGGATGCATGTAACATGTCAAAAAAAGATGAAGGCTAACAGGTCAATTATCCATCAATTATGAAGCAAAAGAGTACTTAAGAGCTACAAAGCTGGATGTGACCCATGAGGGTACTTCCTGTGGCCTGTTGCCTTCATCAAGTGAGCCTTTTCCACTGGTTCTCTTGAGAGTTAGTTCCAGTCCAGATAGGTTGCTTTGATGGTGTCTGCCATGCATTCCCATCTTTCTTAAAGCCTTTCTTAAAAGCCCGTCTCCCATCAGGATAAACTCACATCTGGTCAGATGATAGGATGCCCAGGATACACCTAAGACAACAGCTTTTGATCTGGGTGCAGCAACCCACTCCAAGTGACTGTCTTTTAAATGCCTCCCCTATCAGGGGAAAGAGAGAGCCAGGCATTGGCTTCTAGACTTCCATTCATGTAAATTTTCATTTATGTTGTTTCCAAGAAGGGCCAGATCTGGCACTCGGGCACAAAAAATCCACCACTTTGGACAAACTCAGACTCAGTGTAGGGGTTGTGCACGGGAGGTCCAGGCACATGGCAGGGAAAGGGTCACATGCATACAGAAACGCAGGTGGCCTGGCCAGCCTGAAAGGATCTTTCATTAAAAGCCTAACCAAGCAACCTTCTAAAAGCCAGTAAGAGTTGTCACCACTGCCTTTTCTGAATACCAGGAATTAGATGCCTCACCAGAGGTTTCAGTGCTTAAATTTGGACAATGAAGTTGAAAGAACAGAGTCAATTTCTATGGCTTGTAGAAGGAAACTGAGATATTCTCTGTTGATGCTGTGAGAGGCAAGAAGAGTCTCATCAGAGGCTATTTCTCTGAATCCGAATAGTACTTAATCCAAATATGTTCAGTAGCATATAAAGCTCTTATATAAAAATTAAAAACTGCTAGTGAAAAATACACAGCATGATCCTTTTACATTTAGGAGAGAAAATGGCCTCTTTACCTTCACTGACAGAGGTTTATGGGTGCAGTAGTGCTGTTCTTACATAATGAGATAGAAGGATTTGGAGATTTCTGTACTCTGCACGTGTTGTGTAGCCTCATTCCACCTGCGTTCTGACACAGTGAAATACAGGATAATTTTTAGAATAAGACGAGCGTATTTTTTTTTAGCTTCAAATCTGCTAATGCTTTCCTCTTATATAGGAAAAGCTACTGCAGCCAAAGTGCATTTGAACTTTTTTCTTCTTTATGAAGCCTGCTCACAAAAAGCTTAGCTTTCTCAAATTTGCCAGAGAAAAAGATTTGATCCTTTCATAAAATATTGATTATTGAAAAAGTATGTACAATTGCAATGAACCACGTAAAGTAATAATACATAAACCTTTTCAAAGATCTGTGAAGGGCCTTTTCTTACTTTTAAGGTACAGAAGGAATTATGGTAGGGTCTGCTATTATTAATATTTATCTGGAGCCATGGTGGTTTGAAGGGCCAAAATGGGGGGGGCTGATGTTTTCTGTTAACTACTAGCTTGGCAACTCTGTTATCACCAGATCACTTCTTTTCTGTGGTAGGAAAATACGGTTATTTTTAAATTGTTTTCCATTGGTGTATTGCTGTGGATAGTTTAGTTTTGACAGTTTTGAGTTGCAGTCCATATAGATATTTCCCCAGATTATATCCCAAGAAGCTGATGATTTCTTGAGATTAATAAATTATGTCAACTCTTGCAATATGTTGTTAATCATTCTACAAATGTGTTCTTAATTCCTGTTAATCCATAACATTAAAAAAAAACTCGAAAGAAGTTTTCAGACTCTTCCTCTCTGCTTGCATTACTGTTACTGTGGGATGATGTTAAGCAAAAAACAATATGAACTGAGAATTAATATCACAGTCAGTTTGATAGATGCCATTTTCATTCATAAACATCATCATAGTTTTATAAGTTAGATAGCTTGATTCGTTATGTACTTTATTTTGCTGGAATTTTACAACATCTTTCCTATATGCTTTTTTCCAAAGGGACAGAATCAAAACAGCATGTTTAAGACTTGTTCTTGCTATATCTGTAAATGCTTGGGTTTATATGATTTTAAAACAATTTAAGAGATGTTATAATCAGAAAAAGGATTACACAGTAGATAAGGCATTTTTATTTTGTAGTGTAAGTGTATGCAAATTATTACTATATTCACAGCATTGATGTATACATCCTTTCCCATTAATTATTGTAGAACTGAACAACTCTGCTAAATCTTTTTTCCCTATGGAATATTTGAAGTTAAAAGAAAATTTTCAAAAATCAAATTCTGCAAAATGGCCTTTACCAAGCTGCAAGAAAGCCTTCAGAGTTTTTGAAGGTAAGTTTTTAAATTTTTCGCTAAACTTCACTCAATCTTGAGTATAATATTTGCAAATAAGTCTCTAGCTATACATGCCATAGGAAATCAGAGGTGGGTGATTATTAAAGCAGAGCTGATTTAGATTCTCCTGGGTGACTCATTCACAGTGCTCTGAATCTAAAGATAAACTGCAAATTGCAAAAAGACAATTTGTGTGTTTGTCGTGGGATGGAAGTATCAGACACAGTTATGATTTAGCAGCAGTTCAGTTTTATTTGTGATTTGAGGCAGATCAAGAGATTGAGTTTTAGCAGCGCTTAATCATTAACTGACGTAAAGATTTGCAAAGTGATATAACTAAATAAATGAACAGCAACTTGATTACAGATTCGAAGATGACAAGATTCACACTAACTTACTATAAGGTATCCCAAACCAATACATATACATATGAGAGCAAAGCACAGATCTCAGCTTAATGTATATACATATAAACAAAGCATATGAGCACGTGCACACACACACACTTACACACACACACTTACACAAACACGCACACACCGCAGTTTATAACCTCTGAGATCGATGATCTCTTAATATCGCACGACTTTATTGAGTCAGTGGGCACCCCTTTTAACTCCTACACGTGCACGGAAAATGGAAGAACATCCACATCCATAAAGCTAATGCATACAAAACTTATAAATGGAGAGGTGGATGAAAGAGAGGCTAGCCTATAGTTAAAATTTCCCTTCCGAGCTAGAGTAAATACTCACAATGCATCGGCATTCCTCAAGGGGTGGTAATTGAGGCTCGAGAAGGATTGTCTCACCCTGGTCCTTAGTCTTTGCGAAGTTTGCCTGACAGCGTCCCGACTCAGGGGAGGTACTGGCCACAGCCCGCTGCGATCCAGAAGAGCTCAAAGGGTCTTCACTAGAATCGCTACTTATAGGATCCGAGATAATTGACTTTCCTCAGATACTTTTCCACTCCAGCCCAGCTTAGGCAATGGAATAGTCCAGTACTTTCCATCGGTTGTGCAAGCCCAGGACTCATTCGGACTTGTGGTCCTGGTACCCTCCCCCCCCGTGGCCACGATCCATATGTTGTCAGGAGTGATCGGTTATAGTTATTATCTTCAAACGGTAGGAACTCTGAGAACCAGATACACCGAGGGGTTGCCATAGTGTTCTAGTTCGTTGCTCTCCACCCTTTCTTCCTTTCATGTTAGACCATTATGTATTGTTCTGGTCATGGTATTATTATGTGGCCCAGATGGGGAGGGAATCACACCAAGTGATTCTTGATGAGGCCAGAGAGTGGCGGGGGGGGTTGCACCACCACAGTGTGTACCTTTTTATTTATTCTTAAATCTTTAATTTTGTGCACGGTATCAGGCTAATTGTATGTAGTTTCCTGTTTGGAAAAAATTGTGTCTGCACAGTGGAATAAAGAAAATTAGTCTGGGAAAAAAGTTACTAGTTCTGAGTGTGGTCAATAAAGACCTCTCAAAAAAACTAAAAAATCATTCATTCCTTTATGAATGAAGTCATATTGATTGGATCCTGTTATCGTGTATTTATAGTTTAAAAACTTTGTAAGTTTAGCCCTTGCATGCTGTTAAATTGGAGTTGCATTCTATAAACACTGTACAGTCACAGAAAAGTCACAAACTAAGAGTAAGTCTCCAAAAGCAATTTGATACCAGAATGTGGACTAAAACAAGTGATAAAGAACATTGAAATTGAAAATACAACACTTTATTTGACAGTGACTTTGGTGTAGTGAAGTGCAGGAATTAAAAAACAGACTGATACAGTTAGTGCACTGGGCATGAAAGGGTTATTTCAAAAGCTTGTGCGTAAATCTGAGATAAAAATACATTGAAGAGACCAGAGATACAGGATAGAGTAGTCAAGATAGTGATGGTAACATTGTAAAAGGGTGCTGCCTGGCTGCTTCTAAAGATTGTAGATACGCCTGAAGATAAGTACAAAGCTTGGTGTTCAGAATGAGAGAGGGGGATTATGAAACCTCTGAGTTACAGCCCTTGGTGGCTATTTCAAGATATAATTATTCCTAGACTAATAGGAAATTTCCTCCAGCTGTTTTCATGCAAATGTTTTCATTTAAAATACGATGATTAAATTGAAAGTGGGAAGGCGTGTTTAGAAATAAATTCTTTTTATCTGTTTTTTAAAAAATGCTTAATCTAGAAAACATTGCCCCAACATTGCATACAATGAAATCTGTGCTAGTTCTTTACTGATCTCATCTGTTTAGTGACTTAATAAAAAGCTATTGACTTCTGCATCAGGCAAGGATTGCAAGATACAGTGATTTCAATGCCTGCTAATACTAGTGGAATTTCCCACCACCTCAGTAGGTCATATCTGCCATGTCCTTTTATGCAATTGTTCTCTAGAGAAAAGTGTGTGCAATTTCCTATGTATTTTTTAAAAAAATAAATGTTGTGAAAGCTTTTAATAATACCTGTTGGTACATTTTTGTATCTCTCGGTCTCTAAAATTGGCATACAACAGTTTAAAATCTACTTTCTTGATTCAAGATTCTTGTTATCATGATTTCAGTTAGATAGGATATAAAGGAAGGATATTAACGTGTGAAAATTTACAGCTATAAAATTACCTCAGCTAGGTTAAGTTCAAACTTCCCTGTTTAAAACGAAAAAACTGATACTGTTTTTCAAGTTTCTGATGCTGTCATCTACAGAGAAGAGAAACAAGATAGGTGTTACTGAAAATAGAAGGTGCAGCATTGATTTTAGCTTTGAAGAGTAATGCTGGAGTATAAGTTGTCTCTCAGAATAATCCTTATATTGAGTTATTTCACAGAATCACAGAATCACAGGAGTTGGAAGGGACCTCTGAAGATCATCTAGTCCAACCCCCCTGCCAGAGCAGGGACACCTAGAGCAGGTTGCACAGGATGGCGTCCAGGCAGGTTTTGAATGTCTCCAGAGTCAGAGACTCCACCACCTTTCTGGGCAGCCTGTCCCAGTGCTCTGGCACCCTCAAAGGAAAAAAGTTCCTCCTCGTGTTCAGATGGAACTTCCTATGGTCAAGTTTGTGCCCATTACCTCTTGTCCTACCACTGGGCACCACTGAAAAAAGACTGGTGCCATCCTCCTGGCACCCTCCCTTTAAGTATTTACAGGCATTGATGAGATCCCCTCTGAGTCTTCTCTTCTCCAGACTAAAAAGACCCAAGTCCCTCAGCCTTTCCTCATAAGACAGATGTTCCAGTCCCCTAATCATCTTTGTAGCCCTCTGCTGTCCCCTCTCCAGCAGTTCCCTGTCCTTCTTGAACTGGGGAGCCAAGAACTGGACACAGTACTCCAGCTGGGGCCTCACCAGGGCAGAGCTCTACTCTATAGGGGAGGATAACCTGCCACGACCTGCTTGCCACACACCTCTTGATGCACCCCAGGATGCCATTGGCCTTCTTGGCCACAAGGGCACATTGCTGGCTCATGGTCATCCTGTTGTCCACCAGGACTCCCAGGTCCCTTTCCACCAAGCTGCTTTCCAGCAGGTCAGCCCCTAACCTGTACTGGTGCATGGGGTTATTCCTCCCCAGGTGCAGTACCTTACACTTGCCCTTGTTGAACTTCATGAGGTTTCTCTCTGCACAACTCTCTAGCCTGTCTAGGTCACGCTGAATGGCAGCACAGCCTTCTGGTGTGTCAGCCACCCCTCCCAGATTTGTGTCATCAGCAAACTTGCTGATGGTACACTCTACCCCTTCATCCAGGTCATTGATGACTATGTTGAACAGGACTGGACCCAGTACTGACCCCTGGGGAACACCACTTGTCACAGACCTCCAACTAGACTCTGTGCCACGAATCAGAACCCTCTGAGCTCTACCTGTCAGCCAGTTTTCAATCCACACCACTGTCCATTCATCCAACCCACACTTCTTAAGCTTGCCTGTGAGGATGCTGTGGGAGACAGTGTCAAAAGCCTTGCTGAAGTCAAGGTAGACAACATCCACTGCCCTCCCCTCATCTATCTGTCCAGTCACGCCATCGTAGAAAGCTATCAGATTAGTCAGATGTGACTTCCCCTTGGTGAATCCATGTTGGCTACTTCTGATAACCTTCTTTTCCTCCAGATGCTTTGAGATGATGCCCAGAACGAGCTGTTCCATTATCTTTCCAGGGATGGAGGTGAGGCTGACTGGCCTGTAGTTTCCCGGGTCTTCCTTCTTGCCCTTTTTGAAGACCGGAGTGACATTGGCTTTCAATTTTCAATTTAAATTTTTCCGAAGTCCTACTGTTTCATCCTTTCCTTATTGCATATTTTCTTTCAGTTAATTTCCTTATTTCCTCATTTCTTTGTTTTAAGTTGTTTGTTCCTTTGTCATACTACTCAAGACTGCAGCTGTGGGACCATGCAATGCTTCTTCACTAGAAGGCTTTCCTTTTTTAGCCAGGATCCGTCAGATTCTTCAGTATAGCTTATGGAACTACAAAAAGCTAATTTGCACACATGCATTTCTCACAAGATGCTTTTACAGTCTAGAGTCTTCACTGTGAAGAATTCACAGTGAATTTTCTGCCTCAAGGAGACACACATTACTGGGAAGTGTTGTCTTTGAGCATCTGTTATGCCTATAGTACATGAAGACAGAAAACACAGAATCCAGGCACTGCTGTTTGAGTGTGTCTTAGGTCAGCTGCACTGATGGCAACTTTGTCATTTTGCTCATTTGTCAGCATTTGGACCCTAACACTTGCATCCATCTTCCTTGCCCACAAGTCCTTTCATCTCCAACAGATCACTGGTAAGAATCAGAAGACTGATTTCTTGATTCCAAGGTCCCACTTTGGTCCCGTGGAGCAGCTGTGCTGCAGCTAGCCTTCAAGCCTTCACTTCTGTACCTCACCGAGCAGAAGTGGATCTGAAAGAAATATATAATGGAAGGGAAACTTGAAGTCACAAAAGTCAGTGGCACAGAGATGTCTTAAGCTTCAGCCCTGTTAGCACTGCCGCTTTCTGTCCCTGCTGTTTTGCCAACAGTTTTAGTACAAAGCATTGTGTAAGTATTAACAGCCTTGTTTATTTTTTAAGCTGTTTTGCAGAGGCTGTTCTGTACAGACTTCTTCAGAGCCACAGTCCCATTGGAAAAGATATTCGTAGCCTTTTTCCAGTCCCAAGGACTTCATCCAGAGCTAGCCTGTGCAAGAGAGTGATGTAACTCTCAGAAATTACGGCTGCTCAGTCGTCTCTATTGGTTCATCAGTGCATTGAAGAGAATCAAATTCTAGCTAATCTGTATGTGTCATCAGGATTGCTTGTTTCCATTTAACTGTGATAAGCCTGGTGTACCAGGAATGTTGATAGCTATAGTTATGCAACACCAAGGATTATGATAGCATAGCCATGGCAAAAAAGCATACTGTAACCTTTTCGCCATTTATTTCTTGACAAGTCACTGAATGAATGTTAGATTGACTTCTTTAGTTCTGCTTAGGGAACCAAGCGATCATACTGGCCAGTAAGACAAACTAGGAACATTTTAGACCTCTTACGCAGCCATGGTCCCAGAGCTGTACCACAGGGACCCAGAGGAACTTGTAGGGGAGTTAGAGGTATCATGCTTTTCACCCTGCAGCTTACAAATTCCAAAAGTCTTTTGAGAAGGTTCTTTTCTGAAGATGCTTGAAAAAACATAGCTGTGTTCAGGATAAGAGGGAAAGTCCTCTCATCCATTAATAGCTGGTTAAAAGATACCAAACAAAGGATGGAAATAAATGATTCATTTTTCTCACTGGAGGGACATTAGCAGTCTGGTCCTAGATGGGTATATGGTACAGTTTGTACTATCCAGCATATCTGTTACTAGAAACAGAGGTGATAACATTTGCTTACAGTACTGAAATATTCAGGATAAATAAAAATGAAAACGAAGTCCAAGAAGTGGCAGAAGACTGTCAGTACTGAGTGATCTTCAGCAGTGTTTACATTGTTTTCCTTTCATTACAAATGGAGGTGGTAAACTGGAAGGGTACAGAGAAGATAAATAAGAATGTCAGTTTTAAATTAGTTTCTGATGAGGAATATGTAGATAGACTAGAATGCTGCAGCCAAAACAAGAGATGACTAAAGAGGGAAGATGATATAGGTAATTAAAATCATGAGAGGCATGGCAGAAGTGAATAGGCTGCTGTTACTCACTGTCTCATAATAAAAGAACTAGAGGACATTATATAAAACTATCATTACCCCAGAGCATGGGTTCAAATAACGGCAGATTCTTGGAAGAAAAATGCAGTAAAGTGTATTAAACTCAAAGATACCACATTTGCCTGCAGAGATCCTTGAACTGCAAGTCCCTGGGAGCTGAGAGAGAATACCAGGAAAGTATTGCAATATGGTTGCCCTGTTCTTACATTCTTTCGTCACCATTCACCAATTCCTCATTGTTTGACCTTGTCAGAGGAAGAATGATAGGGTAGGAAGACCTTTAGTCTAGTCTTAGTATGCCTGTTCTTATGAGATATCTTATAATTTGTTGACAATGTTGTCTTCCATTACAATTTTAACTTGGGCATCGTGAAAAGGTTTTATGTATTTATCAAATAAGATTACATAAATATGTATTATTTGCACTCTAAAGGCAATTGAGAACAATACAACCACCCTAGGTAAACTTTGAATTACCAGCTTTTTGAAGTGGTAGTCTTTCACCACAGAATCTGTTTAGACCATAAAATATCTCTTGGTCTTAATTTTTTATGTTTTGTGTAAGATTCTGCTGAGACTAGTTCAGCTTATGATGGGTCTTTGTGAAAAATAGGAAGCAAAGATACCTTCTGTCTTCATCCCTGACAGAAATCAGCAGTATCTTTCTATGCATTTTAGTGGAAGTGGGGAATGATCCTTGCCAGCTGTGCCAAACAGAATGGCAAACAGATAGATTGCGGCTACTGAGCAATGACCAGTAAAATTGGTTATTTTCATAATTAGCTATGAACTAGTTAACTTTAGTAAAGGTTATGTCAGACATGCTTCCCCATCACAATCCCCCAATCCATTTAGCATTGAAATGCACTGCATAGGAGAGCAGTCTGTACTTAAGTAGCCCCTAAAGAATCTCAGCTCTGCTGATGTCAATGTATCTTACCTTGAAAGCTAAGTTTGCCCAGTATTCAGTCCTTTGATTCAATGCCTTTGATTCAATGCCTCATAGAAATCATTTACTATAAGAATAACAAAGAATTTTTGGCTGAGAATGGATTGTAGAGAGATCAGGTGGCTTCATCACTATCAATGAGTTAACAGAGAATAAAGTAGGACAAACACATACATTGTTTCTGCTACCTAACATGCCTGTGTTTTGTGCTTCATACGTCTATACCATTGACACAGATAGATGCACGCCATTGCAAAATTTGGACGTGAACGTGAGTTCAGTTTGATCCTACCACACTTACTGTGTAGAAAATTGCTAACATTTCTGGAGGAATATGGTCCTTGCATAGCATAATTATAAGAAGTGAGGCAACATTTTTTGGGCAAGGCAGAGTTTTGGAGACCCCTAAAAGTGAAAACAAAAGCTGAAATTCTAATTTGACGAAGGGCAAAAGAGTAAGCATGAAAGCGCTGAAGGTAACGTGACAATTATAAGCAAGAAAAGGTGATCGTATTTTTATTAGATCAGAGACAGATTAAGCATACCTTCTTAAAGCAGCAAGAGATTAGCAAACAGTAAAGTCAGGAGACTTTTGGTGAATATCTTAGCTGAGTAAAAAAGATTGATGTTTGAAATGGCATCAGAAAAAGTCAGAGATAACCACCATTACACATTTAATGAAGCATTAAAGGAAGGATTCTTTAAGAGATAGTAAACATATTTTTTTAATTTTAAATAGCTTCTTTCTGATAACCTTTTAAGTAACTTTTCTTTGTGAAAATTTATTTTTAGTTTTCTGTTGAACATATACGAAGGCTTTTCAGACAGCTCTTTCTGCAAAACCTTGGTCAGCTTCCTAAAAACTTGTTAAGTACTGTCAGCATCAGAAAACTTTCAGTTCAGAAAAACTATGCCACCTCTCTCAAGATGTGGTCTTGTACTTTGTATTTTTCATTCCCTGAAGGAATTAGTATTTCTTTTTTTTGCTCAGATGGGAAGCAGGAATTTTGGGGGTTGACATTAGCTAAAGCTGCATATGAATTTGCTCAAGCACAATGGCGTGGCTCCAAGATAGGTCATTCACCAGTTTCTGTGGAGGAATTAAAGGAGGCATGTTGCCAGACAGCTAGATTTGCAAATAAACTAAATGCTTTGCATAGATATACACAGTCTTGTCTTACAGAGGAGTGTGGTGAGGCCCAGGCATGCCTGTCTTGTGTTTTCCCTCTGACCTTTGCTGTCAGACTGACCCTGTCTTAAGACAAGTAGAGCCAACTCATTAATTTATTTTTAAGAAAGTATTTGCATTACTGTTATGTTGCGGTGTTCCACTAAAATTGACTTAAAACATTAAAGCCTTAAGCACTGGAAGGCTTGTGGACAGCAGTGTATAACAAAACTCTGCAAAGTTTTTGTTAAATTATCTTTAGTATTAAATTAATATTATTTTTTTAAGAAAATACAGCAATCATGCAAGTCAAGAAATATGCATCTAAAGAGAATTGAGCAGTATGCCAAGTACCATTCATGCTAGAGACAAGCATCGGTACGAGATCCTTTTTAATGCTATTTTATATTTACTCTGTCATCTTGAGCTATTATATTAGCCTACCTATAAATATCAATATCTTTTGCCTCTATATATTTTTTACAGTAGCGGTCTGAACAAATGGAGCCTGAAGGGATGTAAGTGGTTAGGGAGGAGTTGTAGGGAAGAATGAAACTAGAGGGAGGTGATGCCATCACAGCAATATGGTACAAAAGGGTGAAGGGTCTTATGATGATAATTTAGCAAGGGTTGCCAACAGCTGAAATGTAGTATTTGGTCAGCTGGGGAGATGACAAATGTAAAGAAAATATAAACTTGCAATAAGACTTTTAGAAATGTTCAGTGATAAAAAGTAGGAACAACAGAAGAGGGTGTTGATGATGGATAGAGTTCGAGACCACGATAAGTGAGAGATTTAGTGAAGTGACAGTGAAAGAGAAATGGAAAAAAGATAAAAAATTAATAAGAAAATTCATAGAGTCAGAATATTCTGAATACTTTTAATATTTTTTTTTCGTATAGATTATTGTTGCACATGCCATGGAAAGTTAAAGTACTTCAGGTTGCTGTTTGAGATTCCCTGGCTTTCATTTCCACACTGTCATGCAAGGAGAGAAGTTGTCTACAAGTTAAATTCACTGCTAAGATACAGTTTATCTACATGCTAATGTGAACAAAAGTGATTACAAATCCCCATCTTAAAGGCAAATGTATGAAAAATACTGTAACTATAATATGTATGTCATCAATATACAGGTAGAAAACTTACCTGTAAAAGTAAAGGAAAACATTTTATGGTCTATGGTCTAGAATGTATGCAAACTGTGCATTTAGATCCATGACATGATCTCACAGGGAGACCATGCAGCTTCATTTCTTTGTATCAGTCATCAAGACTATATGGATTGCAGCCAGAAGAGGTATGGTGAAGAGGAGGGCAGTTAAGAAGCCAATGTTTCATTTATTCACAGAGCTGGTTTGCACCCTGAAAAACAAGGACATGCATTTTGATTACTGTGTATTATTTTTATTTCATCTGTATATTTTTTTTATTTCATCACCCTTAATTGAATTTTGAAATAAAGTAGCTTTAAAGTAGGAGATGAGGTTTTGCTATAAATAATTTGAAAAAGCTGTTCTATGATGTCCTGCCTGTTTGGTACTTAGTGTGTTATGGTTTAGGGGAAGAAAGAAAAAGCAAACAAATAATTCACTTGGTTACTTAAAAAAAAATCTGCTTGCAGACTGGCTATCAAAATTCCTTCATGGCTTCCAACAGTCAAATGACTTCTACGTGTGAAATGCAAGATTTAAAAAGTGGTGTTCCCCAGGGCTCAGTACTGGGGCCAGTTCTCTTTAATATCTTTATTAATGACCTGGACAAGGGGATCGAGTGCACCCTCAGTAAGTTTGCAGATGACACCAAGTCGGGTGGGAGTGTTGTCTGCTTGAGGGTAGGATGGCCCTACAGAGGGATCTGGACAGGCTGGATGCATGGGCTGAGGCCAATGGTATAAGGTCAAATAGGGCTAAGTGCTGGCTCCTGCACTTGAGTCACAACAACCCCAGGCAACACTACAGGCTTGGGGAAGAGTGGCTGGAAAGCTGCCCAGAGGAAAAGAACCTGGGGGTCCTGGTGGACAGCCGGCTGAACATGAGCCAGCAGTGTGCCCAGGTGGCCAAGAAGGCCAATAGCATCCTGGCTTCTATCAGCAATAGTGTAGCAAGCAGGACTAGGGAAGTTACTGTCCTCCTGTATTCGGCACTGGTGAGGCCCCACCTCGAATACTGTGTTCGGTTTTGGACCCCTCACTACAACAAAGACATTGAGGTTCTGCAATGTGTCCAGAGAAGGGCAACAAAGCTGGTGAAGGGTCTAGAGAGCAAGTCTTATGAGGAGCAGCTGAGGGAACTGGGATTGTTCAGCCTGGAGAAAAGGAGGCTGAGGGGAGACCTTATTGCTCTCTACAACTACTGGAAAGGAGTTTGTAGCAAGGTGGGGGTCAGTCTCTTCTCCCAAGCAACAAGTGATGGGACAAGACAAAACTGCCTCAGGTTGCGCCAGGGGAGGTTTAGGTTGGATATAAGGAAAAATTTCTTCACCAAAAGGGTCGTCAAACATTGGAAGAGGCTGCCCAGGGGAATGGTGGAATCTCCATCCTTGGAGGTATTTAAAAGATGGGTAGACGTGGTGCTGAGGGACGTAGTTTAGTGGTCGTTTTGGCAGTGTTAGGTTTATGGTTGGACTCGATGATCCTAAAGGTCTCTTCCAACCTAGGTGATTCTGTGATTCTATGATTCTGTGATTAATTATTCCTGCTTTAGTATGCATCCCAGCACTTAAATTGGCCAATTAGCTTGTATTTGTGAGTATTGATAATTCTAGAATAATCACAAATGTTTGGACAGAGTACGTTTTCTAAGCTTATTCTGCCCTCCCACAGTCCTCTTGCTTCTTGATTCATTTACTTCCAGGGAAGTAAACAGCCCAAGATAGAAAACATGAATTATTCTAGTTTTGCTTTGAATTTATGAGAGGGACTGGGCACAGTAGTCATTGGATATTTCTCATAAAATTGGTAAATAGCTTTTATATTTAATAAATTAGCAAAAAAGTTATGCAAAATACTCAATGTAAAATGTGTATGCATGCATTTAATGTGGCTTTATGGATTTTGTCATTCATTTTTAAAGCTTTCTCTTTTTTCTTTTCCAATAAAACCTTATTCTTTGATATGCTATACTAGCTAGCTTTATGGTTTGTGTTTTAATCAGTAAAAGCTGAAGTATTAGTCTGTAAAATAGCAAGAGGTAACTGCCTTCACACATTTTTATTTGGTTATTTACTTAATATTCAGAATGTCATTGTTAATTTATGGCAGAGGCTCTATATTTATGTCTTTGAATTCAAACTAATGGCAGGAATGTGCAAAAAACTTCAGTTATAAATAATCCTCACTGAAATCCAATAAGCGGTATTTGAATGGAAAAAATCTTGTCTTCATTTCCTATCCAGAGTAGAACTGTTGGATCTCTTTGTCAAGTGTAAATACTTGTAATTTTGATTGAATGACATTTACACTATTTCACAGAGGAAAAAAACTTCAAATGAGAAGTTGCCTCCTCTCTGTTCTGAAGGCCTGAGAGGTGTTAATTGCAGCGGTTAACAATAAACAGTCCAAAGAAATGCTGAATTCCAAGTATGGCTTTTATGTATCGATATGTAGTATATAAATACTGGGCTTATTTTCGTTACATATCTCTGTAGAAAAAGTCAGAGAATAGCTACAAAAAAAAAAAGAATAGATGATCATCTTTATAATCTTGAAAATAATATGGAAAGTTAGAGCATTATGAAATAAATATTTGTAAGAACTGTAACTACTGCAAGAACTTCTATGAATTATTTTGGGCTTTTTTTTTCTTCTTTTAATTGCTAAGTGATTTCTGGCATTTGTGTATATTCTGTTCCCAGACCCATGTAAGATTAATAAAGTTTTAAGAGAGTAGAGATGATTCTTAGATGTAAGTGCCAATAGTTAACACTGATAATGATCAGCAAGAAGCATTATTTCCCTGGTGGTTGATTTTGTAGGACTGCAGTTTTTATAAGCTTTTTGTTTCAACAGATGAACTGTATGTCATTTAGTGGCATTACCACATTTGGGGATTTCTGGGTACTTTTGTCTGTAGCGTGATTTTCTTTTTCTCATGTCAAATGCCTTAGGAAAGCCACAAAACAAAAAGCTAGTTGTAACAGTGGACAACAGTGGTTCATAACCACTCTGCCTTATAAAAAGGAGTGCCCCTTATGCAATCAAATCTTGTGTCCCATACGAAAGGCTTCAGGACATGGCTTTTTCAGATTTTCACAGTAATTAGTTGCTTTTCTAGATGTTTTGCAGACAACATTATTTGACATCTTGAAAAGCAGTTACTGTGTATTCCCCATTAAATTGCCTGCATGCTGCTTATTTGTTCACGTACAGAAATATGCACAGTGAGTTCAGTAAATTGCATTTTATGCATATGCAAATAACTGCTTACACACAATTTACCTCTCTGGGACTGTGACAGATTTCAACATTTAAACCAAAAGCCCTGCAAAAGTCCTATAGCTAATAAGAGAGACATCACAGTGAATATAAAAATGGTTTCAGATAAGGATTATGTCCAGCTTAAGTACATTTTACATCCAGGTTTTCTAAAGCCCAGTTGCTAGCAGAAAGTAGGACTTGGATTTTGGGGATGGAACAGGAACAGAGAGATGTTTACACCATCATGTAAGTTTAGTCACACATGGATATAAGGCGCTGGCAACCAGTGAGAGCCCATGGATGAAATCAGAAGGGCAAGAGCAGAGAAATATTCAAAGAGACCAGAGAGAAAGTGAGAGGAAGGTAGGAAAAGGATAGTGAGGGAGGTTTGGGAGGATGGTTGGACTTTGCAGTGAGAAAGACATTGAAAGGTGGTGGTAGACGTTTTAGTGTAGGAAAGCTGGAGGTTCTGGTGTGCATCCTGGGGCAAGAAGAGTTTGGAATTTGAGTGAGATTTTTACTTCTGAGACAACAGGTGTGTGGAGCTGAAATATCTGAGGGTAAGGAGGTTCAAGCTTTTCATGCAGGAGGAGGAGAAGAAAAGCTAGAACTCTGGATCTGAGAGTGATTGGGTTCAGTGGCCTTTGTTTAGGAAAGGAGCTGGATGCTTTGGGGACTTGAGCTTGGTGGAGGGCTTGAGACTGAGTTAGAGCTTGGGACATGAGATTAGGAGTCAATGGGACATGCTTGCAGGCATTCACACAGGGTAAGTGCCATCCTCTCATAAACCTCTCTAGCAATATATGCTTTTTTCTTTGTTGGAAGTAAAGATCTCATAGCTCATTTTAACTAGCAAATCTTGCAATTTAGCTCTTATATTAGCATAACCAAAATATGATGCCACATGATGTGCATATGGGACAAGGCTGGTGTTTATGCAAGAAGTTTGGGATGATACTTCATTTGTGAAAGCAGTATAAAAGCACTGCTTGAAAAGGTATAGAATGCTGGGAAATTTTGGCCTATTTCTCTATGCTGTCATCAGGTCTGTGGATGACAACAAATGGGAGGACTGGTTGGTAGACTCAGTGGCGGGGCTGCTATTCAGGAAGATTAAGACAGGCTGGAGAAATGGGCTGAAACAGTGAAGCAGGTGCTTTGGCGGATAAAGTCCCTTTCAGCAGGGCATATAAAAAGAAAACCAGACCACGGTAGAAGATGGAAAATATGATGTAAAAGAGCATCTAGCAAACTACTTTGGATTGCTGTTGGAATCCCGCAGCAGTCTGTGTAGTTCAGAACATTCATCTGTGATTTGGAGAAGTGATACATACACAGCTGAGAAAGTTTATTAGTGATACTAAATTACTCACTTCACTGATGATAGTAAATATGAACTTGACAGCTAACAGTTCTCTTGATCAGCGACCTCAAGGAAGCAACAGAATGCACTCTCGTCAGGTTTGCAGAGGAGAAATTGGAGGACAGGTTGATAGACTCAGCATCAGGACTGCCATTCAGAGAGACCTAGACAGGCTGGAGAAATGTGCTGAAAGGAACCTTGTGAAATTCAATAAGAACACATGCTGAGTCCTGCACCTGGGAAGGAAGAGCCCCTGGCAATGAGACAGGTTGGGCACTGACAGCCTGGGCAGCAGCTATCTGGAAAGGACCTGGGCACCCTGATGGAGAGCAAGCTGTGCACGAGCTGGCAGTGTGCCCTGACAGCAAAGGCGGCCAACAGCATCCTGGATTTTATGAACAAGAGCATGATGTATGGACAGCAGTAGATGAGGGAAGTTTTTATCCCCTGCTACTCAGCAGACCACATCTAAAATACTGCAGTTTTCTGTCCGTTCCCCCTCCCCAGTACAGGAAAGACAGCAGTACATTGGAACAGGTTTAGCAGAGGGACATCAGGATGCTCAGGGGCCTGGAGCACCTGACCTGTGAGGAGAGGCTGAGGGAACTGGCTTGTTCAGTCCAGGGAAGGGTAGGCTTTGGGGAGGATCTCCAGGCAGCCTTACCATACCTATAAGGAGACCACCAAGAGGACAGACCAGCTGTTCACAGTGGTGCATGGAAGGAGGACGAGCAATAATGGATATGAGACATTCATACTGCAAGTAAGAAAAACACTTTCACTGTGAGGACAGTCCAGTGGTGGAGCAGTTGCCCACAGAGGCTATGCAACCTCCGTAATACTATGTATTATATTACATATATGTAATATTATGTATTATTTGCTATGATGAGCTGTAAATTAGTTATTGCCACTTAAGAAAAGAGATCTGGGTAATACTGTGATTAGTTTTCTGAAAATATTCAATGCACAGTCATAGTCAAAAGGTAAGCAGGAATTATTAGGATCGTAACAAAATGGAAAACGTTATGTCATTGTCTAGATTTGTGGTGATCCCACATCTCCAATTTTGCATGTAATTTTAGATTACATCATCTCAAAGAAGGATAAAGCAGGGTGAAGCATATTGCAGAAAAGATGATCTGAAGTATGGAAGATTTTCCATACAAAGGAAATTTACAAGTTTTTTGTTTGGAAAGGATATTACAGAAGACACATACATAAGGTCTGTAAAATTATGAATAACATAAGGATGTTTTAGGAGAGATTGTTCGCTGTCTCTCAGAGGCATTCTTGCATTAGCAATTATATCAGCCAAAATAGATAGGGCAAAACAATTGGTGCTGAGGGCCAGATGTCCACGTTTGCATTTTAGGGAACAGGGGCAACTTACTTCCAATCCCAAGGGCTGAATGCCCATTAGTGGTTGAAGCATATTACTGGAACACATCAGAGCTCTTGGAGCTCATCTTCTGATTTAGTTTCACCTGAAAGGAAATCAATTTATTTGCTCTGAGACTACTGCACCAAGGGACACAAAGTGCAGTAAGTGGAAGCAATATGAGATCTGGTTCAAAAGTATGCACAGCCACATGTAAGGAAAGAAAATCCTATCAATGCCATTTTAACACATTCTTCTGAGCACAGCTTCCAAAGCACTGGGGTCCTAAGATCTTTGTTGCAAGGGCGTATATGGGAAGGTGTTAGTCTGTACTTGCCTTTTTTCTTACAGCCTTTCAGTAGCTCTATCTGTCTGTTGCAGCTCATAATCAGAAAGAATAGACTGCATCAAAATTACCTTGGTATATCTGATTACCTAAGAACACTTGTTCTTAAGTAATTTAATTTTACATGAGCACTTGTAATGTAAATGGTTATCGTAGCTTGCATATTATTCATTTGGGCACATTTTTAGAGTAAAATTATCCATCTCATATCTTTATTCTTTAGTCATAGCAAAATGAGGTCAGTCAATTTATAAAATTGGGGGAATCTTTCTTTTAAATTGTTTGTAGTCTGATTTTTAGTATTGCTAGTACCTCAACAGGAGCTTGCAAAAACTTTGGCAGGGACACATGCAACAGATGTGCCTATTGATGCTCTGGTGAAACTCCTTTTTGATTTGCATGCTTTGGTGGGTATAAAAGTGTGATTTGCACACAACATTGGTTTTGTTATCTAGTAACAGGTTTCCAGTAACAGTCTGCCAGACTCCACTGGCACTGTGCATGCATATTCATATATTTGAGTGGAAGTTCTTGTTCAGAGTGTAGCAACATAGGCATGCGCAAAAAAGTTAAGTAAAATACATGTTTTAACAAATACATGCCTGTGTAGAAATTATTTAGGGACAGTATTCATCAAATAAGATAGGGTTTCTTTTTAAAAAAAGAGCAAATACATTAGACGTGATTTGGAGCTCCCTCAGCTCTTCTGTTTCATAGTTCAAACCCCTATTCCATGTTGCTGTACAGTTTTTGAGGAAGTCTACAGCTCAGGGTTTTTCTGCAGATGGGTAGAATCAGATGCAGAGATATGGCTTATTTCCACTCTAGCTAGAGAGATAGACATCTGAAGGTATTTTTCATGTCAGAATTTATTAAAGACAGTAGTCACAGTACGGATCATAGAGTCTGCAGTAACCTTTGTGCGTGATCACACAGGGCTTCTAAAGCTGATCCTTGGTTTCAGTACTGTATGCAAGTTTATTTGGTAATATCTTTCAGGGCAAAGAAACAGTTCTCATTCTTTGTTGGCCTGTGTTAAGTTCTAGAATTCAGTTTACATAATACTTGTACTATTGACATTTTCAGCTGAAGCTTAATCAATTTACAGATAGTTAAAAAGAGACTATTTCAGCAATGGAGTTGAAATCTATTCCACATAACTGGCTGTCAACTTTCAGTACCTTTACTCACACTCAGGGAAGCCACAGGGATTACACATGATGTATAGTAAGCAGCTCCTGATTGTATACATACCTTTAATACAGCACCAATAATTTTTTTGTGGGGTTCTATAGGAAGAGCAATTAGAGAATAGCCAGTTTCCTATACTAAAACCGCTGTTCTTGAATGTAGAATGATTACATTACGAAGTCTAATATGTGATAAACTCAGTGCAGGTTTGCTTAAGGTGAGTTGAACAGACATTTAAATCAAGGATAATATTTGTCCAAATCCTCCAGAAGGTGAGGACTACCAAGTCAAAACTAATGTAGCTATACGTTTGCATAATTCCCTCATTAACCTCGTTGATCCAAAAACGTCCTCTAGCATTTTTTGTTATATTTACTTTAAGCATAGAAATAAATAAAAAGAAAGCACAGGTAGCAGTCATGATTAAGACCCCCCAGAGAGGATAATATACACTAAAATTCATGTATAAAAGGCAAAGTGACTGATATAGCATTAGTGATAAAATTTTACACCATTTGCAAATTAAATTTAAAAAGTAGAATATAACAACATATATCTAGGTTTCTATTTGACAATAATGTTTAAAAAGTGTTAGAAAAGAAATTAAGAAAAATACAGGTTTGAAATTGAGGTAAGTTTTTAAATGAGCATTTTCCAAGTAAATTACATCTTGGCAGAAAGATCTTTAAAGAAGACTAATATTTTTCAGAATTTTGGTACTGAATTACTAATGTTATTTTTCAGTAATCAAAGATACTCTCTTAAATTAACATAATTTTAAATTAACATAATCTAAAGGATAAAGAACAAGGAAGTCAGTATCATACTTTAAACACATCTTCAACATCTTTAAGCAGATGTTTAGCTCATGCACTTGCATAAAATTTTGTGGTATTATAATCTGAAACTCTTTAAAAGTAAAGCACTGGAATTTTTTAATTTTTTTTTTCCTAGAGTCAGTATAGCATAGTTATCTGTGGGCCAAATCTTAGCCCACTTGGAGTCACGCAAAACCATGGTAAAACATCATCACTCTCTTGACTAGCATGAAGAGTTCATGTATAGTTTCCAAAATAATACAAAAAACATTAGAGAGATTCTGATGTATACAGATCTAGATACTTAGCATCTGTACATGACAAACTGATCCGAATAAAAAATTAAAAATAAAAAATAAAAAGAAATGCAATGATACCATGATGAAAGGAAGAATTTCTGTGTCTCAGTAGTCTAACCAAATTTCTAAATAAAGCAGTCATTAAATGAATACAGGAGGACCAGTTTACCTATGTAACTTGGAGTCAAAAGGTCTCTGATGAACTATTTTAAAAAGGATACCAAAGAGAAAAAATACTTTCTTTTGGAAGGGATGGAAACAATTGTGTATAAAAGTTCTGAGCAAAATATTAATTCAGAGAAAAAATACAAAGAAACAGTCAGTATCCACCACTGAAAAGGAAAAATAGTGAAATTCCAGCAAAGTTCTGTATTAGGAAACTTTTTAAAAATATATTTCTCAATTATCTTGAGTAAGGTCTGAGAATGTTAAAAAAAAAATTAATGGCATGTGAACACCAGTTATACACAATTATTCATATTAGTCAAAAACAGAAGACTGAGGAACTTCAAGGAGGCTTAATTAAGCTGGACTAGAAGACAGCGTGGTAGTAGATTAGAACTGAGGAAAGCACGCTGAGGCATACTGGTGAGCAGTGGTGCCCACTGCAGGGGACACTTCCTACCCACCTTGAGACCCCACAAGCCATGATGTCTGTGCAGAGGAGAAGAGTCTGGGCAGCTCAGCAAAGACCTGTTTTGCAAAATCAAAGAATGAGTCATAAAAATTGAGAGTTACCTGAAAACAGAACAAAAATCCAGACCAGTACAACTGCATTCCCTCCTTGTCCTTTATCAGAATGGGACAGATCTTCTGCCTTTGCAGCACAACTCCCAGACTTCCCTGGGCACAACCTGCTGCACAGACACTTGTCTAACCTTGTATCTCGACATATCCAAGAACTTTGCTGCTGTACTACTTCTCTTACTATGTAGAGAAGTCAGGGGAGGAATGAAGAGGAAGGACCTTTCGGTATTCCATTCTTGGAGTCACAGGATTTTTACTGCCACTGGAAAGGCTGTGGTTGCATCTGCCTATATATTTTTAAGGTATTATCAGCATACAGACAGTAGTTTAAAAATTAAATTTTAACCTGCTATGTATCATACAGACATATAATATTAAAACAATATTAAAACAACAGGATTTATTTAGAAGAATGTTTTTGGAAAAAAAATCAAATACTAGAAATAGAAATTCAAATGTATTTGCACTGTTGAACTACATGTGTACAAATACAGATCTGTCTTGTTTACTGAAGAATTCAGATGACTTAGGGAATCCAGAGATTAATTACTCAAGACATTAATTGCAGTATATGGAGCCTTTCACATCTAGATCACTGAATCAAATTCAGTGGAAGAAGACAGCAAAAGAGAGCTGTTCATAGGCCTGGATAACCTAAGCAGATAGCATTACTTTACTATAGTAGAGAGTGCAAAATCCAAACAAACAAATGTATTATTTTCCAGACATGGAAGACAGAGTTACTTTCTAAATCTTTCAAAATCAAGTTCGGAGAGAGCTTCTTGTCCAAAAAAGTGAGGAAAACTAACAGCGCGGTGTGAGATTTCCTGCTTCCATTTGTCCTGTAAATAACTGGGGGAAAGAGGGTTAACTTTTTTTTTTTTTTTTACCCACTCTGGTTGCTTTTGTAAAGATTTCTATCTCATAGTCTCTTTTTCAGCAGGTTTTCAAAGACGCTCAGATACAGTAACAAGGAGGCATTTCCCACATGCTGCTCACAGGATGGACTACATGGACTTTGAGGATGATAGCCGTGGATGGCGGTTTGATATGGACATGGTGATAATCTACATTTATTCAGTCAACTGGGTAATAGGATTTATTGTGTTCTGTTTTCTTTGTTATTTCTTTTTCCCTTTTTAGTCTGTAGTAATCACAGTTAAGGAAAACAGCAGTCCTGTGAACCACAATAATGTGAATAGAAAAAACTTGAAGGCAAAATGTCTGTTTGATATTGCGTTTTTATCATTCAGAATTGTAATAGACAATGAATTGTCATCAAGCATGCTGTGAGGCTATTTGATACTTCTGCTCTGTGTGACAAAGTACTTGAGTTTGGTTCCAAATATAATGTGAAATCCAGATCATACTTCATTCAGTGGGAGTTTTGCCTTGATTTTGGTGGGAACTGGATTTACCCCCAATGTATAAAATAATTACTCTGTAGAAATAGAGTACTACTTGTTCTTAGGGGAGTTCTGTGTACTACAACAGAATATGATCCATAGAGTCATTTTGGGGTTTGACTCTATGTTGACACACTTTGCTCACTCATTGATGCTTCAGTTCCTCATACGTAGAAGCAATAAAGATGCTTCCCATTTATAGTCAGATCTTTTGGGAACAGGAAATTATAAGCACTGCAGTGCTGCACCATGCATATAGACATTCGTTAGAGCTATTTGAATGGTATAATCCAAATCCTGGAAAATTTTGACAATTGATAGACCTGTCAGCATTCTGCTATGGAGATGTGCTGTACTCAGTGCCTGAAATTTTGAGCCTGTTAACCAAAAAGAGAAATGATACTGCACAGTGTGCTGACAGCTCATCTTTTCAGCAAATGGCAATCAGAAGGAATCAACTAACAACCCCAAGTTCTGCACATTAAAGGCACAATTTTTGTGCAGATTCCCAGAGTAGCACTGTAACTTTTTTACCCATCGAGATGAGCCTGTTTGGATCCAGCAAGACAGCTAATGAAGGGCAGGCAGCAGGCCTGCTGGCTATGATGCTGTGAGACGCTAACCCCAGTAAATATTGGAGAAAGAAGCATTCTCCAGTGTAAGAAATCAGTATCATTATTAAATTGCTCTAACAATTTTAGGATACTCTCCAGTCTGGGCTCTCCAGGGAGATCATGTAAGAGGACACGGTATTTATTTGCACCTTTCATGTGAAACTATTCTAACGCACTTTATAGTTATTCTATATATAGATTGCTGAGCTACAGTACCAAACTGCATCCAGTTCAGCAATCATTCCATACTTGCTGCTTTACATGGTATTTTCAAATGAAAGTGAAAGAGCATCTATTAAATTATGAAAAGGATATTAGAAACTATTGCAGGAATCAGATGCTGAAGAACGGTACAAGGTAGTTCAGGGGCTTACTTTTGAGGAAGGTACAAGGAGGTTTCTATTTCTAAGGGCATGATCCTGCAAAGTACACTGTGGTTTCATCTAGAAAAGCACGTGAGTATATGTATGTAGTCCCTCTGGTACCAGGATCTGTGTGGGAGACCTGTGGTTTTTCAGTAGGTGGTGTACTCCCCTGTTCTAGCAGAGAACAAGGAGAAATGCATTGTGGAAGGTGCCATCTGCCAAATGTGATGGATTAGAATGAATTCAGGGGTTTTATTAAGCATGTGGTTCTGCTTCTTTACTGGAGCAGGGCCAGCATGGTCAGTCTCTGACAGGCTATAAAGTGATCAAGACCAGAAACTTTCACTTAATCTGAAAAACAGCAGTAAATCAGCTACTAATATTTAGGTATCTTATTGGCTGCACAAAATAATCTCTTTGAGAATATATGTGTAGAATTAAAAATTACAAGTCTAACTACACTGATTGGACTAAATAACTTCTGCCATCTTTTTTTAATATATGCAAATTTAAGGCGATATAATAATTGAAATTCACCATCACCATGTAGTCATGGTTGTGACAAAAATGCATTTTCTGTAATTACAGTATATCTAGTTACTTTGTCTCTACCTAAAGGTGATTGGCTCTATTACTCTTGGCATTAGGCATAACGTTTTAAAAGCTTTAAGGTTGTAGTAAAGCACTTGGTGAATTTCCCTCTTTCTGTTGATACAAAGCAGTCTTTTCAAAGCTAGATCATAGGCTCATGTTTTGCTGCATGCAGATGTGTAGGTCTGTATGCTCAAATATGATCAATAATTTTAAACATTTTTCTCATCTATGCCAGGATTGGGATTCTAACTGCAATTTTTGTTTGTCCTTCTAATCTTATGAATTTACTGCTACTATCTCAGCAAAGAGAGGGACTGATTCACCTGTGAAGCCAAAATTGCTCTACATTTTGATCTCAGAAAATACTAAAATAAAAAGATGTTATGACAAATTACTTTAAATTAGCTGACATAGTCTGAAATTCCAGTAATAATGTAATTTAAAATTATTTAACAAGGATATCTGCTAAAGCAATATCCATAAGTAAATATTAAAAAATCTATTGAGACATAAGAGACATAATATAGGTAATAACTAATTATATAAGAAAGAGTTACTTACATCGTTTTTAATAGCATGTTACCATGATTTTATTCTGAAAAAGGCAACAAAGGAGAGTAAAAAATCCAATGTACTATTAGCCTCTTCTATACATTTACAGCAAGAATTGATGACTGAGGGTGGCTGCATTTTCCTAAATTTAGTAGGAGTGACAATCTTGTGTGGCATTTCTAACTGTGTAACTCTACCTTTCTTCGAGGCCTAAACAATGAAGTGTTTCTCGGGCTATATTGTTTTATTTTATATTAGTTGTTATTAATTCAAGGGGATAATTAGTTTTAAAACATTACAAATGTACATAATGAAGACTGTTGCAAATCTGAGAGGCATCCTCCATGGGAAAACACCTAAACGGCATAGTGTGGAGGTACTTTTTTTCATCCTTTATCGCTTTTTTGAAATACATACTTTTATAAAAATACAATAACAATTCGAAGGCTCAGATTTGGTTTTCCTTGAAGTCTGCCTGTAAAATGCTGTTGATACCTGTGACAGCAAGAGCAAGTCCTTTTTAAGCAATTTTCTGGTTAAATTGATCCTGCTCTGCAAGCTTGTCTACAATAGTATTAAAATGTTTGCAATAAAATATGAGTTGTTTGTAGTATTTTGCAGTCATTTCACTAGATTTTGCTTGGTGGAATTAAATTTTAATTTTTTTTTCAATCAATGTCTTGTTTGTTATCCTGTCTATTCTGTTTCTGCTTGGGGTGCAGCTAGGAATTATTGAATTTTTTACTACTGTGATTAACTCTTTTCACACTAGCAGTCTTTTATTTGTTTCAGTACTTTCCAGGAAATGGTCAGCTTTTGTCAGAATCTTAACACCTTCTCATAATGAGGAATTATCAGTGCTTGTGCTGTTAAACCAGACCGATTAACTGTTGAAGGCAGCATAAATCCAGGATGAGACTAAGTTTGGCTTTGGCAGGCAGAGGGACTTTGTGCACACTCAGAGGTGTACAAGTTTCTTGCCTAGCAGTGGGTATGTTTGTAGCTCTTCTACCTGTCAAAGGTCCAGTCATCTTGCTTCCCTCACATAATTTAAAAAAAAGAAAATTCCCGAGCAATAGCTGCACACAGAGTAGCCACTGTGAAACACAACGGATTCTTTCACAGCTATGTACCTGATCTCAGAAGCCAAGATCTAAGTTAGTCCTTTACCAGTGCACTACGTACACACCTGAAATATTTACCATATGTCAACAACAGCATTACCACCATTACTGATACTGAGATGGAAACGGATTAGGAAGAGGCAGAGTTTGGATTTTGTCATTTTTAGAGAAAAGTAGCGCTTATAACATGAACCTTTGGGAGGAAGAGTAGCTATTGTAGCTATCATGTGGGAAGTAAGGGTCTTGATGGTGTGTAGTCTTGCTTTTGCGGATGTGTCTTCAGCATCTTTTGTCCTTGGCAATCCCAAACACTTCATAACTGCAGGATGCACAGTCTCCTCTGGGGAATTCCAGGTCTGTACAAGGGGACTTGCAGGCGGGTGGAAAAGACGAAGGTAGGACATCAAGAGCATTCTGCTGGTGTTCAGCCCTGTGCCCAGGCAGATGCTGAGAGAAAAGAGGCAAGATATGCTGTGGATTGCCCTGGGCTAGATGTGGAGCAAGACAATAAGCTCTCATTAGAGATACACTTTATTTAGCAGAAAGTGCTAAGACAGACAGTAATAGCAGACAGTGAGGTGGATTTAAAGCTGGCTGAACAGCTAAGCTTAGAGAGTTTTGATCAGTGGCACAAAGCCTACTTGGAGGCCAGTAACTAGCAGTGTACCCCAGATGTCAAAACTGGGTCCTATCCTGTTCATCATCTTCATTAATGATCTGGATGATGAGGCAGAGCGTACCCTCAGCAAGCTGCAGAGGACAAAACTGGGAGGATTGTGCTGCTGTCCAGTGGGACCTCGACAGGCTGGAGAAATGAACTGAAAGGAACCTCATGCAGTTCAACAAGGAGAAATGCAAAGTGCCCCAATATATGCTGGGGGTCACCCAGCTGGAAAGCATCTCTGCAGAAAAGAACCTGGGGGTCCTGGTGGACACCAAGTTGAATATGAGCCAGCAATGCACCCTTGCATCAAGAAGGCTAATGGTATCCTGGGCTGCCTTAGGCAGAGTGTGGCCAGCAGGTAGAGGGAGGTGATCCTTCCCCTCTACTCAGCCCTGGGAGTGCTATGTCCAGTTCTGGTCTCCCCTGTACAACAGAGATACAGAGCTACTAGAGTGTCCAGCAGAGGGCCACTAAGATGATTAAGGGACTGGAGCATCTCTCATACGAGTGATTCTGTGAAGTCATCACACAAGACTTACCAGGTTGAGGACTAGAAAAAGTGGATCCTTCAATAACAGGCAAATAAACCAGAAAGTTCTGAGTAGAATGTCATGGTTTCCCTTAATAACACAAGGCAGTACAATGCTGGAAGAACTTGGCCTACATTTGTGTCCATTTCTGTTCTTTTCTATACATATCTGTAATTTTCTGTCTGCAACAATTAATTTAATATTTTTCCTCTCACTGGTATCTTGACTCAATGCAACTAATCTCTCTTTGGGTACCAGTTCAAACTTCAATGGGTTATCTTTCCTGCTTCTTACAGAAATCTGTGGTTGTTGCAGTCCTCTAATGGTAAAGTTCAGAAGACTACCAAAGAAAGAATCACAAGTTGTATTATTCCAGTATGAGTTACCTTACTGTCAGAAATAGATATTCATAATTTATTATTTAAACTTTTTATTATTATTTAATTATTAAAGTCTAAAAACGGATATTTTTATAACTAAAGGTTTGAATTCAAATTTCAAAAAGTACTTCCTAATTTTGAGTGCCTCAGTTTGGCATTCCCAACATGCAGCCTTCCTTGTAAAGGGACCTGATGCAGAACTGAAGATTATCTTTCCCCAAAATAGGTTCTTTAGGATTTCTTATGTTGGGAGCCAAAGCCTGATAAACCTTAAATACGCCTGTTTATGATGGACTTCAGCAGTGATCCAGATCCCAGCAGAATCACTGGGAACGATGATTGTAAAGATCTAGTTTCACATATATATCTGCAACTGGATTTTTGTCTTACAAACATTTTCCAGTAGTGTAACAGATATTCTGATGGAATTTCTGAAATAAGTTTTCAGAAGTTCTTGTGGCACAAGCAAGTTCAAGTTTTGTATTTAATTACATTTGATTACTCTATCACTGAAAGTAAACTAAAACTCTAGTGTCTTAGACATATTAGGATTTCTTTGTTGCTGTGATGTAGTCCTGGAAAATGCATCTGTCAAAATGAACTTTATAAAATAACTTAGTTTGAAATAAGTTAAGTTAAAAATAACTTAGTAATAATCGATTTCATTTTCCATCAAACATTTTCTTTTGTTGAAATGATTTTACATTTCTGGTAAGGCATTAAAAGGTAATCCTATTTGAAAGTACTTTCCAGTGTTACGGTGTGGAAGTTTAACTGTAAAATGTAATCTTTAATTTAGGACATTTCACTTTTCGCTTGATTGTATTTTTACAGAGTGATTTCTTACTTAAAAAAAATGTTCCTAAAAGAAGACTGAAGGTATGCGTAATTCTGTATTGCAATTTCACTAGAATTATTTTATTACAGATCCTACAGGACAATCTTCATCTCTGATACACACTGGAGAAAATGTGCTGAATAAGATGACAAATTTGATCTGAGGAATACTTCTGAGAAAGTCAGGAGATTGACACCTGTAAAACAAAAAGCTCAGGGCTCATTTTTCAAGGAAAGGCTCTCAGCAGGACAAAGTTACATAGGAGACCAAATGGCTTTCCTTGGCCTTTGAATGCTGCACAGGGCACTCTACATACTCAGATACACAGTCTCCACTGGCACTTTAGGGTCAGCTTTTGTCCTCTAAGGCACAGGTGTCCCATGCAAGTCCTTGGAAGTTACCCAGAGCATCTGGTGACAGACACTGATTTTCCTTTTCTTCTTCATGAAAACATTCCTGCATATTGCCAGTTTTCTTGAGGTCTTTTGCGTGACCTGTGACTGCTGAACTCTACCCAAAGGAGAAAAGATGATGTGCTACAATTTTTCATTAATTTTTGCCCTTTGGGGCTGCTCTTGCACTTCAATCGGTTGATGTGCTGAGGCATGACATACCCTCCTGAAATTCTAAACTTATACCCAGATAAGAATCTGTGACCTAATTTATTTTACACCCTTTAATGAAAATTGTGGCATAAACAGAAGGAAAAGATATACCCTGCCAAAGAAGTGCACAAAACACTTTGTAGCACTACATATAAACAAAACCCCAAGATCTTTTCAAAGCAACTTCTGGGCCCCTGTATAGAAGTTCTCTATAAAGGATTCCAGGAGCCAGAGCATGGTTGGCTCTTGCAAGAAACCAACCATGAAGGTGTAAAGTAGCAGATGAGCAAGAGACTGCAAAGCAGCTGCTGCCAGCAACGTACTGCATAGCAGTACTGGGTAGCAGTGGTGGGTACTGGATGCCTTTTAGCCTGGCCTAGAAAAAGGAAGGTCAGCGTTAACAGCACAAAGCTATTTTACTGACCACTTCCTTGAAAACAGCTGACTATTCCCTCAGCTTTGTTAGAGGCTGGTGGGAAATGAGAACAGGAACAGAAAAGTGGCTTATGAACCTGTTTGCTCATTGTATCTGTGCCGATGAAAGCCCTTGAGGTCCTGGCTCAGCCTGCCTGGACCTGGTTTCCTAAGGGCTCTCAGAGGTATAAGGACTTTACACATTAATCCTTGGACAGGAAAGCATGCTTCTTCCTTTGGGATTGCTCATGATACATGAAAAATGTCACTACTGAAAAAAGCCCCATGGGATTGTTTGACATTTCCAATATATCTGTTAGAACTTCCTTTAATATTGTAGCAGCAGTCAATATCCTGTATGTGCTTAACTAGGTAGGTTTTGAGTTTGAAGAACATTCTAGACCTCAGTACTACAGCATATCCTAGCCAGACACTCCTCTGGCACCCATCACCAATGCTGCCTTACTTTAGCCACATTTTTTAATGTCTGTTCTACTTTATAAAATTTGGAAAGACTCCTTCAGCTCCATGCCCTGGACATCTCAATACTACTTTACAAGTGAAACAAAACTGTTGCTGTGATTTCTAGATTGATGTTATACAAGCAATGCATATCACTATGATACTGTATTAGTGATGGCTTATTTAAATTTGCAGTTTGGTTTTAGGATGAGAAAACTGCAGTAATTATATTCTGACTTTTCACTAGGTATCATTTTAACTTAATCTATTTCATTTTCCATCAAACATTTTCAACATTTCGTTAAAATATTTCTACATTTCCGGTAAGGCATTAAAATGTAATCAAGCAATCACTTAAAATATACTCCACATCTAATCTTTTATCCTCAAACAAGACAATGAAGCAGAAAAAGTAAATGCCACCAGTAAAAAGATCGTGATAAGTCATTTGATATTGATACAAGCATTAAAAATTAATTATTTAAAATCCTTTTTACTCTGTCATAAAAACCTAACATTAAAATACTAATCATGTAATGTACTCTACTGTTTCTGAGCTGGAGAATGAAATTCAGAGGGAAATCTCATGTAGCTTCACTGTATTACCTGTATAAAATAAAGGATGTTACAAACTGAGGTAAAAATCTAGATGACCATCCTGTTCAATGACAAGTTAAAAATAATACTTTAAAGAATCCTATGTAATCTCAATCTCCCTAAAATAATCCCTGGTTTGGGTGTAGTAACTCTTCATATAATTAGGGTGCTACCCAAGAAATACTGTTTAGACTTACAATCAAAACATGAAAGTAACTGAAATTCACAAAAGCCTGTCCTTAATCCATGCAGATTATAAATCCTTGGAAATGTACACGATTCCAGAATTCATTACCAGTCATAGCATGGCACCTGATGGTGCCTGAAAGACAACACGTTCCAATTAGAAGCATATGAGGTAAGAATGTGTTTGCCTTGCAGATGGCTCTAGCTAGCTAATGTATGCATTTCATCTGTCAGAAGTTAAACTAGTTCTAAAATAATTTGAATTACACTACAGGGGAGGAAGAATATGCTAATTTTCTTTTATATCTTATCAAGCAGAGAATGTCTGCAAGAAGTTAATGTTACAGGGAAATTATAGCCCTATCTGGTTTCCCAGAACTGGACCCCACTTTTTATCTTTTTAAAGACTTGTGAATTAAATGAACATAGAAGTTAATAATTAGCTGTATGATCACAGATTTTTTCCAATGAATATAGTGCAGTTTTACATGAACAGCAATTGCATGACCTACAAAATTGTCTGATAGTTTTGTCTTATACTTACTTAGGAGTTAAGGCTCTCAATCTCATTTTTATTTGTCATCTAGACTGTGACTTAAATTCTAAACTACAAAAAATACATAATGGCACTAAATTACCAAGCTGTACTGGTGTTTTTCTTTAATTCTGCTTGAGACGGGAATATAGTGTAATGATAACAATACCATAAATCAAGATACCCTTCTCTTTCCTTATCTATTATTCCTAAAGTGCCTTATTTTCAGCGTGGTTTACAGGTCAAATTGTCATTATTTTTAATCTCTAGAAATGAGTTCTTCAGAGCTTCCATTTTCCATGCAGTCTAGTAGCAACAATGCTCAATGTGCTAAGCACTTAGAGCTTCTCAAGTGAAAGGCACTTTTACAAGCAAAGATGATATCTAAATGCAAGTATTATAGTGTTAATCCAACAGGTTAACACATATTTTGGCAACAGTAACTAAATTGTCATTATTATAATAATTTAAATCAAAGGACAGCCAAATTGTACATGCATGGCTTGTGTAGATACTAACTAAATTCTTTATTGACTTAAAAAAAGCTGGTTTAGAATCAGAGAATCATAAAATGGTTAGGGTTGGAAGGGACCTGTAAAGGTCATCTAGTCCAACCTCCCTGCAATCAGCAGGGACATCTGCAACTAGATCAGGTTGCTCAGAGCCTCGTCCAACCTGACCTTGAATTTTTCCAGGGATGGGGCATCCACAACTTCCCTGGGCAACCTGTTCCAGTGTCTCACCACCCTCAGAGTAAAAAATTCCTCCCTTGTATCTAATCTGACTCTACCCTCTTTCAGTTTAAAACCCTTACCCCTTGTCCTATCACTGCAGGCTCTGCTAAAAAGTCTGTTCCCATCTTTCTTATAAGCCCCCTTGAAGAACTGAAAGGCCACAAGAAGGTCTCCCCAGAGCCTTCTTTTCTCTAGTCTGAACAACCCCAGCTCTCTCAGCCTTTCCTCATAGGAGAGGTACTCCAGCCCTCTGATCATTTTTGTGGCCTTCCTCTGGACTTGCTCAAACACGTCCATGTCTTTCCTGTGCTGGGGGCCCCACAGCTGGATGCAGTACTCCTGGTGGGGTCTCACCAGAGAAAAGTAGAGGGGCAGAATCAGCTCCGTCAACCTGCTGGCCACGCTTCTTTTGATGCAGCCCAGGATACAGTTGGCCTTTCAGGCTGCAAGTGCACATTGGTGGCTCCTGTCCAGCTTTTCATCCACCAGTACCCCCAAGTGCTTCTCGGCAGGGCTGATCTCAATCCCTTCATCCCCCAACCTGTATTGATACCTGGGGTTGCCTGGATCCAGGTGCAGGACCCTGCACTTGGCCTTGTTGAACCTCATGAGGTTCACATGGGCCCACTTCTCAAGCCTGTCCAGGTCTCCCTGGATGGCATCCCGTCCCTCAGGTGTGTCTACTGCACCACTCAGCTTGGTGTGGTCTGCAGACTTACTGAGGGTGCACTGAATCCCGCTATGTCATTGATGAAGATATTAAACAGTACTAATCCCAACACGGACCCCTGAGGGACACCACTTGTCACCGATATCCATCTGGACACTGAGCCATTGGCCACTACCCTCTGGACGCAACCATCCAACCAATTCTTCATCCACTGAGCAGTCCACTCATCAAATCCATCTCTCTCCAATTTGGAGAGAAGGGTCTTGTGGGGGACCATGTCAAAAGCCTTACAGAAGTCCAGATAGATGACATCTATTGCTCTTCCCTTGTCCACTGATGAAGTCACTCCATTGTAGAAGGCCACTAGACCACTAGGCTGGTCAGGCAGCACTTGCCCTTGGTGAAGCCATCCTGGCTGTCTCAAATCACCTCCCGTTACTCCATGTGCCTTAGCATAGCTTCTAGGAGGATCTGTTCCATGATCTTCCCAGGCATAGATGTGAGGCTGACAGGTCTGTACTTCCCAGGGTCCTCCTTACTACCCTTCTTAAAAATGGGTGCAATGTTTCCCTTTTTCCAGCCACCAGGGACTTCCCCTGACTGCCATGACTTTTGCAATGAGTGGCTTGACAACCACATCAGCCAATTCCCTCAGGACTCTGGGATGCATTTTGTCAGGTCCCACAGACTTCTGTGTGTTCAGGTTCCTCAGGTGGTCTCGAACCTGGTCATCTCTAGAAGTGGGAGGGACTTTGCTCCCCAAGTCCCTGCCTTGCTCAAGAAGCAATCTCTCCTGACGGCCAGTGAAGACTGAGGCAAAAAAGCAGTACTTAGCATGTACTGCTTTACAGGAAGTTTAACGTTAAAAACTTTTCAGGATTTGTCTGTGACCTACTGGTAAGAAGGAGATCTCTGGAAGATTCCCAGTAGCCTCCATGTACTGCTTAGCTAGGTACCCTCATCAGGAAAAAGAGAAAATGCCTAAACTTTTAAATGGTGCAGATAGCAAGTTGCTTTAGGCAGCAAAATATAAATCACAACGTCATTTATTAAAGATTTTTCTTTTTTTCTACTCACAAGGAAGGAGTTTATTTCATGTCTAAGCTTTTTAACGAATACAAGTAAAGCAATTTAGTAGTTACTGCACAAACCTGAGAGTCAAGAAGCCTTTCCATTGTCGGTATCATCAGTGATCAGCAATGTGATCATAGCAGTCATACAACTTTTTTTGTACAAAAGGATGCTCATAAAGACTGTTGAGCACTCTCTTTGAAAAACACTATAAGCATAATATAAGCATTACATTAGAAAAACAGTACAATTGTTATATATGGTGAATACAAATGAAATCTTTTTAACTATATTGAAATGACTCACTTTTTAGACAATAATAGGTAGATTTCAAAAGCAGGGTAACAAATTATTTCAAATATAATGAATGGTATATTTTTTTAAAATCTTCATATGCATCAACAACTGTGATTCATTTATGCTTCTTCCTGAAAGGTAAAGCAGTGAGTCTAGCCACTGCACAGTAACTGAGTTACAATGCAACTAAAATAAAGGACTTCAAGGAGAAAATGTCAAGTCCTAGAAAAGAGAGTCTTCCAAACAGGTAAGGATGAAGTTGTGATTCAGCAATGAAAGTCACCCACCAGCCCCTTGTTTTTAATCTACTGTTATGGACCAATCCAGTCTCACTAGCCCTTTTTCTGTACCACTGCAACAGCCATACTGCGCCTGCAATTGCTGTGCTCTACTCCTCTTTTAGTGCAGGAATCCTCACATGGACTAGAGCCAGCATAGCTGGCTATATGCAGTACCACTTGGCGTTGGGAAATCATACAGATGGCAGGGAGCATGGTCAGATGACACTGCAAACTGCCCATGCACTGCCAGAACAGGGCCCTAGGTGACTGTGAAAAAAGTGGAAATTGAGTGGCTGCATCTTTCCAAATATCTTTTCTTTATTCCCAGGAAGGAACTGCAACATAGAATGAATTAGCCCTATACTGTCCAAAGGTCCTGGACATGTAACTCCCCTTAGAATAGCAGTATTTCCTATGTATAATGATTCATGTGCTTATCACTGATCATGGTAATATTTTTATACAGTTTAATGGCCAGAGAGCTTCTGGGAAAAGGGTTTAAAGGTATCCTCCTAGAACCAAATCTTCCCTTGTCCACAGCAAATGCCCTAAGCGCTAGGTGATTATTTAGGCATGTGAGGGGGCAGCAACACTTAACTGTCAAGTGAGACAACGATACTGTATTACGGTTGGACTCAATATTAAAGCTCTTTTCCAACCTAAGTGAATCTATGATTCTATCTGAATTTAAATACATTATTAAGTGCAGAAGATGGAGTTTCTAAGTTCCTGTTTCACAGAAATTGATCTTTAAGTTATATGCTTCGGTCTGGGGTATATGGGAGAAGGGGAAAAGAGGCAAATGCTAGTCTTGGTTAAACATCTTTCACATTTTAGGGGCTGTGTCCCCCAGTCACCATATGACTATAGTGAATCCCATTCTCCTGCATCTAATCTTCTCTAGTCTAGATAGAGGAAATTCTAAGTCCTATTTTGAATTTCAGTTCCCTAGGTAAATGCCTAACTTGATGATCTGAGTATGTTGATAACTTGAGCCCTTTTTAATCATGATTCTTCATGAATCCAGCTCCTAGAAAACAACTGTTGTTTTGCACTTTCAAAAAAAACCCCAAACATTTCAGTGTTCTAAAAGCAGCAACAGCTTGATGACCTCAGTGCTCCTGTGAGGTCCTGTAAAAATGGAATAGAGTTAAATGCAGCTAAAACCCCTGTCTATTTAAAACCTCTTAATATTTAATTAATGCAATAGTATGTATGAATGTGCTTGCTAGGATTTTTTTATGTGTTGGTGTATATATAGGGAGAAGGTATAATTATAGTACTAAGCATATTAAAACCACAGTATATTGAAGTAAATACCTGATTAAAATTGCAAAGATACTTCTCTTCTAAATAGTCATAAGAAAAAATGTTGGGGTGATGAGTGGATTGAGATCAGCCCTGCTGAGAAGGACATGGGGGTACTGGTGGATGAAAAGCTGGAGAGAAGCCACCAATGTGCGCTTGCAGCCTGAAAGGCCAACTGTATCCTGGGCTGCATCAAAAGAAGCGTGGCCAGCAGGTTGACGGAGCTGATTCTGCCCCTCTACTTTTCTCTGGTGAGACCCCACCAGGAGTACTGCATCCAGCTGTGGGGCCCCCAGCACAGGAAAGACATGGACGTGTTTGAGCAAGTCCAGAGGAAGGCCACAAAAATGATCAGAGGGCTGGAGTACCTCTCCTATGAGGAAAGGCTGAGAGAGCTGGGGTTGTTCAGACTAGAGAAAAGAAGGCTCTGGGGAGACCTTCTTGTGGCCTTTCAGTTCTTCAAGGGGGCTTATAAGAAAGATGGGAACAGACTTTTTAGCAGAGCCTGCAGTGATAGGACAAGGGGTAAGGGTTTTAAACTGAAAGAGGGTAGAGTCAGATTAGATACAAGGGAGGAATTTTTCACTCTGAGGGTGGTGAGACACTGGAACAGGTTGCCCAGGGAAGTTGTGGATGCCCCGACCCTGGAAGTGTTCAAGGCCAGCCTGGATGGGGACTTTGAGCAACCTGGTCTAGTGGTAGATGTCCCTGCTAATTGCAGGCGGTTGGAACTAGGTGATCTTCAGCGTCCCTTCCAACCCAAAGCATTCTATAATCTATGATCTATTGGAATGTTTGCACTTTCTATGTCAATTTATACCAGTCATCTAAGCATCCTCCTGCAATAATTACTGTAAGCTATATAAGCATTATTATCGTTGTACTAGTCATTATATCAGAAAACAGCAGATTTCTCATTTATTGTTATATTGGTAAATATATTCTTAAGATAATATTATAAACAAATTCACACATGCTACCACTTTCAAGTAGTGGACTTCAAAATTAATTGAAATTTTCTTCAATAATATCTAAGCAAGTATAGGAAAAAGACGGTTTAATAAAGCTACTAGCTTTAAATATCTGAACATCTGTTTCTCAAGTTTTTAAAAACCTTTTTAAAAAACAAGGAAATACATTTCTGTTGTCAGGTAGTGGATGAATGCAAAAAATACTCAGTATTTATTTTAATTAACTGTTTATATCAAGGAAACTTTTCAACTTTAGTGGAAAGAAAAAGCAAAATAATACTCAACATAATTATGCTGAGCATTCATTAAGAGAGAACAGTACACATATTGTGCAAAGTGAATGTGATGATAGGTTATTCTAATAGAAGAAAGTCATCAGTGAGTTTCAATCGTATGACAACGAAAGAAGAGAGGGAGAATAGTGAAAAAGAGTAATTTATTTTTGATTTTCTGTGTGAGGAGAAAAGGGTTTCAATCTGATGTGGTGATAAGGAGGGAGTCAGTATGGGATTCAAAGAAGGAGAATAACCTGGCTTGACCTGTATGCACGAATCAGGGAGCCCATTAGAGAGCCCCAGCCCACTGTTCTCATGAGCCACCTAAAGTAATGTGGGGGCTGTATTAGCTTTGGACAGGCTGTGAATAGGATGACTCTTTCCTGCACCCAACATACCTGCTGCAGCAGGATAAGTAAGGAAAGGTAAGGAAGACATCAATTAGGCCATTTTTATTGTCCATCAAAAGATGCTTTGCTAGGAGTAAGTCCAAAAGAAAAAAGGTTACATTTTTTCATTGGCTTTTCAAAGAGAGAAAAATGAGAATAAAGCAATTCACACAGCTGTACGGAGATAAAGAGGCATAGCCAGTGAACCTAAGAGTATAGCCAAAGAAAAGATTTAGAAGGAAAATTAGGAACTTCTGTTTCTCACTGAACTTTGAGACATCTACTTTCATCAGAAATTAGATCATCATTACATTATCTTGAGCTCTCCATTGTGAAATGCTAATAATGTTTCTAGGTTTTGTTCTGTGGCTTTGACCTGATTTCCTTCCTACTTTCTCAAAACAAAGGTATCTACTCCCAGTAGAATTTCTGAAACCTTTACAGACATGGCCTTATAAATTACTTTGGCAAAATTACAAATAGAAGAGTTTAGCTAATGTGAATGCTTTAAGACAGGCTTTTTAGCACCTTTCATAGGAGCATGTGACCCTTTGTCTGGTTTATGTAATTTAGATCTATGAAAATGATTTCAACTATCCTCGCTTTTCACACCTTTCTTAGGATCAAAAGTATGTATGTCACAGGTGCTTATCCCAGAATGTCAGGTAGACTTCCCTATCCTATTCTGGAAGACATTAAAACATATTTGGTAGTACATCTACTACTAAGTGACTTCTCTGTCCCTCTGTAAAGTCAGTTTAAAAACCATACACCATATTCTGCATATCCTGTCTATGAAGCGATAAATATTCTGAATAACAGCCATCATTGCAAGTTCACAAGATGAGACATATGATACAAATAAAAGACAGCATTTTATTCACAGTCTTTTGGGTACAGGAAAAATTGAGCAAGATGCAAGACAGTCAGTATTAGAACATGCCATAAACGGTTCATTTAAGTGCAAAAATGTAGATGACAGAGAATAATGCCTCACTTCTTGAGCGTTTTGTATGTCTTTGACTAAAGGAGAACTGCTTTCTGGACTATTAAAAGGATTTTACTCACTGTCTTAAAGTACCTGTAAGTAAATTCCATTTTTTAGCTTTTTCTTCTGCATCTCAGACTTGGGACAGGGGCATAGTTTATTGGTATGAAAATAAGAAGAATATATTTCAGCCTGTAAGGTTCATTAATAGATGGCAAAAGTCTCTTACAGAGAAGACCTTTAAGTTAGTATTGCAGTGAGCTAAAGAATCCCTTAGATCAGCATCCGTCCTTTCTTGTAAGTGAACAGTGTTCTGAAAGAAACAGCTTTATTCAAGAATCACTGAGAAGAACCTAAAAAAACCCCTGAAGAGCCTTATTAATGGCTGTAAAGAATAAAATCTTAGGTGGGATTTTTCAGACCTGCCCAAGTAAGTCAGGACTTAAAATCCACATATCCAAGTTTAGTCTCAGCTATATCAAAGCTGAAGGGGGTCTTCCAGTACCAATGTCGTCTTACCTCCCTTTAAAGCTGCCTTCTTGCTGTTGAAGCTCTTTTAAATTAATTCCAACTTTTGTAACCATGGAAATCCCAGTACAACAAAACTCCTGCCACCAGTGCCTGGTGGTGATAGAGTGACACAATCCTTGCTCTCACCAGATGTATATGGATGTTTATGAGATGTTTATGAGAGGCTAAGAAAGAAAAGGAGATAGATGGTGACAATGCCAGGATGTATCAGTAGACCTACATACTGCAAAAATAATTTTGTCACAGACTTTTTGTGAGAGTAGAGAGGACTTTATCAGAAAGGCTTTTGTCCGTTGAAAGCCTTATATGCCAAATCCAAAGCTTCTGTATGTTGAATCCACTTCCCTACAAGGGGACTAAAATTTCAAAACAGGGTCTGACCTCTTTAAGAGTCTTTTCTACCTCCTCCATTTTCATGTCCTTTCAGAAACCCATCGCTACATGCCTTGCAGGAGTGATCACCCCAAAACAATCAACTGTAAATAATCTGTGAAGCAGCTTGTATCTGAGGAAGTATTACCCTATTCATAAAGTAGCAGCTCTGTGGATTTACAGGGTTGGGTACTCAGAAGCTGTCACAGATCTTTCCTGCCTTTTCTCAGCTGCACTGTGGTAAAGTTCCCATAGATTAATGTCCTAATACTTTGTCTTTTTTGTATTATATAGCTTTATTTGCATTATTCAAATTCCCAGTAAATGGGATTATTAAAAGTTGACTGCAAAAAACAAATCTCTCAGAGAAATAAATAGTCACATCCTCATATATGACAGTTCTGTAAATGTACACATTTAAATGCCTATTTCAAAATTACTTTGAATTGTAAGGTTGAAAAAGCATTTGTAATAAAACTATTCAATTTTTGGTTTAATATGAATTTTTTACTTATTTAAAAAGTGAGTTGAAATTGCTTGGAGCTACCGTCTTAAATAACTTCCAGATTGAACATGTACATTTTGCATGCAAATAAGACTGAGAGATTGTGGCTACAAATAGCTATACTTAATTTGAATATGCAAAAATATTATTTGCATGTGTGAACATTACTAGAAGACGAGTGAGAGAGTTTAAAAAACAGGCTTGATATCTGTGTTTTCTAATCTTCTGCAGGATGGCAGGAATATTTATCAAACTAAAGACACATAGGAATATCAGGAAATGAACAAATTTGAAAACTGATGGAGGAAAAAAGGGAAAAGAGTCAAATTATAATCCAGTATACTCTCATAATTCAGCAATCAGATTGTACTTTATGGACATAAAGCTTCACAAGTGTGAATAATAACAATAAACATATCATAACTTACATTAGCCAAGTATTTCTTAATGACAACTTGGTAGACTTTGCTTTCCTGCAGATACAGTCCTTGATTTTTTACTGAGTCTCCTACAGTTCTGTGTCCTGGTTCTGCATCTGGATGAAGTCCAAATTCTATTGCTGCCACCTGAGGAAATCTGCAAGTTAAGAAGACAAATACTGGATAGGGAAAAGGAATAAATCAAATTAATGAACCATTCAGGACAATGCAGTAAGAGCCAGACTCAGAGCAAAAAAGACACTGCTCTTAAAATAACAAGATTAATAAGATCATACTTGCACCAAATGTCTTACAACTATCAGGGTGTTTGAGGCAGCAGCTGTTACTTTTCTTGCCAACAGTCCAGAACTGATCATCTATGTTAAGACACTACCAAAGCTATCTAAGATTTTATTCCAGGTTTTGTATTTGCATAATATAGTCGTGATATTAGAAATGTTTCTTGTAGAGAAGTAATCATCATCCTGTGTTGTGCAAGTACGACACAAGATTTGTGATAGCATTATCAGCATTAAGTGAAACCACGGGAAACATTTCAAGTGTCTAAGACAACTAATATTTTCATACACAGATAGAACAGACTGGATGTTCACTCTACAGATTTTCCATCAAGAGGTGGGTATCTGTAAAACTCCCTTTAAAAATCTTCCAATAGTTCTCTCCCTGGAATTCTGACTGCTAGCAGTGGACCTACAACAGGGAGGACAGCAAAAAGATCATCCATAGTACAACCCTCTGCTGGATATACTCAGTTTAAACAAAGGGTATATACAAAATCATAACAGAAAATAATTACATTTCCTGTAGGATTTTTCTTCCATAAACATTTGGCTAAATAATACATTTTCTCATTGAAAGATTTTAGGTTAGCTGTGGTTTGAGGTTATGCTAAATAAGAAAGAATATGTGTTAAAAAGTTGTTCAAGTAACAGTGATGTAGGAGTTGATACTGTGAAGATGTATACACATACTTTATGTGCAGTAAACAGTCTTAGAAAATTAAGCAAACATGTTGATTTAATGCTTCCTATAGCTAGATGTGTGTTGTTTGTTTTTTTAAAATATTGTATACATGGGTAGATGGAGAAGCCAAATCTCAGTCATAATCCCTTCCATCATAAAATAAAGCCAACTTAAAATCTAAGCCACCTGGGCACCAGGTAAAATATTGATTTAAAAAAACAAAACAAAACTAAAAACCAAAAAACCCCGAACACCAGTATAAAGAGACTAATTATTAGCTACAAAGAACAGGAAAATGGAGATAGCAACACCACCAAAATTGATTGTATATGAAGACTTGTAGAAACTTTCGTTTTTAAATAGTTCAGTAGCATTTTGATTTAAAGCATATTTGGCAAAACCAATTGCTCTGCAGATTTAGTAAGATCAAGGTTTTATATGCAGGAAATGTGTTCTCAAATTCCTTCTTATTTGATTGATGAGTGGAAATAATTGCAAAAATATCTTGCTTTCCAGACTACAACCAGGATTTCACCCAAGCTATTTTGTCTCATTACGGTACTGGTGTACTTTAACTAAGCATCATTCTTCACTCTTACCGTATTTACTCTACAAACACAATATGCTTGATTCCTGCCTTGGATACCATATGCTTTTAAAGACAAAAAAACTCAAAAAAAACCCCAACCACAGAGACAGAGAGTGTACAGAAAAGCAGATCTTTTAATTAATGGGAATCACCAATACCATCTAACCTATGTATACCAATTTTAAAATTATTTCTCATAAGACTATGTGTTCATATATGCACTAGTACGTATGTTATTGTACTTCAATCATAACCTGAAACGGTTAGCTTATGTGATTAGTTCACAGGTTAACATGCTGATATTTTCAGTATATGTATTGATATATGAAGAATTAAGATTCAATTTTACAATTTTTTTGCTAGTTTTAAATTCCTAATTTCTTCAGAGGTTTCTTTTCCTCTAATATAAATATCTTTGAATGCTTTCTTTCTTTTGTGTTACAAATCCCTGACTTCTGGATTTGTTCTTACTCAGGTATTTTGGAAGGGCTACTCCAAACTAAGTAATGAAGACACATCTCCAAGGTTAAATATTAACATATTCAAAATATTTTGGGTTACCAAAAATGTTTTAAATGGTGACCTGAAGTAGCTAGTGCTACATCAGCATAAGCAGCTTCTAGTATTGCATTAGCTATAGGATTTCCTAGACTGCTTTCTGCTCCTCCCACAGTATTTATACAACCATCTAGTTGTGTAATAGCTGGACAAAGAACTACTTCTAAAAGGTGCTGGATAACAAGATTCCCAATATACTTATTTGCAATGAACATTCCTTAATTCTAGAAATTTGTTTCAAAAAACAGATTTGTTTTATAGTTTTCAGTAGGAAAAGAAAAACATGAAAAATGTGTATTATCCTTTCAGTCTCATAAATCTGAATAGACATATAAAATATCATTTGTTTTGGACTTAATACCAACACTTCTAAAGCCACCTAGCTTCCACTCTATGTCCATGCTTATGAGAAGTTTAACAATACAAACAAAGCTACAAAATACATCTCTGGAGTTTATCTAAGCAGGGGGAATTCCAGTCCAGCCTTTCTTCTTACTATATCTGATATAAATGATTTGCAGGTAATGATAGTGGACAGCAGAAGTGATCAAGACCTGCTGTAAGATGATAAACCCAAGACATTCCCACAAGAGTAATAAATACAGTTCTATCCATCGTTGTCCTTAGGAAGAAAGCTTGACTGACTGCAAGAGATGACTCTGTAGGTGACTGACTTAGAGGAGCTTGTTCTCATGCAGGGAGTCAGTTCTCAAAGGATATCTGGGGTTTTACTTGTGAGCTTTGAAAAGTCAAAATTACCCTTTTTTTGTTTCATGTTGCTTTTGCAAAGGGGAAGGTAAAAGGATTTAAATGATTGTACTAAATCCTATAAGAAGATTGAGAAGAATTTAGCCAGAATTTGAGAATACATGATAACAGCTGATAACCACGTACATCAGATTAACAGGTTGTAGCTTGTTGCTTAAATCCATTCTTGGAACCATCTTCACCCAGGTGCATTTCCTGAGCAATTCTATTCACCATTCTGCCAGTTAAATGTTCAAAATAAATTAATCTGTGGTCAGCAACAGAAACCTTGCTGCAGTTTAAAGACAGTTAAGATCAGGGATTGCAATGAACTTCACAGTCAACCTAACTTTAACAGTCTCACAGTTTTACTGTAATGTGTGCCAGTTTTTAGCATCTCTTGTGAATACCAACGATCTAAATAAAATTGTCTTGTGATCTCCAGAGTCCCCTCAGGACCAGAGAATATAGCAGATGCCACACTACTACAGCATGGCAAAGACTGTTTTACAGGAACGTGCCTGTGTTTGGCTGTAAATGGTATCATCAGTGCTGCATATCAGAGAAAATAGCTTATTTAAATTTAATATTTTGTCAGAAATAATTCATTCACAGTAGGAACGCACTATGCGACTCCACACCAATAACTATGTAAGGGATTTAAGTATAAAGCTCTAGGGATTGGAGTGTTACAGTAGTATTACTAATAAATATCTATAATAAAGGAAATTCTTATGGATGGTGATCTTTCAATTAGAAAGTCCCAGCATCCATAAAACAGAATGTTATTGAATGCTGCTTTCTTTCACTCTGCCATTGCTTCTAACTGTTGAATGAGTAGCTATGAGCAGTCAAGGATAAATTAATTGATATTAATCGATATACCAATCATATAATTCATATGCCACATAATTCATATAGTATTACCAACTAATTCTGTCAAGAATTCAGGAAGTGACACACAGAGGGATGTCAAGGGTACTGGTTTTTACTATGAGCTTTCCTATATTCTGCAGATACAGTAATATTTTAGGATCAAACTGGATAAATGACAAGATTTCTAAATGCCATTTTCATAGCAGAGCTTAAAACTAAGTTTGATAAGGTGATGTCTTTTAGTCATAATCAACTCATGGATGCACTAGAGTAACCTTCCATTAAAAATTAAACTGAAACAGTTAATAAAAAAATAGGCCACATTCCTCTGTGGTCTAAGTTTACTGAAGTCAGTCAAGTTGTATCAGGAGGAAATATGGATCTCACTTCAAGATAGAAGGGTGCACTACTTCACAATTTCCTGTTAAATATAAATCTAAACTGTATTTATAGAAGCAGGAAAATCCCATGGCCATAATGTAAACACAGTATACTTAACTGCATCTAGAATAATACAGAATATAGGACACAGAGCACTTACAGGTTCCCACCCCCTAAATTCATGCTTAGATACAGAGTCAGGATGCAGCCATGGGAAAGCTCTACATCCAGGAACATGGAGATGCTTCCTAGCCCAATATTATTGATATAGCCATTGAAAACAATTGTTCTTTTTTTAATAAATTTGAACGTAATTCTTATTAGCTGTTTATTTTTTAAATAAATCATTAAGAAAATCACACCCACTGAAGCGTCTGGGTATACTTAGTGATGACTGATTTTACACATAAATCTTTTTTCTGGATTTACCAGAATGTCAGTTCTTTGAAAATTATACTGAAAGGATGAACCAAAGTTTCTTTCTTTTTTTTTTGAGAAATTTCTAAAATCAGACTTTTTTGATAGTGCATGTTCTATTAATCTTTTTTATTTCATAATCATAGTCATCGCCAACTAGTATCAGATCTACTCCATGGATATTCTGTGGAAGTCTGATACTTCATTTATGTCATAAACTGTGGTAAGTTCTGCTCCTTCTGCTTTAAATTTTGCAGATATTTCACTAGCTGCTTTGATATAACCTGTGTAGTTTAGGTTGTTTATAGTAGTGAAGGTCTCTAGCCTGTTAACCCAATTTTTATACTATTCCATTTAACTATTGTTTTTGACTGTGCTGTGACCTAACAATTCCAAAGTAAACCTGTCATATACTTTGCAGACGAAATCTGGAAAACTGCATTTGTTGGACATATTCTTCCAGAATAGCCAATGCCAGAATCAAATTCATGGTTTCCTAAATGTAAGCTCAGAAAGTAATTTTTAAGTAATTTTTTAAAGTCAATACAAAAACCTGTAAATTTTAGCGAAGTGCTGCTTTTATGTATCATTTACCATGCGCTAGAGATTGAGGAAATATACAGTTCACCTTGTCCTTAAAATAAATTCAGTAGGGGGACTTAGTCCATCTGTCCTTTATAGCAAAAAAAGCTGGATCAATTTAATTTATTTTTGTAGCTATTCTAGATACACACAATTGTAAAGGACACTTTTGTGCATCTATTACTTTCAATTCACAAGTTATCTAAGTTAAAACAGTCATAAATCATTGTCATGGTTGCAGCTGGGGTAGAGCTGACTTTCTTACTAGCAGCTAGTGTAGTGCTGTGTTTTGGATTTGGCATGAGAATGGTGTTGATAGTGCATTGATGGGTTTGGTTGTTGCGAAGCAGTCAAAGTCTTCTCTACTCCTCACACCACCCCACCAGCGAGTAGGCTGGGGGTGCACAAGAAGTTGTGAGAAGACACAGCCAGGAGAGCTGACCTCAACTGAACAAAGGGATATTCCGTACTATATGACGTCATGTTCAAGATATAAAGCTGAGGGGAAAAGAGGAAGGGGAGGACATGTGGAGTTAAAGTGTTTTGTCTTCCCAAGTAACCATTATGCATTGGACCCCTGCTTTCCTGGAGATGGCTGAACACCTGCCTGCCGATGGGAAGGAGTGAATAAATTTGTTATTTTGCTTTGCTTGCATGCACAGCTTTTGCTTTACGTATTAAATTGTCTTTATCTCAACCCATGAGTTTTCTCCCTTTTACTCTTCCGATTCTCTTCCTCATCTCACCAAGCGGAGAGTGAGCGAGTGGCTGTGTGGTGTTTAGTTGCCAGCTGGAGTTAAACCATGGCAATCATCCTTATGGGAGCATTTTTTTAGAAAGGCTCAAGAAAAATAGTTTACATTTAATGCCAAGCCAGATATCTGAGGTAAAAAAAAATATCTCTCAGCTTAGTATGATTTTAGTTTCTGTATTGAACGTGAAATAATATGGAGTGAAGAAAAAAATCATTCTCGGTAGCCTACAAAAAACACCAAATAGTACAACAGTAGGCATAAGAAATACTGGCCACAGTATTCTCAAGTCTGTGTATGTTACAGAATCCTACATAAAGGCAGCACCAAGTGGGCTTTCGGTTCAAATCCTGGCCCTACTACTGGTGTCATCACTGAAAACGTCCCTCTTTGATGAATTATCCTAGAGGGTTCTGGATGCTAAGCTGCTTCTGCATAGGATTTAATTGCTAAAGGCAAAACCCCACATACTTACTAAACTTGAAATAACATTAGTATGAACAGAAGGACTATTTAATATGAAAGTGACTGTTAGAGTATACACAGGCAGATTTTTATGGATACAACTACTTATGGTACTTTTCTTTGAAAAATATGATCTTTTCATGTTTCGTGCTGTATACATTCTTGTTTTGGAGTATATGTAAAACAAAAGCAGAAAATAAAATTTGCTTATAAGGAATTAAATTTACTTCCTAGAAATTAACTAGCCTCTGAGCTTTGCAAAACAGTAACCAAAAATAGTAAGGACTGAAAAAAGACTAGTTGACCTCATCCTTCCACCCAACTAAATCCATGGCTGAAAGGACAGATATGTTTCGAAACACAAAGCAAAACAAACAAACAAAAAAACATAAAGAGGAAGAATAATCTACTTGACATATTTTTGCTGTCCCTTTTGGCTCTTAAGAAGCCTTGTGCTGTCTTAGCAACACTAAAGGACCTTTGTCTTGCTTAGATGTGTAGTTGCTAAACCATCTAGCTTGTGTTTCATAATTTCCTGGGTTACTGCCCTGCTGTTTTCAGTAGCCAGTTTGTTGTCTACTAGTTCTGAAACTATTTGTCACAATCTCATTTGGGAGTCTGAACACTTGCTGCCCACATCAAAAGCAAAGTCTGTTTCAACTAAGAGTCAATTACTCTGTTTATTAAACAGTATTTCTTTACAAAAGCACATTTTGTATGGTTTGCCTGTTAATTATCAAGCAGATTATAGGCCAAACCAAAAATCTTACATAGGCTTAAATGGTCTTGGATTTACTTCTCCCCTGAAGTAACAATCCCATAGTTGCTACAAGTAGCGCTTAGATTAGAGATGAGCTGTTTTGTTGTTACTGTTCATTGGTGATTTTATATTATGGCCCCATACTTCTGGGATTAGATTTTCCTTTTATTTCTGCAACCTTAGAGGCAAAATTTGACTCTTCATTCACTCCTGAAGAGGATATTCCACTTGTAGAGGGGAGTTCTGAGGAAGAGCCTGCAAAAGCGTATGCCCTATACGCTATGTATCCTATGAAGCTGGACTCTGCAGAGCACAGACATGCTGTGGCACACCTCTAACAGGGACTGGAAGAGCCACAAAGTTGCTGCCGCTATACAAATCGTGTGCTTGTCTTGCTGTGACAGGGGCTATGCTGAAGCTTGCAGAGCACTACTTCAGCCACTGGATCAAAGCAATGTCTTTCTACCCATCACATCAACAATGTAGCCTGTGTTGACAATGCAAAGACCACAGGCTGCTTCAAAGGTAAGAATACAAGGTCCTGCCTGAGACAACTTAGAATCAAAAACCTGCAGATGACCACCCACAACTGGGAATAAACCAGCAAACCATAGGTATTATGAAATTCAACTTACCGTAGATTTATTTACCAAAGACTGCAAATGGGCAGCACATTTAAAATAGGAATCATGTGTTGTCCTTTTTTCTACACATAAAGCAGTCTCCACTAAAAATAATAAGTGGATTCAGGGAATCAAAGTTTTTATATCTGTTGCAAGTCTACAAGGAAAAAAAAACCCCAAAACCTAGGCCCACTTGACACACTGTTGTTGCTCTTCATCTATACTTGCAGCTTCCTTTTCATTGTTGAATTAGTAAAGCTTTCATTTGGCATTTCCTCTAAATAACTGAAAATATTTACAAATAAAACAGATGAACAATGCTTAGAACACTCCATTCTATTCAAATGTCAATAGCAGGTGTTCTCTGAATAGAAAGGGAGGGGTAAATAGTAAAAGGCTACAGGCAAAATGTGGACTTGCTGTTTTTCTGTGTCCCACTGACTTGTGTTTTCTCACTCTGACCTTCACTCCTAAATAACTGCTCTCTTAGCGCTTTCCATTTCATCATTCATAAGTGTTACCTGTTGCTGTTCAGCTTTTTCCACTTTGTTTCTTCATGTTAGTATATGTTTCTCCTTTTCTCATCCTTTGTTTCTTCCCCACTTCTTCATTACCCTTATCTTTAAACGCTATACAAATTTCTGGAATATTTAATATCACTGATACTGCTGTCATTAAATCAATTCCTTAGTGCTCTATTGGGAAGAGCATTTCCAGCAGCGGAATGCTAAGAAATGTTGCTTGCAGAAGTACTGAATTTGAGAAGTGGAAAAGATGCTGAAATAGAGGCAAATACAGTGGAAGAAAGTATCTGTCTCATGAACTGGCAAATAAACTTCCATGAAATGACAAAACCTTTTGTAAGGCTGAGGAAGGTTGCAAAAGCAGAAGTTTTTACCTCTTATAGGAATATTTATAAGTTAATATTTCTTATGAAGCTGACATAATATTTTTGTAATTCTAAAAAGTCATAGAAGAATAGAGCTGAAAAGGCCCTTGAGGAATCTGTAATCCAAATCTGTAATCCAGTTTCCCTCCCAGGAGGTGATTAACAACATGTGAGTAATTTCTGGTAGAAGATTGTCTATACTTTTCTCAAAAAAGTTTCATTAAAGTCTCCTGTGGAAAACTAATCCAGCCCTTCACTATCCTTAACATTAAAAAGAATTTTCAATCTAACCTGAATACTCTTGCTGAAATTTATTATGTATTTCTATGATGCCAGAAAAAAAAGATTATTCCTTTCCTTATGCTATAGCAGTTTGTGTACTTGAGAACTGCTGTTTTCCCTCAGTCATCTAGTTCCAGTACCTTCAATTCTCTACTGAGTTCATGTTCTCTAGCCCACCTTATATATTTTTTCTCCCTTCCCCCTCTCTCCAAGTGGCCCACATCTTGCTTGAAGTGCAAGGCACCAGACTGGATAGGTCTTTATCAAATGGTAAAGCCAAGACTGAGTAAATACTGAGTGGAATTACTATTTCATGTATCTTGCTAGCTGTAACGCGAACTCTACCTCCTGGTATGATAAGGGTTTTTCTTACTAATAGCTTCATCTTCATTTCAACAGCTAAAATGCCTAGATCCTGTTCTGCAGGGTTTTACCTGCCTCAATTTTATATTTGTATGGTGGATATCTTCTACCAAAGTGCAGTACCTAACACATTCCCTTACATAATTTAACAACATTGTTAAAGATGGTATCTTCCATTTATCAGGATCACAATGAATCTTTTTCTAAGTTCCAGCAGCTATCCCTTTCACATTCATGTAATCTAATTTAATAATCATATTCCAAATATTGTCATCTGGAGGATATAGGAAACACTGAACAGCGCTGGACTTTCAGCAGGCATCTGCTGAACCTCACTCACGTTAACCCCAGATTACAAGTAACCCACTGATTACACCTTGAGCTGTTGTTCAAACCATTTTGTCCTCCCTTAGCTTTGGCGTTGCCCTGGGAGAAAGGGAAGAAATAGTATATAAGCAGATATTAATCCATAGCACATATATATTCTATATATAGGTAGCACATATTACATAGGATTTCTCCAGTCTCCTGTGGTTACTCATGGTGAACAAAGGCAGGACTAAGGATCTGGCCCTGCGAGTCTTACATGTAGTGTAGTCTGTGTCTACATATGAATTTTTATGTCATTTTTAAAGCTCAATTGTGTGATAAATCTTCCTCTCTCATCATGAGTTTTAGCCTATGCAGAGTAAGTTTTGAATTTTGCTCATATTTGGAGATCTGACACGCTAACTTCAAAACTATAGTTCCACATGTCACTTAAAAGAACAGAACACAAAACTGTTCTTTGATCACACAGAAAAAACAGATGGGAATGTGGACAACAGAGAAATGAATGAGAAACAAAATGGGAAAAATCAGGACAAAATATAGGGTAGAAAGATAATATGAGACTAGAAAAACAAACAGATCAAAACAGACCAATTAAAAAACCATATGGCATAAACCGTAAAGAAATTAAAGCAAAGAAACAACAGGACAAAGTTAAAAAGAACAGGAAAAAGAAAAGGTAAGAATGAAAATGCAAATCCATGAAACAACATTCAAACCAATCACTTATTTCTTTGCATTTATACAATAGTTCAGTCCTATATTTTTGGAAGAGTAGTCACACATTCTCAAATCTTTAGCTCTTCACTGGCAGCACAACAGCCTCATGCAGGATTTTAAAAACATATTTCAAGACAAGGATGTGCTATATCTTTCTGAATCTCTGCAGGTCCTCCCACATGCTGTATCCTTCTCTCCATCTAAGTAAGATTCATTAAAACTTAAGCTGCTTCCCTTTTTTTGACTTTGAAATCCATTGTCAGAAACATTGGTCTCGGTGAATATGTCTCCCTAAACCCTCCCTCTTCAGAATTCATGATTGTGTTTAATAATTTTTTTACTTTTAGAAAGCTATTTGTTTCACTATCATGCAAAGCCCAAGTAAGAATTATTAGAAAGGGTTCTTCTTCCTTTTGTCATCTGCAAAGAAGAAAGGAGGAGGCAGAACTAGAGGAGATGGAGGTTGCCAGCCAGAGCCTTCATCCTGATGTTTCTCAGACTCCAAGCAATGCAGCTGCCACCACAAGCAGAAGGCCACTTCTCTTATTTATTAATCTCTCCATCGCCTCAACAACCAAACAACAAGGTAAAACTGCAAGCCTAAAGCAGCAAACCAGCACAACCACACCACAATAAGGATTACCAAACTTTCTGCACAGGTAAACAGAAAAAATTAAAGCAATCTTCAACTCACTATATTTGCAGAATCATGCACATAATAAAACAACAAAACTGGAAATCCTGGACAGTATCTTCTGAGAAGGCACCATTCTACCACCCTAAAATACCAGGGGGGAATAAAAACCTTTCATTTGCTTTCATATGGATAATGGTATGCTTTTTTTTGGTTGATTTTTTAATTCTATTTTTCATATTCTTAAATTCCCTAGTTTATTCAGTTCTAGTTCTTAAATCTCTCCTTGCTTTCAGTGAATGTCCTTGGAATAACATCAGGTAGCACCACCATTCTTAATCCTTTTCTAGATATCGAAGAAGATAATGTAATATTTAAAGGTCAGGAAAGCAAAAAAGGAAGGTCCTCATTATTGTCCTTGTATGTCACACATGCATAGCCAGATTCTCAGAAGTGCACAGCATTCATCAAGAACGATTACGGTTTTTGTTTGTTTTGTTTTGAGTTGAAAATTACACCCACAAAATTTAAAAAAATAATGTGAAGTTAGTAGGTTGATGAGCTTGGTGAAAGCAAGATTAAGGATAAGACAACAAAGGCACTTGGCAGTATGTTTCTACTAAGAATGGCTTGATTTCAGTACAGTTACTCAGAGCAGCAAGGCTAAAAAGCTTGTAAGGCAGAATAAGAGCTCAGGTTTCCCAATGAAATCACTGATCATTTGATTCAACCAATACTGCATTTTCATGTAAAAGTGAACTGTGCTGCACTTGCCATGTACAAAAAGTAGATTAAGTCATTGTTTGTGGTGTGCGGTAATGACACTTACATGGAAACCACATCATTTTCTGTGTGATTTAATCTTTCGTTTAAAGAAAATACCAAAATGTGGTTATTAAAATAATCTTTCAAATGTGAAAATGTATTGAACCTGCATAGTAACAGTGCAGATGATAGCTCTTAAGAGGATATGATCTATTTCTGCTCATTTCAATAAAACATTATTGCTAAGTGAAGTAATGATAATTTAAAAAATCAATGTTGTATCTCTTCTGACCATTTAACAGAAATGTGCAACAACAGAATAACTGAAAATGAAGTCAACGTTTGCTTTGTAGGGCTACGATACCTCTTTCAAACATGTACCTAGTGAATAGGTACCAGGGCAGGCAGAAAAGTGGAGATACAAAATAGCCAGTAAAGGCTTTTTCATAAAGACCCAATTCAGATGGCAAACAGGAGAGGTTTCAGAGTAGTGCTGCCTTCAATGAGTTTACTAATTTTGAGCTGTATGTTCATCTTCTGATAACACAAACAGAATTTTGTGAAAATGACTAAGCCTGTGTGTCCAGTCTGATTTAGTTTCCAGATTCTCATTAGGTCACTAGCTCTGAGAGTCTTATTTGGATTTTTCCTTGTAACGGCGTAATTCTTGTGCTGTATTTACATTAGCTACAGTCCTGAAGTTTTACTGTCCTTGACTTGCTTTTGAAATCTGAAAATATTTTTCCTTCTTAAATGTTACCAGACCTTTGCTTTTCAAAATCTCGAAAGCAAACAGCTGAAATATAAAAATAACCGGTTTTAAAAAAATGTATATATGTAGCCTACTAGCAAGATTCCTCTCATTGGTACAGTTTATGCTGCTTGCTATTTAATTTCTGAGCACCTGAACCTGACTAGGAGACAGTACAAACACAGTGGCAAACTATTTCTCACACAGACTAAACGAGAAATTCTGTATAGCACTTTTATTTCTAGTAACCACATGGGTCTACAGAACAACCATGGACATGATAACGACCACAAATTATAACTCCACTTCTATAAAGCATAAGACTTTTTAAAACATTCCTGAAGATGTAGTGGAGGGTCTCTGCATTGGTCCAGGCATTTTTCCTGTAGGAGTAAGTGGGATGAAGATTATTTGGTTTTGGTATTTATGCGTTATTCTCAGATTCTCAAAAGATTATACTTGTTTTTTTAAATTAACTATATGTTCACTGAATACACAGAGGACTGCAATTTATACATTTAATATAAAAACACAAACCACACATATTTCTCCTCTGCATCCATCAAGCAGTCTCCAAACCACTGTATGCCAAACATTGCATTTTCTAAGTAGCAAAGCACTGATACATCTATAGACATCAATTCCTTAAACATCCATTTGGCTAAAGCCATATTCTCTCACTCCTCTGTCTTACACATCCTCACAAATCCATGGCGTTTTCTTTTCCATTGCTGTTCCTGTTCTACTTTTAACAATAGCAATGTTTTACTTTAAGAGTTTAATCTTCACCATTCCATAAATAATGTACAGATTTATTATGTGTAAGACCTTATTCTAATATTTTCCTATCCAGTTATTTATGCAATTTGTCATGGGACTTGTTATTCACAAGGAATTCAAATACTATCATAAAACTTAAATATTAATTGTTAGTTCTTAGAAGTATTTTTAAATTATTTAGAGTCTTGTGCTTTATGACCTTAAAGATAATTTTTCTTGGCTTTTTGGCAGAATTTTACAGGAAGATTTATCAGTGGTCTTTTTATCTTCCGCTTATTGTATGATTTTGTTTTTATGCCAGATTTTCTATCCTAAAAAAGATAACATTAAGGCAATGTTATATTTATTTATTACAATCATTCTGTTTTCTACTGACTCCACTAGAGCTACAGGTAAATTATTCCACTGATATTTTCATAAGTACTGATGTTAGCCTTGTTCTTTCCAGTAATAATTCTTAATTTCTGTAGTCTGAAGATTTGTTTTGCTAATGTTTATTTTTTTTAAAGTAAGCATTTGTTTTTTTCTCATGATAACAGAAGTACTGATGGCCTTAGCATTATTTTAGTAACAATATTATGGTTTTTAAAAAATTGTAGAGGTGAATGCAAAAGATATCTGGTTGTATGGGCCATTTTCTTAGATTTTCTTGTCATTAAATCCTATATTGTGTTGCCCAAATCTGGCTAAATTTGACAGTTAGTTGTCTAGCTACCTGAGTGCTCCCACAGATATTTCCATATAAATTCAGGTTGGAATGACATATGTAAATACATGTTGTAAAGGAAATAGAGAGGTGGGAACATATCCTGGATTATCTGATTTAGAATTTCTTTCATTCTCTGATTTAAGGAATACAACAGCTCTTAAGTGCCAAAAATCTCACTGCAATAATCTCTAGCACCCTCAGGGCACAACTTCAGTGTCACAGTCAGTCTTTTGCAACACTTACAGGGAAGGCAAGTAAAGCAGACTAAGCCATTCTGACATTTTTGCTAGCTTAAGCATGTTGTTTCATGCATTCATAACCAAGAGCAACATGCCTATACTGGGCTGACAGCTACAGATGGACTCACTAATGACTGCATTTTTTTAAAACTTCCAGTGGCTGCAAGGAAAATAAGCCTCTTCCTCAGCATCTCCACTGCTAATACACTGCGCGGACATTAGTTTCCTAAGTAAACTTGGAAATTGTTGAGACTGACACAACAGAACTTACAAAAATGTTACCATTTTCTTTACAATCTTATCTAATATATTCCTAGTCTTTGTTGAACTGTGGGTATTAATTTCACAGGACAGGGATGTATTTGTTTGCTTTGCCAGGTATCTATGCAAATTATTTTTAGGCATTTTTTAAAAAGACTCAATTACTGTATTTGGGGTCAAAAATGCTGTGCTGACTTCTAAAGAGACTAAGTATAATATTTTTCCATATCTTGGTATTAGACTAATCGGCACTAAAAACATACCAATGTGCAAGCTTTGCTAGAAAATGATTTGACTTGGTAAGCCCTGCACTGAGTCCAGGCTGAGGAGAATGGGTGAGGGGAGCTGCCACCACTGGAGGATCTCTGAAGTCAGGAAGGCTGACACCTTGGATACAGAAAAGACATATGTATGGAATCAGGCCAGAATAGTGCCTCCTGTAGCACTGCTTTCCTTAACTTCCCAGCTGGTAGGAAATGATTAATAAAAAATAAATGGCCATTGAAGCTGTGGTTCTCATTGATGATGTGGTTCTCATTGATTGTTATTGATGAGGGTTAAACAGTTTTACTCCACAGGATGCCTCGTACAAAAATTGAGTACTTTACCTCCAGACACTGATCTGACCCTGCATTTCCAGGTAATAAACTTGTGTTCTGTTTAAAATGTACCATATTTACTTAGAAAGACAGTCAGTTCCCTTTCTTTAAACACATATCTTAAAGAAATGTGAAAAAGTCTCTGTTATTCTTAAGTTTTTATTTTCAATCTAAATTTAAAACTTCTATTTTTCTGTCCTAAGGAGATCATGCAGAATTACTTTCCTTCATTTTCTTCAGTATCTGATTCTGGGTTTCCTCTTCTCTCTCTGTATCTCTTTCTACAGAACTGGCCTTTTTTGCCTTCCCTATTCCTTTGCCCCTTTTTGCCTTTTTTTTTATTCCTCCAAAGACATTTCCTCATATTTCTCAGCTAATCAGTGTCTCTTTCATGACTTATCTAGTCCATTACATTCTACAAACCCTTGGGAAATATTACCAGAAGCCAATGACCAGAGAAATAAACGGATTAGACAAAGATTACAACAAAATGGAACAAGAGAGACTCCCAAGTAAAAAGTTCATCTCAGTTCTTTTTTTAGAATTACAATATAGGCTAGGTATAGCAAAGCCTACATACTTACTTTTGTTTCATTACAAGCTGCGGAGTTGCTGAAGAATTTGACTAAGTACTCTTTGAACCTATCTCAAGGTCACCTACCCGTGGTCTTGAGAGGATGCTGTGGAAGGGAGCAACAAGCCCCTGCTTGTTCCAATCCATTAAACATCAGGAGACGGAGCTAGAAGGTGGCCATTTGTAACAGGCACTCCAGACAATAGGAAAGAATCATGTCTCTCTCTTTTTCAGGATAGGTTGCAGCATATATAGCTCTGTTTTCTCAAGAGAGCATTTTGTTTCCTGGTGGTACATATTTGCAAACTGAGTCTTATTGCTCCCACTGCCCACCCTGCAACAGCATTTGGTGGCTTAAGCTTGGAGCTCTTCCCCCCAGCCTGAAAACTAGGATGCCTACAAAAATCATTGTTTCTCATGCATCCCAGACTGACTTGTTCCCTGTCACTCCTGCTTCTCCAACATAACCCTGGGGTGTCATCAAATTCATCATGGTCCATGATCGTTTCAGAGGTCAGCTGGAAGAATTACGAAAACATATGGTCTTACAAATTACAGAAACACCAGATCCACTTCCAGATGTGGACATACTGAAGACACAAACAATCAGGAGTGAACATGCTGTGTGTCAGTGGGACTTCAAAACTGTTCCAGATGTTGGCTGAAGGGCAAAACTTGGCTGTGACTCAGTTTTATACAGGGCATATATATCACCAGGAACTCAATTTCTAAACTTCTTTAAAAGTCAAAGGGACTTCTGGCATTGACTTTGAGGGACCAGAACTTCAGCCAAGATGCATAATGTACAAGCACACATGCTGCACTCTTTGGTAGATTTATTGTTATTGTTGTTGTGTTTAGTATTAATATTAGTATTATTTTATTATTGCTATTACAGCAGCTCTTAATAAGACCTGAAATAGACTGAAATAAGAATAGAACATCGGACTGAAATGATACACAAGCAACAATTAAAACACAAGCATGAGTGTTCTAGTTAGCAAAATTAGAAGGGCCAAAGCCCAACTAGAACTTAACCTGGATTCTGATGTTAAGGACAATAAAAAACGTTTCTATAAATACATCAGCAACAAAAGGAGGACTAAGGAGAATCTCCATCCTTTAGTAGATGGGGGTGGAAACAGAGTGACCAAGGATGAGGAAAAGGCTGAGGCACTTAATGCCTTCTTTGCCTCAGTCTTTCGTAGTAGGACCCATTGCTCCCTCAGTACCCAGCCCTCTCAGCTAGTACACAGTGACAGGGAGCAGAATGAAGCCCCCATAATCCAAGGAGAAAAGGTGAGGGACCTGCTACACCACTTATACACAAGTCTATGGGGCCAGATGGGATCCAACCAAGGGTACTCAGGGAGCTGGCAGATGTGCTCACCAAGCTGCTTTCCATCATTTATCAGCAGTCCTGGCTAACCAGGGAGGTCCCCGTTGACTGGAGGTCAGCAAATGTGACGCCCATCCACAAGAAGGGCCAGAAGGAGGATCCAGGGAACTACAGGCCTGTCAGTCTGACCTCGGTGCCAGGGAAGGTTATGGAGCAGATCATCCTGAGTGCCATTACACGGCACATGTAGGACAACCCAGCATGGGTTCATAAAAGGCAGGTCCTGCTTGACTAACCTGATCTCCTTCTATACAAGGTGACCCACTCAGTGGATGAGGGAAAGCCTTTGACACCATTTCCCACAGCATTCTCTTGGAGAAACTGGCTGCTCATGGCTTGGGTGGGTGTACTCTTTGCTGGGTCAAAAATTGGCTGGATGGCTGGGCCCAAAGATTTATGGTGAATGGTGTTAAATCCAGTTAGTGGCTGGTCACAAGTGGTGTTCCCCAGGGCTCAGTACTGGGGCCAGTTCTCTTCGATGTCTTTATTAACGACCTGGACAAGGGGATTGAGTGCACCCTCAGTAAGTTTGCAGAAGACACCAAGTCGGGCGGGAGCGTCAACCTGCTTGAGGGTAGGTTGGCCCTACAGAAGGATCTGGACAGGCTGGATGCATGGGCTGAGGCCCATGGTATAAGGTCAAACAGGGCCGAGTGCCAGGTCCTGCACTTGGGTCATAACGACCCCATGCAGTGCTACAGGCTTGGGGAAGAGTGGCTGGAAAGCTGCCCTGAGGGTGTTGGTCAACAGCCGGCTGAATGTGAGCCAGCAGTGTGCCCAGGTGGCCAAGAAGGCCAACAGCATCCTGGCTTCTATCAGCAATAGTATGGCCAGCAGGACTAGGGAAGTGATCATCTCCGTGTGCTCGGCACTGGTGAGGCCCCACCTCAAATACTGTGTTCAGTGTTGGGCCCCTCACTACAAGAACGACATTGAGGTGCTGGAGTATGTCCAAAGAAGGGCAACGAAGCTGGTGAGAGGTCTAGAGAGCAAGTCTTATGAGGAGCAGCTGAGGGAACTGGGGTTGTTTAGCCTGGAGAAAAGGAGGCTGAGGGAAGACCTTATTGCTCTCTACAGCTACCTGAAAGGAGGTTGTAGCGAGGTGTGGGTTGGTGTCTTCTCCCAAGTAACAAGCAACAGGACAAGACGAAATGTCCTCAAGTTGTGCCAGAGGAGGTTTAGATTGGGTATTAAGAAAAATTTCTTCACCAAAAGGGTTATCAAATGTTGGAACAGGCTGCCCAGGGAAGTGGTTGTGTCACCATCCCTGGTGGTATTTAAAAGGCAGGCAGACGTGGTGCTTAGGGCCATGGTTTAGTGGTGGTTTTGGCAGTGTTAGGTTAATGGTTGGATCTGATGATCTTAAAGGTCCCTTCCAACCTAGACAATTCTATGATTCTACGATTCTGTGATTACTATGGCATACTAATATGTTTTAATTTCCCTTTACAAATATGTATGTTTTGTTCTGTGTAGATGTGAGGAGAAGATGTGTTCGTTTTGCTTCTTGCCAGTATTAAAATATTTTCCTTGTCATTAGGTAATGCTTTGTCTATATAGGGAAACAATATGATGTCCCAGCTCAAAGCTTGTGTTCACGCAGAACCAAATGCAAACATTTATTTCCTGTGAGTAATAGAATTAAGTTTACTACGAAAAAAATGTGGTGTCCTTAAAATAGCACTTCCAAACTGCAAGTGCTTGCTGTTCTGAAGATCTAGTAGTATGTTTACAATGGTAACTTTATAATTACGAGGTCATTTTAGCTTTAGCTAAAGTGATGACAGTGCTTGCAAGTGCTGCAAACTCATCAGCACTAACAAACATCCCGTAGCTTCTATTTCTGGGAAAATAGCAGGAAATGTCTAAAAAGAGTTTCAAAGCAGACTAATACGCAATGTCCAGGCTCCGGTAGATAACAGCATGTCTTTGTGGCAGTAATAGCACAGCCTGAAAAGAAGCCCTCAACCTGCCACAGTGCCATTGCTGGCATATTCAAGCTCCTTGGCAAGACTGGGTTTCTGTGTGTAATGCATTTGGCATTCTCTTGGTGTCAGGAACATTACTGAAACATAAAAAAAACTTTATTTAATGTCTTGAAGAAATAAAATTATGCTAGAAGTGAGTTAAGCAGCCATAGCTACCTGGCTAAGGAGAGGAATAGGACCAGTGCTGGAGCTGCCACGGGCCCGGGCCGTAGCTCGCCGCAGGACAGTGCAGTCCCCAGGGGACCCCGGGGGTAGCGGCTGCAGGCGCAGGGTGGGCTCAGCCCCGCAGCCGCCTGCATCGGAGGGGCTGGTGCCCGGGCACGGGGCGCCTGTGGGCATCAGCCTGGTGAACCACAACTGCACTGTCGTCCTGGAGCACCGAGGAAACAATTTCTCCGATCGATTAGTATTTAATCTTCTCTACAATCTACACTGCAGCTGCATCCCGCCCCCAAACGTTTTTCTTAGAGTCCCAAAATAAGATGTTTTTAGTGAAAGAAAACAAATATGAGTAGTGAACCAAGTCTTTGTTAAACAGAAAGATATTTTCTAAGTAAGCTTCTTAAAGATCAGTATCAACCTCGGCAAAACCTGGACGGCGACGTGCGAACGCCCGTAAGAACACTGCCCCGGCGGCCTGGGGGCGGCTACCGCGGAGGCTGCGGCCACCCGACGGGAAGGCGCTGCCCGGCACCTCCCTGGAGCTCCCGCCAGGAGGGCCCTTCGCCCCGGCGCCGACCCGCCCCCCGCGGCGGCCGGGCCAGCCAGGCGCCGCCCTTGGCGGGCTCGGAGGGGCAGCGAGGCCCGGCGGGGCGAGGCCCGTTGTGGGGCGGCGAGGCCCGGTG
>VFFE01007615.1:543134-600391 GCA_008921705.1 Burhinus oedicnemus
CCCCCGCCCTTTTCCCCCCGCCGGCTGCGGGAAGGAGGACGGCAGAGCATGCCACCGGCGGGGCGGTTCCGCAGGGACTGACATGCTGCTGAAGGAGGGAAGGCGCCAGCCCCTCCGCCTCTCCCCGCGGTAGCGGAGGCGATGCTGCAGGGCGCTCCCCGGGCTCTCCCGCAGGCGCCAGGCTATCGGCTACAGCAACCGCGCTCGCTGCCGTGAGCGGCACGGTCCCGGCCGGGCGGAGCCGACGAGCGGCGCGGGCCCGCACCCCTCCTCGGGGCGGCGGCGGCGGCGGCGGCGGGGGAAGGCGCTGCCCGCGCCCGCGGGGCCCCGCGCGGCGGGCGGCTCCGCGCGGCGGATGCGTGTGCATGAGCTCTGCAGCGAGCGGGCGCAGGAAGCGCCCCCGCTCCGCCGCCTCCATCTTCCCGGGCAGCAAGACCTCGCCGCACGGCCGCGACGGTGAGCGCCGGGGCAGCGGCTCCGAGAGCGCCTACCAGACCCAGAGAGCCCTGGATGACTGCAAGATGGTGGGTACCACAGATGGGCTTGCCTTAATTCTTCTCTTTTCCGAGTGTCCTCGTCGCTGGCGGCGGTGCCGCTCCTCCCGCCGGCTTGCCGATTCCCATCACGTGCAGTTGCACTATTTTTAAAACTGCAGCCCCCGAGGCGGGGGGGGAGGTGCTGCCCCGGCACCTAAATCGTAGGGGTTCAAAGGCGGGAGAGGGGAGGGAAAACGAGACCCGCGGGCAGGCGGCGGGGGTCTGCGGGACGGTCCGGGCAGGGACGGGCCCGGGCGCCCGGTCCCGCAGGAGCTCCTCGCCCCGGCACACGCCGCCTTCGCGGCGCGTTGCCAAGTTGCTTGCTTTTTTTGCGAGATCCGGCCAAATCTGCCCCCAGGCTTGCACTCCCTGAAGCCTGAATAGGTGAGTGGTTGCCTCCGCTGCATCGCTGCACTCTTCTTGTGCAGCAGCCACACTCCTGCCCTAAAATCCTCCTAAAACGGGACTCGGAATTTGAGGCCCTGAAATTCATACGTGGTACCTGTTTCCAGTCTTCCCAGAGTTAGCTGGTTGCAACTGTAAAACCTGCATCCGTGTTATTTTTGGACTGTCACCTTATGGTATGACATTTTTCTCCATTCACGTTCAAAATGCTTGGATCCTGGCAATGTCCTCCAAACCAGCACCATATGCCTCATATCTGGCTCCTCGAGCTACAGTCAGCTGGACGCTGGACCCCAAAATTGCTCCTCTAACCAATGACAGAAATAGAAAACAAATGAAGTTGCTGCCACTTTACTTGAAAAATCTGGATCTTGCTAAAGCTCGGTCCAGTAGCATTGGAAATGTACTTGCTACTTCTGTTCTGCTTGGATTCTGGCAATTTGTTTCCTCTAATACTGCAAATTGTGCTGGCAGATATCCATTCTGATACTTCAAAATCGGGAGCAACTCCCAGCGCACTGAGGAACAAAAGCTGCCAAACTAGCTCTATAAATATACCCAACAAGTGGATCCCACTGGGTCCTGCCTTTTTTCTCATTGCCGACAGCATAATGTAGTTAGTTAAACAGAAATGCTAGCTTTGTAGAATTGACTGATTAGAAATAAAAAATTATTTACAGATGGGTTGTCAAGATACAGTAGGATTCAGGAGATAAAACCAATGTTTGGGGTTTTTTGTTCTCTGTCTTGATGCTGCAACATCAGTGTGGTGGTTTTTTCCGTGGCAGTGTTGAGGTGGCTGAGTATGTCCTGTTTATACAGGGGATGACAGGTGACCACTGGCAAGATGTGTCTGGTGCAACCAGTTACCCGTTGCAGGATGAGACGCTTTTCTCCTTTTCTTCATGCAGAGTAATCAAGCTATGACACAACATAGTACGATTTTTTCTTCTCTCCATTGCTTTCATGCCTTGTCTTAAGCTACAGAATAAGAGAGTTGAAGCCAGGTTTAGCAGATACTGTCCCTGGGGCTTTGTTTGGTGTGTGCTTTTGGTTTAGTTTGGGCTTTGGGGGTGGGTGCGTGCAGGTGTACTGGAATGCACTGGGATTGTTCTGCTGCTCCAGAAGCAGAGCAACCTATTTGCTACTCTTACAATGAAATTTAAGAAAGCGTGGCCGAAAAATGGGTCCTGATACTAGTTATCAGTTATACAGAGTAATTACAGTGGGATGCACCAAGAGGCAGAGTGTAATACTGCAGAAGCAGCAACTCTTATTTTCTGGGTATGAGAATTTGAGGGCTTGACTTTAAGATTTGGTAGATCTCATAGAATCCAGATTTTTAGCATGCTTGTATATTGGGGTATGTTGAACTCCTGGTGGTAATGATGGCTGCGGAATTATGAGCAGTTACTCTTGTCTGTTTTTATGTAGTTTGAAAATGTAGGTCAAATTAGCAAAACACGGATAAATAAATATTCTGTTCTATTGTTCCCTGCCTTCCACCCCCGCCACCATGTGGAGCAAATGGTCTGATGTGCTTTCTTTCATAAGACAGAAAATGCTTCTTTTCCTTAAAATATAATCCCACGTACGTGATGAGTGGAACTAAACTATAATGATCTTTCCATTACTGTAAAAGTTACCTGCTTATCCAATAGATCCGTGTGTTTCTGCTGGATATTGGATTTCTGTAAAGGTCGAAGTGTTTATTTACTTCTTTGTCTGTTTTTTTCCCCCACACATCGGAAAAAGTGCTTTCTAGAATCCTAACTGGAAAGTGCCTATCTGGTACATCTTCTTAGCCAGTAACTTCAGATCAATTTTAAGTCTGAAATCTGGGTTAGAGGCCAGTGACAAAACAGAAATCATTGCAAAATAAATTAGCAAAATCGCCTGTATAAAAGCAAATGCTACATTCCAATCCCTAAATGTGCTGTTAATCAGGAAGCAGGAGGAGCAAAGGCAATCAGTTCTGGAGATATTTTTGTCTTTTATGGTAGCGAAAAATAACTTCATGCTACTAGTAAAACAGCTGGTTTTTTGTCTGTTTAATATTTAAGACTAGTAACTCAAACACTTTCAGAGATTAAAAGCAGAAACACTGCTTTCCTGCACATGAACATTTATAGCTCACAGAAGAGGCAGCTGCCACGGAGGCCCTAGTCATTTACGAAATCCTGGGCACTTGATCCTGTATGCCATGAAATTGGAAGTATCAGGAACAAGGCCTAGATTGGGCATGTTTTTTAAAAACTCAGTTGTTTTTATCGTAGTGTAGTTAAACATCTCATGTAAGTAAATCCTCTTTGTTTTTCAGCTTGTCCAGGAGTTCAATACCCAGGTGGCTCTATATCGGGAGCTGGTCATTTCCATTGGGGATGTCTCAGTCACCTGCCCATCTCTGCATGCGGAAATGCACAAAACTCGAACTCGAGGATGTGAGATGGCCTATCAGGCTCATCAAAAGCTAGCAGCAATTTCTGGGTAGGACTCTACTTATGTTTAATTAAAACTGTACTCATAGGCACATCTTTGCTAAATACTACGTTATGGAAACTTTTAGCAAAAGCATTAACTCATGTTTCTGTTTTAGGCATAGAGATGTACGACCACAAATTCTACAGAATGCTCATATCCTTATGATAGTGGAATTGTGGGTCAAATCCTGATCCCCTTACAAAGACCGTATCCTGCTTATTTCACCAGATGCTTATATGTAAGGTGAACAGGATTTTACTCCATATCACTAGACAACTTAAAAAGATCAAGGGAGAAGCCTTGCCTCTAAGGTGTGAAACGGGGACAGCTTTCTGCCCAGTCCTTCATTGGGTATACCTAATTGAAGAGTTAGAGCCAACTAGCTCAGCTCAACTAAAGACTTAACAAAATTAGACGAAAACATAACTATATGAAAATTACCTGAGGGGGAGAGAATACATATACTGTTGTGAAAACTTGTGGTTATGTTCTACATGTTTTTAAATCCTCATTTGTGTTGAAATGAGGATGGAAGCTTTGCCAGCATATAATGTTTTCATTTATTCTTTGATGTTACATTATATACGTTCCTTTCCATGGTGACAGAATGTGTCATCACATACTTGAGACTATGCCTCAGTGCAAGAGTACATAAGTAGCTGTGTCTTGCAAAATGGGAATTCATGCTGCTTACACCAAGTAATTATTTGTGGGTTCTTCACAGTATGGTGACTGGGGCATTTGTATTAACACACGTACCTCCTGAGTCACATCTCTCTGACTACACTTTGTCAGAACTTCCTGCACCTGCCTTATCTGCCATAAGTCTTCCTTTTTTTGCAGCTCTGCCTGATCCCTGTTGAAGTTCTTTAATCACTTTAATCTGTATGAGAAATCTGTCATAGGTTTAGTATATAAGGGAAGACCACACTTGAAAACTAAACGGAAGAAAACACTGGTTGATCATTTTAGTAAAGTGTAAACATTTTCAGGTGTGATTTTGTGCAAAGTCTCTTGAGTTGATATTGTGACCTCTCATTTGTTCCTCAAACAAAATACATGCTTTTAAGTTACTAAAGTCTGAGTATTTAAAAAAAAAAAACAACCAACCAACCAACGAAAACATACAGTTCTTTTTAACCAGTGCGCTGAAAATGTGGAAGCAAACAGTAATGAAATTGGTCTTGTGCACTTTCAGACTCGAAAGAGAGACTAACACAAGCCAAAAAATACAGCTGAATAACAGAACCTAACTTGGATTTTTTTAATCTTTTTTTTTCCATACATGTTCATTTAGAAGTACAGAGTTTTTTTAAGTAATCATTTCACAGCTGGCAGTCTGTCATATACACAGAGATGTCCTGAAGGTTGTGCAGTTGCTGCGAGATTGACATTTAGCTAATCTAAACCTGTTTTAAATAACTGTGATAATAATGTGATATCCATAACAACTGGTAGGTGTTAGAAACCCTCTGGAAATTACTTGTTTGGTTTGACAGACATTTTACAAGATGTGCTTCACATCTCCACCCTCCTACAGCTGAGGAAGGCCATGTGAGACAACTTAACTTGTATGGTGTATCTGTGAAGAAAGATGGGAGATGAAGGTGCAGCAAGAATTCAGTGTAGAAAAGAAATAGAAGGACAGGAGTAATAAATAGTCTCAGAGGTTCAGTTTTTAATTCAGCAGGAAGAGTGATGTAGTGCTTATGGCATAGGATCTGGAATGGGAGCTTAATTTGTGAGGAAGAAAAAGTATCAGGAAGAAGAATGCTTAGGGACAGGAATGTATTAAATCATCCTAATTATTAAATAGTCAGGAGGGTAGTGTATTGCTCAGAAACCCCTGGTAGCCAGCAGGTGGGACAAAGGCTCCTTTAGTTCACTGCTTTAGTTCAAAATGCACAGCACTGCACTGTGCGAACTTCAGGGTTACACAATCAATTCTGTTCTCCAGAGCTTGTTAAAGAAAGCATATTGCTTTCCCACCCAGGGAGAATAATAGCAATTAGCTAATTATGTTACTAGACTATAAAATTTCATTACATACAGCATTCTATTAGTTAAGGTCATCAGTAATGTTCACTTAGTCTCTAAGTGACCTGAGCTGTTGCAGGGTACTGTTTCTTTCAAGAAGTTGTCATCACCGTCTAGGACAACACTGAAGTTCATTAATCCTGTTTGTGCTGATGTATTGCTTGGAAAATTAGCAGACAGCTTCATTTTATGCTTCCTGTTTGAATACATCAGCGTTTGAGACTCTTAAATGCACTCCTGATTCAGGCAGCTAGAAGAGCCACCTCCTTCCTTTCCTAACTCGCCTGTTCTACAAGACTAGGGGAGGTAACAAAGAGAAAAGGTGCGAAGACTTGGAAGGAAAGAAACAAGAACAGATCAACTAGTGCTGAGGAAGGCAGCTCTGGAAGAAAATTGGGAACTGTGGCAAGGGAAAGAAATGCTGACGTGGAGATAATGCATTAGGAACTGAACGGGATAGATGTCGTGAGGAGGAAAAAACTTTGACTGCGGGCATATCAGTTCTGGAATATTAGATGGACATCAGAGTAGGACAGTGGTGTAATATGAAAAAGAAGAGAAGACTGCAGGTGTAGCTGTAGCAAAAGTATACACTGATACGCCAACAAAAGATTCAGGTAGGGAAAGGGAGGAAGCAAAAGCCAAACTGAGAGAAAGGAAAACAAAGGAGGTGATGACAAAGATAAGGAAGTAGCAAGGAAACGTAAAACCTCATGAAGTTTGCACTGGATTAGACCATATCACCCCAGCTGGCTCAAATCTGACAGCTGCCAGTAGCGGAGAGTTCGCAAAAAAAGCATATAAAAAAACAGACTGTGCATAGAATGATGCCTTCCCTCCTATGTTTTCCACTACCTCGCGATCAGTAGTTTAGGGGTTTCCTGAGCTAAAGGCTGCATCTGAACAATTTATATCTGACAAATATAGTTCTCACAGAAGATTTCAGGATTTGTATAAATAGGAAGGTCTTTTAACTCAGAAAATGCTGAGGATGAATAATGACATCTTTAGGCTGTAGTGTGTTTAAAAATGTTACAAATTAATTTACAAAAAAAATATTATTATGAAAGGAAACTTCAGATTCAATCTCCAACTTAATAGGGTCTCATAGCACTTACATCCTCTTCTTAACTTCCTCTCTTACATAGTTTTCTTGTAGAAACAGGTGAAATTTTATGAAAAAGCAGATGTGTGCCTGAGTTTACCAACACTACCGTGGCTTTCAGGGAATAAAAATTAGAAATAAAAATTATTTAAATTGAAATATCCTATTTGATGATCTTTTAGGAATGCAAGTCTTCTTTCAGTGTCGGTTTTCTCAGGGCTTCAGGTCAATTCCTGCTCACCACCCTCATAGTAAAAACTCTGAGTGATTTTTAATGAACTGTCTTCTGAAGAAAGTGAGTTAGGTTTGGTTCTTTCATTATATTTTCTGCTGTATTATTTTATCAGAAATTAAATATCTCAAGTTAATTACATTGTGCACCCTTGCAGTACCAGGTGTCACCCTTGCAGTACCAGGTGTCATGGTCAAAACGGGAGAAAGTAAAGCAGCAAGAAAACGAGTCAGGGTGATATTTTTTCCAAAAAATAAAGAATGGAAAAATACATAAAACAATAGGAAGATGGGGAAAAAAAGTGCAAATCTCTGTTTTGGAAGGGGGTCTGCTTTATGGCATGATAAAGGCTGGTGATATTTTAGAAGTCATCAAATAGAGCCTGCTTTGTAGGTGAAGTACGCTAAGTCTGGGACATAAATGGAAAGATAACTCAGAACTGTATTTTAAGATACAGGTCTGCACAACCGTGTACACACTTTTGTAAATGTCCCTTTCATATTCTCAAGCACTTGATACGCTTACATAATGCAAGTACTTCTGTGTGCGCTTGGCACACTGAAACCAGAATTGGCAGTGTCTCTGTCACAGTCTGATATATATGTTGACAGTGGCTTTTTTTCTGCATGAAGTGAAACTGTGTGAGGAGCTCAGGGGTGCATGCCAATGTATGTCTGTGTGAACATAGTTTTGAAAGTTGTTGTCTTCTGTTGTTCAGACCGGTGTTGCAAGTCCTGAATCTTAAGGGGGAATAGACCCATAGAAGCTGGGGGCCAACCACCTGGAAAGCAGCTTTGCAGAAAAGGACCCAGAGTGTTCTGGTGAACACCAAGTCAAACATGAGCCAGCACTGTGCCCTTGTGGCAAAGAGTGCCAACAGCCTCCTATGGTACAATAGGAAGTGTTGACAGCAGGTTGAGGGAGTTGATCCCTCCCTTCTGCTCAGCGCTGTTGAGGCCGTATCTGGAGTACTGTGTCCAGTTCTGGGCTCCCTAGTATAAAAGAAAAAGGGACATAACAGGAGTGGGTCTAGTCAGTGGCCATGAAGATGATTAAGAGCATGCAACATCTGATATGCAAGGAGAGGCTGTCAGACCTGGGATTGTTTAGCTTGGAGAAGAGAAGGGTTAGAAGGGGATCTTATAAATGTGTATAAAAAACACCTGATTGCATAGTGTAAAGAAGACGCAGCCAGCCTCTTCTCAGTCGTATCCAGTGATAGGCGAGCAGACACAAATTGAATTATAGAAAATTTGATTAAAACATTTTTTAAACCCCTTTTTTGCTGCATTGCTGCTATAATATTGGAACAGGTGCCCTGAGAGGTTGTGGATTCTCTATCCTTGGAGATACTCAGAACTCAACTGGAGATGGTCCTTAGTAACCTGCTCTAGCTGACACTGCTTTGTGTGGGAGGGTTGGACTAGATTAGTTCTAGATGACCCTTCCAGCCTGTGACAAAAGTCACTGTAAATCTTCTCATTGGAAAATTCCAAGATAAAGTTTCCTTATTTGACACTGAGGTGCATCTGTTACTTTTATAAAGCAGTTGTTAATGTAACTTCCCCTGAGTTCAAGAAAAGTTAAGGAAATCAACTAAAAATCACATCCTGATTGCATTCCCGTCGTTATTGCAGTGCACAGAAATGTTGCTTTAAGTATGTAGTTTTAGGTAATTTCTACTTTTGTTTTCCTTTGCAATCTACAGTAAATTCCTGATGTTTTCAATAAACAATAGAGGGTAATTTCTGAGACCTAATTAATATTAGATCAATTCCTAAGGTTGTGTTAAAACAGTCTGTTGACACTGAATTGTCACCAGATTTTTGTCAAACTGTCTGAATTTTCCCCAGATTAAGACATTTTAAAATTATTATCTGCTTTCTAAAGCACACCAGCGAACAAAAAAGACTGCTCTAAAATATTTTATGAATTAAGAGAAAAGGAGACTTCAGGCTTATAACTTCATGAAAGCTGCATTAAGACAGACATAACAGAAGCCATTTTAACTCTTTAACTTCACGTGTTAAATAAAGCACTGCTGGCAGGCGGTATAGCTGAGCAGAAGCAAAATGTAGCAGCACTTCACTCAATAGGGAAGAATTTTTATAGTCATCAATCAAAAACAAGGTAATGCCAGCAGACAGAGCAGCAAACTAGAGCTCTGCTCAAGCGAGGCAGCAATCACGCAGCATGTGTGGAGATCTCTTCCCTCCCTAGATGTCTTTTCCCTAGATGTCCCTACCATTGCACTCGTCTGAGCTTGTGTGACAGAGGTGGGGAGAGTGATAGTAATGTTGATCCCTGGAGTTCTCAATTACAGGCACTGCCCCTGTATCCTACCTCAGTTACAGGTAGAATTGTTTCAACAGCCAGATGAAAGTTAAGAATAAGGTAAGTGCTTCATAGAGATTGCACCATGGTAACCAGAATGTGGCCTGATGAGAGTATAATTAAATAGTAAAAATTCTGTGATGACATGTAAGAAAACAAAGAAAGCAGTAAATACTCACTGCAAGAACCAGTAGCGTTACATATGATAATACCAACAGCATAATGCTCCCTGAATGCATACAGGGTTTTTTTGCCAAAATATTGCAGATATTTAAAACCTTCAAAATCTGACCTTCAAAATCCTCTTGAGTAAGTACAATACGTTGAGATTCTCTGCTTCTGAAAACTGTTGGAAATGGAGAACTTTCCGTTTGCACTCACAGGCGTATACTAAAATCATCTCAGTAAGTTGTTCCAATCTGGCAGGCCAGATCCCACAACTCTTAAAATCATTAAATAAGGACCTCACTCAGCAAGTTGTCCTGATGACTTAACTGGCACTGTCCAAAATGAGGGAACTCAAGAACATCTTTGCCTCCCTGCAAAGAAGAGCTTTCAGGGTCGGGAGCAAGTTCGTTACTGAGCATTCTTATATAAAGCCTCGTTTTCCCTCAACCTTTACACTCAGCTTCTGTGAACATTTATTGTAACTTTCTTAAATGCTTACAATTTTCGTGTGATTTTGAGCATATCAAATTCTAGGAGCAAAATCTGACTGTGTTTGTTCTGCTTTGTTTGGAATATCTTCACTGATTTCTCAATGATGAAGTGACTCTGGACTTACTACTGTGTATCAGAGACTGCACCTGTTCCAGTGACTCAAATCACATTTTTGACTAATAGGAGTTGGTCTACTTGGGAATGTTTTGGGAAGTAAGCTCAGATACGGATATTTTGTCAACATACTCTGTATGGACAAACTAGTGCACAATAGTGCAGTAAGTATACCATAGCCTACTCCTTTCTCAAGAGGATAAGATGCACATACATTGTTCTCACTAGATTCCTTTGCAAAAATTTCTCTAATTGTACAAGCTATGTTCATCTAAAATGATGCAAAGGGGCACCGAAAATCTAAGACCATTTTTTGTGGACCTGAGTTAAGGTGGGTTCTGTTGTTAAGAATAAAATCTGTTTACTCAATTTAAGTTGCAAGTTGAAAAAGAAATAATTTTAAGTCAGATATCTCAAGTCCTGATAGGTGAATTCAGAAAGCAAATAATGGAGGAGAAAACAAGGTTACTTACTAAAGCTAGAATTCTCAAAATAGCTAACCTCTACAGAGTCACTTTTCCTTTGTAACTTTATCTTTGGAACTGTGCTCTAATAGGCAGCTGGGACTTGGAAGTTACAAGGTGTTAGTATCTCCCTTTATAGATCTGTCTCTCGTAACTGGAGGCTGGATTTAGTAAAGGGCAAACATACCTAAAAGTGAATTTAGCATTTACTTCTCTATGTCCAAAACAGCAATTCTGAAAAGCCTGAAAGTGCTATAGCTGCAGTGACACAGTGTAGCTCAGTTTTGACAAAGTGGTGGAGCTTAGTACCTTGCTTAATGGTAAACCTAATCAGCAGGCAGAAGTGAGGCGTTGCTTGTCCAAGCTCTGATGAGCTTGATCCCATGGGTGCTATCAGAGCAACTTCAGAGCCTAACACACACTTATTTTGGACTCCTCACAAAACACAGTGGCACCTGCCACTTTCTTTTAAACCAAACCTGAAGGTGAGTCAACTTAATTTCTAGACCACTTGCACCAAACTCCCAGAAAAGTGCCCTGACTACAGTCAGTGGGACCTAAAAGTAGGAGGGACATCATCTTCGTCAGTCACTTACTTGCCCCTTTCTTCCATCTCATCTTCAACTGGTAGAGTCACAACGCCTTCCAGTGCCGCTCTGCCACTGCTGAGACACTCCAGGACTGCACATGCTGGGTAAGACAGACAGGTCAGCCTGCCACTTACATGAAGGGTCCTCTAACAGGAGAGACGCTGTGTGCCAGCCCAGCAGCCAGAGACCCTGCGCCGTGCTCCAAGGATCACCACGAATAGCTGTGTTCTCCCTGACAGGCATAGAGCAACGCAGCTTTTCCTCTGTGACGTGACCTGAAGCTGGGAGGTAGCTGTGGGGAAGGAGGAGGCACATTGCCATCATCTGTCCCAGTGGGCAGAGTATTGTGCACAAGCGAGCACAATGGTGTAGAGGTCTGCACTGTACTTGGGTTTCAAGCAGCGCCAGCGCAGGATAAACATTGAAGACTGCTGAAGAAGTTCCTTGGTAGTAAGGAGAACTTGTGTTCTAGTCCATGCTTCCATGATTTTTTCTGTGTTTTAAGCAGATAAAACACATAAAGATGCAGGGGGGCAGAGATTCAGAACTCACATAAATGCTGAGTATTCTTCACCATTCTGCAGCTTGGTGAACTGTCAATTCATCTACACAGTACCTTGGTCTAGGGTTGGAGTAGGCTGTAGGTTTAGGGTGGTCTGGCTTCCATTTTGACATGCCTTCCGCATCTCCAGCACTCCATTCTGGGTCCCAAATGCCACCCTGGAAGAGGACACCAAAAAGTAAGGTGTTGCTGTATTTTAAGTCCTTCACTGGGATGCTCTTCCCTTCTATGCACGGGCAGCACTCCACTGCAGTTAGATTCCAGGGTGTTTGTTTCTCTAAATCTAACTTGGGAATAATGGAGTATTCCAGCCATAGGTAAGCCTGGTTATCTGTAGCAATGGTTGAAATAACCACTCTGGTTTACACTCCTATATTGAGCTATACAAACCGTTTACATCAGAAATTGAAGTGAGGGGAAACAACATATGTAGCCAGAGAGATTTGGGGACTGAATTACATTGGCAGGGTCCTTCTAGAAACGCTGCAGCATCAGAGCTGACCTTGTTCAGAAGATTCAGTGTTTCTGCAGGCGTTCTCTAACTTCATGCCCTTCTCTTGCTCCATTTTGTCCTTCCTTTAGAATACCTGCCGTCACTGTTGGACATAAAAAGCTTTTCAGACTTCTTCTATGAAAGCAATTTTTCTTAGGGAGTAATCAGCCAGAGGATCCAGCTGTTAGGTACATCTGTGGAAGCAGAGACTGGGGGGATATTGAAAAGCCTACATAACTTAAGTGTTGACTTTTTTTGACAGTTGCTGTTACCTTTGCTTCACTCCAAATTTTCTCATAACCTCTTCTCCCTTTTCTTCAGTGTTTCTGTTTCTTGCCCTTTTTTTCCTCGTGGCCCATCTCCAAACAGTAATGAAATGAATATCAAATTTGCTGCTGTCACATTAACTGTTTGGAAACTCTTCAGGGCAGGGACCTGAATATACTTACAGCAAGCTCACTGGAATCCACTTACCTTTAGATCTGTGGTATTACTGTAATAAGCATGATTAAAAAGAATAATGAACACTTTGAATATTTATTTTTTTTATGTTTTGGGAAACATTTTGAAAATCATTCAACCTCTAACTGATGTTATTAAATAGGTGTACCAGTACTTACTATTTATGAAAAATACTGTGTATATTATTTATTGCTTTTACATCCTATTTCAGTCTTCCAAGGGAAGGCATAATAGTCACATATTGTATTTTACTATTGCTATAGCATTCCTAAACAAAGCATGTGAAGATTACATTTTAATCGCATTGTTTTCCTAAATTCTTACTTAAAAAATTGATTTAAAATGCCAATTTGCTGGAATTTTAGGCCCTAACACATAACAGAACATTGGAACTCCTGTGGAATCAGTCAATAAGCTCTTCCTGAGGAAAAACCTGAGTGATACTAACTTATATCTGTAAATAGTGCTTTAAAAAGGGATTCAGATCTAAATTTTAAAAGATATTTAAAGACTTACAGGTGCAGCTAATTATAAATCTTTCATGTCATGCTAATGGCACTACATGGGCAAAAATTAAGGGTACCACAGAAGCCTAGATGCGCTCAAAATGAATGTTAGACCAATCCAAAATAATTTTTTAATTTCAGTACTTCTGAGAGAAAATTTCTTTCTTGGCAAAATTTTGCAAAAAACACATTTCTTGGGAAAAAAAGTATACTGAAGCTTCATGCCTATCTTCACAGATGTGACAAAAGTTGCAGTTGCACTGATCTATAATGAAGACGGTCAAGAAGAGCACCTTGATGTCCCATTTAGGCCCACTGCTTTAAGATCTGTCTCACCACATATTTCAGTAATTTTCTCTCAATTTCTACTGAAATACAGCTGAGGGCAAAGCTGAGAGTTTAGTCATGAGTTTTAAGTGCTTTTTTCCTGATCATTTTCTTAAATACCATCTGATTAGGAAATCCCACATGGCTGCAATTTTTAGCGTTCGACACTGCTTACCTTCGTTCTGTATAGCTGTGGTTGTATTGTTTTCAGAAAATTACTTTTGTTTCTCACTGGAGTTCTTAGAGATCCAGACTATTTTAGCAATGTGTTCATATTTCTTAAGAGAAATGAGAACATGAGATAATGAAGTTGAGCATTAGAAAAAGACTTCAACATAGGTTCTTATAATTCCATGTATACTGGATTTTTGCTTCTGATTTCTTAACTCTTTTTTAAAGTTCTGTATTGAAATTTTCCTGTTAACAGAAATATTTTTAGTAATTCTCAGTAGTTCTCAACATTCTGAAACACTTTTCTCTAATTAGAAAAAACAATTTTGATTCTGTGCCCCTCACTGAAATCAGCCAGCGCAGTTGGTAAGTTAATTGGTCAGGATCATGTAATTAGGTCCATGTCCTTCTCACGACTCATGTCCCATCATGCCCCTTCAAGTGCTAGACTTCCTCCAGAATCATCTAAGAAAAGACTTCATATTTATTGTCAACTTTGGTACATGGAAGTTTGCTCTAGTAAGATGTTGAGGACCAAACTATAAAGCATAACTGCTCTCAACAGCGTTATCAGTAACTTGCAAGATCTGTCTCCAACCAAAGGAGATCTCAGATCTGTCAGGCTTACACAGGAACAATTCCAACCAAATCTAAATTTACTGTAAGGGGTGTGAAATCTGTTCTAGTTTTTCTAATTGTTTTATAGTTCTGTTTCATAACAATTAAATATTTGAAACCATTATCTGGGCACTAAGGTCTCATCTGAACAAAGCATTAAATTAAGCATTCCTTAATCGAGAATCCTTGCAGTACTGTCAATTAAATGACGTTTAAATGTTTTAAAATTAAACATATACTGAAGTGCTGGTTATTATTGAATACTGTTTCCTCTTTGCTGGATACATTTGCAGATCTACTTTTAGGTTTTCTACATAATTTTTGACTATAAGAGAAAATACACTCAGTTATTTGTATATGAACAATTATTCACTGTAGTTCTTGCTTTTCTCATACACTCCATTTTTTACCTTGGTATTCTTGTCTTTCATATGAATACTTTCTGCATGAACATTTCCTGTCAGCATAGGAATTTGGCATAAGAGTTCAAATAATTTCTATTAAATTATGTGCTCAAAGTTGTTGAAGAAACTGCCCTCCCGTTGCAGAAAAAAACAAGTTTGCGTTTATTGGGTGAGCAAAGAAAAGCTGGGATTTTTTATCTCTGTCTATCATGGCAAGACAGATCATTGCAAATGTACTGTTAGTAACCTTGTGAGCATGTCAAATGGTTAAGTGGCAAAACATTTAAAAGTGCTTTGTTTATACAGCAGCATCCAATTATTTCCGTAAGTTCTGGAGCTGTTACTGTGGTGAAGCAGATCTATCTACCCATATGCATTTACACCCCCCTCCAAAAAAACCCCAAGCCAACAAAACAGTGATTGGTACTTTGAGATAGTATGACAACTGCAACCATAGCCCTATATGTAGGCTGAGCAATGTAAGGCTGTGTGCTGAGGAAGCAGTCTCTTCATGCAGGTTGTAGAACACCAGGGCCCCAAAGTCATGGGCATTCCGAAGTCTGGGCATTTAATTTAGCTGCAGACCTATCCAAAGTAGTGTACATACTCATTTTACATCATTGAAAATGTGGAAATGAGTAGTATGTCTGTGCAGCTGCTAATACAGGGTACTGGATGCCCAAGGAGCATCCTTGCTTCCCAAGCAGAAATAGGCATTTAAAAGAGGGAAAAAAAGTAACACCAGTTCACAAAGTCAAGTGGTGACTACAGCAGGATTCAAAAATCCGTAGTTAAAAAAATGCAAAGTTCTTTATGCTAGAATACTGCTTCCTGAACACATTTTATCAACAGATGGTTTTAAAAATTTCTTTCTCCATATATGAATTTAAACATTTCAGGAAGCTAATGTATTTCTTTTTTCTCTCTTTTTTTTTTTTTTAGCACATTCAAGTTTTCTCACAGTCTCTCAGCTGTGATTTTTAACTTAACTACTCATACAGATTTGATCTGTGAAATATCTAGTGGGGCTATGCGAGATACTTCAACTGACACTATACCACAAATTTCTTTTCGCTTGGAATACTGTTACATGGAGGTATTTGGATATTTGTTTTTAAAAAAATACTCCAGGGCATAAGAATCACCTATTGAAAGCACTCCTAGAAGCATTTGATACCTCCAGAATCCCAAATATTACCTTATTCTGAGCAAACTAGTAATGGTATGCTTGGTGGACTGTTTTTCCTTCCAGTTTAGAATTTTAACAGCCACATTGTTTGACTAAAATTAAAAAAAAAAGGATTACGAGAATGTATGGACCTTTTCAGTAATTTTTAATGCAATACAGCTCATCCAAATCCCAGTGAAGCTTACAGATAGTCCTTAGACCAAAGTGTTTTGTCCTATTTTTGAGGAAAGGCAAATACATTGTTCCTTACTGCTTCTTATTTTACCATCTCTTCACATCTGCTCTGTTTTTCTGATTTTGACATATGGAAAACGAAAAATCAAAGTTACAAACATATAACAGGTATCCATATCACAGAAGCACTTTATGGAATGCCCTTTGGAAAAAATTTTATATTGAAATTTATATTCAAAGTAGGTACTACAAACAGAAAAAAATGGGAAAGAGAAGTGTCGTAAATCAAAGCAGTCATCTGGTTTAGTGTCCTGTGGATGGTCAACAGCAGATGGCATCACTTGCCTGCAGCAGAGTTCCTTCTAAATCCCATATGTTAGTAGTTTGTTGTGACCTAGATCCTACAGCACCAAATACCCGAAGCATTTCATTCATTTTCAAGCCTTTTTGGGAAGTCTGACCCTATTTGTCCACACAGATCAGAACAAATTTCATAGATCATCCCCCATAGGATACTTGTTTTAATAGTTTTCAAACATTCTTCTTTCAACTATTAACTGAAGGAACTACACAGGAGCGTAGGTATAAATTCTTACCATTTAGGTTTTGCAGACTTTTGAAAGATAGAGTTTATAAATCATTTATTAATGAGTGGTGAGTGACAAAGGGACATTTTAAAGAACTTAAAAGAAGCTTAACTAAAAGGGGAAACCCGTAGGCAGCATGAGTCTGCAGTCAAGTTACAAAAGGCAATATGGAGGTATACTGGGCTCGAGCCTGTTGGCTGGCACAGACCTGTTTCTGCCTCTCACTCCTGGTTTATCACACAAATTCATTTGAAAACACCTTGCAGATGCTGACAAGGCAGGGTGCTGAATGGGAATTTCTTTGGGAAACTTAAAAAATGTTGCACATACAACTAATCTGATTACCTCCTCCTTGGTTAGCACAGATCTTTTCTGGAAGGTATGTGTCATGGTTTGGGTTTGTCTGCCATATAATTTGAGGCAGTGAGGCTGTGAGATTTTTTGTCCAGCTGAGGCTAGAGCTAAACAAGGGTGACTTGAGAGCTCACCCAAAGATTTCTTTCAGCTAACCCGACACCACCTCTTCTCAACAGGGAGCCTGATAACGTGCAGAGAGAAAGGACCTGTTCAGCTCATCTTTGGCTGGTACAGAGGTCTTCCCTAAAGTAAAGACAAAGGACAGCCAGCTGAAGGAAAGAACTGTGGAAAGGGGGCTTAGAGTTAGTTTCTGCAAAGGTCTGGTAGTGAAGCCCTGCATTTATTTTTTTAAAATCTTCACAGTACCTCGAAAGCATAATTAAAGGCACGTGCCATTTCACTTGGAATTCTGAGTGCTCAGAAGTACCCTGTTGGGGATTTTGAGCTTAGCTGGTGTGGTGGTTTAGCCTTGGCCAACAGCCAAACTCCCACCCAACTGCTTGCTCACTCCTCAGCAGGGCATGGGGAGAAAATAGGAAGAATGGGAATGAGAGAGCTGAGGGTAGGATAAAGGCAGGGACATTCATTACCAACTACTGCTGCGAGCAAAGCTGGCTTGACTTGGTGAAGATTAACCTAATTCATTGCCAATTGAAATAAAAATCGTTACTAATTTGGGTAATGGGAAGCAAAAAGACAAGCGTTAGAACACCACCACTTCTCCTGCCTTTTGCATGCTCAACTTCACTTCAGACTCCTCTACCTAACCCCAAGCAGTGCATGAAGGGTGGGGACCGGGGGGGTTACAGTCGGTCCGTAACACTTCCGCTTTGCCTCTCCTTCCTCCTCACACTTTGCTCTAGCGTGGGCTCCTCCACAGGCTGCAGTCTTGTCAGGAAAATCTGCTCCAGTGTAGGCTCTCCACAGGTGGCAGTTCCTTCGGGAATATCCATCTGCTCTGGTGTGTTCCTCTCTGCAGGCTGCAAGGAATATCTGCTCTGCCGTGGAGAACCTCCTCCTCCTTTCTCTGACCTTGATATTCCCTCTCTTGTTTCTCACTCTTTTTGTTCCCTCTTCCTCTCTCCCTGTGGTGTTTTCTGCCCTTTTTTAAAATAAGTGTTTTGAAGAGGTGCCTCACGCACGCTTGGCTGATGGGCTCAGCTGTGGCCGGCCATGGCTCCCCCTGGGGAGCCGTCAGGAGCTGTTTGGGACCAGCCATGTCCGGCACAGGGCAACCCTGTACCTCCCATGGAGGGCACCCTCTAGCCCTCACTGCTACCAAAACCTTGCCACCTACACCCAATTCACCTAATCTTACCTAAAGTGGAGTGGGTTTGAATAAAATTTCTTAACGTTAGTGCTGTTTTACTCAAGTCCAAGAAGTTCTCCCAAGTGATTGTCAGCGGTTTTGTCCTCAAGTGGAACAGTTTGGATAGTCCCCTGGTAATTTACTTCTTGCCTACACTTGAGTTAATTCAGTCAGTAAAATTCACTTCTGAGGGAATAAACGTAGAAAATTCTGGTCTGTGATTCTGATAGTTTCAAAAAAAATGTTTTCTGACTAGCACTTGCAAATACTGGAAACGCTGCTAAGCACGTGCTCTTGAAATGTGGTACTTTTTCTCCTGATAAAAATAGGGATGTGGAAGAATCACAGAATTAATTAATTAGTAATTAATTAATCCATTTTAAGGTAAGGTCACTGCATATGTAGTAATTATCTCATAGAGTAAGTTTCCAAAAGAATTTTAGAACTTCAACATAAAAAATAGAAGACTTCAATAATGTAAGCGATGCTATATTTTTTCCTTTGGGGGCATTTCTGAAAGAGGGGATCCCAGCAGAAAAAGGAAACAACAGCATATTCAAAATGACTGTAGTTTGCAGACCATGGCCCTTGGTTCATCAGATAACTTCTATGGAAGTCAGTGAGATTTTCTTGAATGGATGAGAAAAGTATATATCCTACTGGTATAGTTGTAGCTAAATTGTTCTAGCATGGAAATATCTAAACTGCCATCAATTTGGGACTTAGAAACATCTCTACAGTATGAGTCACTGCATTGTGTTTTTATTTTACTTGTATTATCATATACCCAGATGGACTCCATCAGCCGTATCAGAATAATTGGAGATTTACACTGGTCTAACTACACAAAATGTGATCACGTCTTTGGCTATTGAGAGCGCTGTTGTAACTGCTTCAAAACAACAGTCTGATTTAATAAAAATAACATTGCAACCATTTATGGGTCTACTAGAAAGAACTAGCCCTGCTTTTCCTCTGGCTGGACTGGCATGTTGTGTAGCAGTTGTATCACAGTAGTACAGCGCATCAGTAGAGAACAAAAAACAACACATGCTACTGAAACTGACAGCAATTTGTGTGAAACAAACAAAAAACCCCAAAAAACCCCAGCAGATAGGAGGAACACAAGAATTTTCTCAAGGCCTGTTTAGAAGAAAACATTGTTTTTGGATGACTTTTCTACTTATATTCAAAATGAATCAGCAAGTCTTTTGTTACCTTTTAAAGATGAATGGTTAAGTGATAAATTATGTGTTTAAGGTAGAAAAGCACAGGCAGGTTTAGCAGGGTATTGCACCTGAGCTATAATCAGAGGGGCCTCTTACCCTCATTATCTAAGGGGATTAAGCATATCTCCTTTGCTGTATTTGTCACATACTTCATTCTAGCAAAAGAACCGTCATGTCCAGGTTAGGTCTTGTTTCCAGATGCTCTTTGTAGCTGCTATGTATTTCTAAGCTGCAGTGTTTCTGATACTAAATTAAAAGACAGTCTACAGGGTAGTATTTGTGGACAGTGATTTTCCAGTTTATCAAGCCAATTTACGTTCCTTTTCATACGAAGTACATATATGGGGCTTAAGGTAGGATTTGATTAAGTCATTTCCACTTCTGATTTGCCAAAGGTTTATTTTCCTCTAGCTTTTGAAGAAAAGCAATCTTCATTATATGTCTAGATAGTTTTCAGCTCCTAATATTTTAGAACTATTGACACTGTTCATAGAAATGATACTTTTCCTTAGCATAGAATTTGCCAAAACAGTACTTTTAAAAGGTGTATCAAACCCTTCATATAACTTAGCTGCTCCTTTAAACAGAGATAATACATCAGTATGTATTTTTGAATGTTATTAATAGTTAAAGTAAAATGCTGCTCTGTTGTAAATATATGACTAAAATTTTTAAGTTAAATTCATCTTTGTGAAGTTTTGGTAGTCTTAAGTTTCACTAATTTCAACGGAACTATGAATGCTGGACACCTGTGGGAATTCAGGAAAACCTGAAGGCTTTTTTCAGTTGTAACCAGCCTTTGGCAGTACAATAAAACCATCTGTCAACTATTTCGGAAAAAAAAAAATTTAAATGGAATTTTCACTCTTTACCTTTTCATGTTAAGGAGGGACATTTTAACACTGTTTATTCTTGTACTTTAAAATTACTATCCAAAGAGCTGCATTCATTCACCTTTCTTACGTATACTGGGTACTATATGGTTGGTATAAGAGCTCCCTCTATAGGTTTTATTTTAAATATCAGTGCAGGAAATCATAAAGTAAAGTAAATTCCACCTCTTGTCAGTGCTTCATAAACATACTCAGTTGAACAACATGACCTGATTTTTAAAAAACAGGATTTTATCAAAAAAACCCCATAGATTTTACCAGTGGTTAAAATGTGAAAATGTACTGTTATAAATTTATTTAAGTTGTATTTACAGAAATATATACTTTTAATAGCAGCCTGATAAACTGCATAACTTTAAGCTACTGTTATATAAAGGAATAAACTAGCATTTTGGGTTTTGTAACTACTTTTAATACATGCAGGTATCAGAGCTCCCAAACTGCAGAAGTATGGCTCACATAGTAGTATGAATTTCTCATCAACTGAGTGGTAGTCACGTCTTTGAATAAGGACTTCTACCCTTTATGGCACCTTGGTGGTATAAAATTCCTGTGATGACTACAGAAATTCCTAGTAAGGGAGGGACAGGATACTTGAAACTATTTAATAGACAGCTATAAGTGTAATTTAGCGGAGGGAGAAAAAAGGAAGCTCAGAGCCAAATGATCTGCCAGTTTCCGTAGACATCAGCAAGTGTTTCTAAGTCAAATAAGTAATCCTACAGACCTCATGATGGGAAATGTGGTTGTTGGTATTAACGAGCTAACCTTTCTTTCATACAGAGTTTTTAGTATTAAAACAAAAAATCTCTGTATGAAGAAACTCATTGTGTTGGTTCTATTTGAAACTCGAAGCCAACTGTTCTGTAGTGAACATCAGTCAGGACTGAAGCCTGACAGTTATTAAGCAATATGCCAGCATGTATGGACCTATAAATTTTACCCTACATGCAAAATTCTTTCATAAGCACACGTACACCCATCTCACCATTTCCCCTTCCTCATGTTTGGGAACACATGGGTCTTGCTGCTTCACTGGCAACTCAGGAGGCTTTCTCAGAGCAGTAGTATTCCATAAATTTTATCTTTAGTCCTTTCCTACTTGGGCCATTCATTGCATTCATCTTGTGAAAGGCAGCAGTGCTCCCCTGTCAGATGAAGTCTCCCCAAGAAGCCACAATCTGTATATCCAAATCCTGTAAACGTTATCAGTACCTGTTTATCTTACCTAAGTGGATAGGGAGAGGCAAGAAAATTTCTTCTCCAAAATGGATGCGGGAAGTGAGCACAATTCCTATTCACAGACTTGTGGCAGCTGTGCTTAGAAGCCAGCGATGACAAACTGGTCTTTGGCTCATGGGCAGGTTGATGCTCAGTGCTGTGCTAGCTTTCGCATGTCCAGCTGCACGTAAGCTATTAAACAGCTCCATTGAGAACATGATTTAGCAAAATAGTTGTATGAGATTGTGTTATATGAGGTTTCTGTTAAGTATCTAAGTGGTCTTCATGAAGTAATCAGCTGCACTAACTGAAACAAAGGTAGCTCACTTTGAAGGGTAATAATACAAGTTTGCATGAGCTTTCCTTTGTAAATATATATGAATTTGGTATATAGCTATTTAATAATAAATACAATTAGCATTCTGAAAGTTATGTCCCTTCTTCAACATTTCTCATGGCATGATACTGAACATACAGAAATAGAAAATTACTGAGAGAAGTGAAATTGACCCTTTAAAGGGAAATTTTAAGACCACTACACAGAATGTACTTCAGGGATTATAAAAGAAACCATTATGTGCATTGGCATCAGAGCACGTGGCTTTCAGATGCAAATGAGGCCTACATACATGCATAGGAGAAAATTGGTTGCAAGCTAATGGCATTCTTGTGGTCATTATTGCAATTAAACACTAATTAAACAGTTTGAGTCAGTCAGTGAGGGTGGTAGCCTGGAAATAATTTCCATTGTATAAACTTTGGGTAATTAAAAACATTTTTCTTCGATGCCATTGCTGTTACTCTGGATTTGCAAATGCGAGAAGAATTTTGCCCACAGTCCAATTACAGATGCTCCATATTCTTGAAAAAACAAGAATGAGTCAGAACTTGCATATATCATAGGTGTTTCTAGTTCTTATTCTCTTGCTATTCATAAATATAGAAGAAAAATATATTTGATTTACAACAGCAAAAAAAGTCAATTAAAATACCTATTACTGTGCTTTCCAATTACTCGTCCAGCTCATTTGTGAATAGGAAGCCACTGGTAAATTCAGATTGGCTTATGAGCCTATCATCTTGTATACAGTTGCTGCTTTCTTAGTCTGCACAATAAAAAAATCTGTCAGTAAGACCAAAAAAGTTTTAAAGAAACGTTTTCACCATTTTTGCTTTTTAGAAGTTAAAATGAGGCCACCACCCTCACTGATTGTCTCATTCCTTTGTCCCTTCTGACTAAGTCCAGCATGATTTCCTTTCAATCTTCAGTCTTTTCCAACCTTGTCTTTTTTTCTTTTTTGGCTGCATTTTTTGCTTTTTTAAGCATTTGTGATTGTACAGCTTACCACGACTGTGTTTCTTAGCAGTTTTCATTTGCAGTAGTCTTCCTTCATGTGCTGTGGAAGTGCTAAGGTTGCTCTTTCCTTTTAGGAAGGTTCTTGCCAATTCTGTGAAACCTTCATGGTCCCATTTGGTTTCTGATGTCACATGGAGGGACAGGAGCCCCTGAGAACCTTGGAAAACCATAGAATCATAGAACCATTTAGATTGGAAAAGACCTTTAAGATCATCTAGTCCAACCATTGACCCTACTCTGCCAGGTCCACCACTAAACCATGTCTCTAAGCATCATATCTACACGGCTTTTAAAAACATCTAGGGATGGTGACTCAACCACCTCCCTCAGCAGCCTGTTCCAATGTTTGATAACTCTTTCAGTGAAAATTTTTTTCCTAAAGTCCAGCCTAAACCTCCCCTGCTGCAACTTGAACCCATTTCCTCTTGTCCTATCACTAGTTACTTGGGAGAAGAGATCAGTGCCCATCTCACTACAGCCTCCTTTCAGGTAGTTGTAGAGAGCAATAAGGTCTCCCCTCAGCCTTCTCTTCTCCAGACTAAACAATCCTAATTCCTTCAGCCACTCGTAAGACATGTTTTCTAGACCCCTCACCAGCTTTGTTGCCCTTCTCTGGACAAACTCCAGCACCTCAATGTCCCTCCTATACTGTGGCGCCCAAAACTGAACACAGTAGTTGAGGTGGGGCCTCACCAGTGCTGAGTACAGGGGGACAATCACTTCCCTACTCCTGCTGGCCACACTATTCTTGATACAGGCCAAGATGCCGTTGGCCTTCTTGGCTACCTGGGCGCACTGCTGGCTCATGTTCAGCCGGCTGTCGACCAACACCCCCAGATTCTTTTCTGCCAGGCAGCTTTCCAACCACTCCTCCCCAAGCCTGTAGCACTGCATGGGGTTGTTGTGACCCAAGTGCAGGACCCGGCACTTGGCCTCGTTACCTCATGCAGTTGGCTTCAGCCCATCGATCCAGTCTGTCCAGATCCCTCTGTAGAGCCTTCCTACCCTCAAGCAGATCAACACTGCCGATTAATTTGGTGTCATCTGCAAACTTACTGAGGGTGCACTCAATCCCCTCGTCCAGATCATCAGTAAACATATTAAGCAAGGCTGGCCCCAAAACTGAGCCCTGAGGAACATGGCTTGAGACCTGCTGCCAGCTGCATTTAATGCCATTCACCACAACTCTCTGGGCTCGGCCATCCAGCCGGTTTTTAATCCAGTGAAGAGTACACCTGCTTAAGCCACGGGCTGCCAGTTTCTCTAGCAGAATGCTGTGGGACACTGTGTTAAAGGCCTTACTAAAGTCCAAGTAGACAACATCCACAGCCTTTCCTTCATCCACCAGGCAGATCACTTCATCATAAAAGGAGATCAGGTTGGTCAAACAGGACCTGCCTTTCATGAACCCATGCCGGCTGGGCCTGATCCCCTGGTTGTCCTTCACATGCTGTGTGAGTGCACTCAGGATGAACCGTTCCATGATCTTTCCTGGCACTGAGGTCAGGCTGACAGGCGTATAGTTGCCTGGATCCTGCTTCTGGCCCTTCTTGGAGATGGGTGTCACGTTGGCAAGCCTCCAGTCGTCTGGGACCTCCCCTGTTGACCAGGACCGCTGATAAATGATGGAGAGTGTCTTGGCAAGCGCCTCTGCCAGCTCCCTCAGCACTCTCGGGTGAATACCATCTGGTCCCATAGACTTGTGATTGTCCAGTTCGTGTAGCAGGTCACTAACTGCTTTCTCCTGGATTATGTGGGGTTTATTCTGCTTTCCATCCCTGTCTTCCAGCTCAGGGGGCTGAATACCCTGAGGATGACTGGTTTTACTATTAAAGATTAGTTGTAGAAGGTGTTAAGTACCTCAGCCTTCTCCTCATCCTTGTTGACAATCTTCCCTTATGCATTCAATAAAGGGTGGCGATTCTCCCTGGCTCTCTTTTTGTTGTTAATGTATTTGTAAAAACCTTTTTTATTATCTCTTACAACAGTGGCCAGATTAAGTTCTAGCTGTTCTTTTGCCTTTCTGATGTTTTTTTCTGCATGACCTAACTAGATCCCTAGTTAGGTCATGCAGTTTTTTCCTCATTGGAGGCAGATTATGGCAAGGCCTTGCATCAAATATTTGTTTGAGACTCCTGTCTTCTGGCCACTGAGCCACATGCATCAGGGCCTACCTTATACTGGCCCTATTTTCTTACCCCAGGCTATGACTAAGTGTATTCTTCCTTGGTGTCACTGAAATCAGTGGCAGAAGGTACACGCTTTCTAGGCAGTGTGTGGTCTCCTTTGTTAGAAATAGTGGTGAGTCTCAAATACAATAATTGACAGGTTTTATTATGCAGTATTCATTTGAACTGAACTCCAGTAAGATTGTATCAGCACAGAATGATAGGATTTTCCTTAAAATAGTTTTTAAGATTTGTTACTGACAAAAGAGCTGGACTTAACATTTTCACTGGACCCTGGATCTAGGTATAAATAATGACCTCTTACCTTAGGTCAGAAAGAACCTATTTTACTAGTTTAAATAGACCTTGTCTGCTGTAGGTCTCAAAGCAGCCCATTCTAGTGTTGCTGCAAATAATTTATCAGGTAAGTTGCTTTGTTTCCTGTGCAGAAATCCGCAGGTCTAATCTTATTTCATATACGGGAGGCATCCTATATATGAAGCAGCAGTTTAACCATAGGAAATTCAATCACTGTAAAGAATGCTAGCCATCTTTGTATTGTGAAAGCTTCATTTGTGTTAGTCATAGGGTAGAAATCTGAAAACCTGCAGAAAAATTTTTTTCATTGCTTAGCAGTAGCGTTCAGAAATGCCATTAGGTTCAGGTTATTTAGAAAAGCAGGTTCCTCTAGTTGTTATAAAATCTAGTTTGGGGGATTATCTTACTATTTAACATACTGTGTAGCAAACCAATAGCAAAAGTGTGTGAACATGAAATGGCTGAAATCCTGACTCTTCAATCTTAATACTACTTACTACCCTATTGAAAGTACCTTTGGAAGGAGCATTGAAAACCTAATTCTCAGGTATGACTGGGTAAATCACTTCGTTAGCACTCATAGAAACAGTTAAGTGTTTTTACACCCATGCAGCATTTGCAGTCTAGAAAAGTGAGGTTTAATGTCTGGTTTTAGAGCCAGGCATGAGAATTGGCTCCTGCATCTGGGTAAATTATTTTCTTAGTGTCCTAAGCAATTAATTGGAGGTGAAGGATTACTCTTTCAATTTTTGTTTTCAAGATTGTTACTACTTTTCTGAAAAAATTCTTGAACATCCCATTCTCACAGTGCAGTATCATGTGACTACTAATTTAAATACAGGGGAAAAAGAAATTCAGGCAGAAACTGTAGAACCAAAAGTCTACAACTGAGTTGTTTCTGATGAGAGGGTCTTCAAAGTAGGGTTGATTATTCCTGATCCAGGATTTGTAACCTGAACAGTGACTGTGAAAGTGGCTCTGCAGTCTCCTGCATCTGCACCAGGACCAAGAGTAACTGAAACTGGGTGGCAAAAGAACCCTTCAGTCTACCAGAAGATACTTATCCAAAGCTTTTAAAGAAAAGATCTCAGTCACTTATTTACCCCTTTTCCAAAAAAATGCAGAGTAGAAAATAAGGGCATGCAATCTTACCAAAGACAACCCAAGTTTAATTATTTTAAGCCTAGAGCTTTGTAGATCTAAAGAATTGTTTGTAAATACAGTTTGGTAGAAACAGGTTTTTTATCATATACACGTAGCTTAATAGTTTATGAAGCAGATTATGATGTGGTTGCTTTCAACAGTAAGGAAGTGGGTTTGATGACCTTCAGGTCCTTCCAGTCCCATTCCTAACTAAAATTTTTCTCTTTTACTGCAGCCCAGAAGATGGTGAAATTCATCCTGAAATCTGTAGACTGTACATCCAGTTGCAGTGTTGCTTAGAAATGTACACAACAGAAATGCTTAAGTCCATATGTCTGCTAGGATCACTGCAGTTTCATCGGAAAGGTATTGAATTGCACAAATATACAGATGCTGATTTAAAAAAAAAGAACAGTCTTTTGGGGCATGCATGGATATTCATGAAAGACAAAGCACCAAACTGTAAAATGAACTATACCACTGAATCTTTTCAGCTACTGAAAAGAAAGCTGTATTTATATTCCATTATCATCGTTTTACAGAATAGTGTCATATCAGGCATGTATCACTGATGTCCTTGTAGTTTAGAAGTCCGAAAATTTTTTTAAAAGACTTGTCCCAAAATTTTTAGCTGTCGTTAGTCAGATCAGTGAGCAAACTGTCTTAGTCATTTTATTAGAGGTGTTTGTTGGGTATGATATTTGAGGGCAAGTGTTTAGTGGAGCAATATGGCATGGTTTTAGTACTAAACTGATCCCTTACTATCCCTGTTGTTATTTATCCAGCAATGCCAGCTTATAGCAGAAGACAGATAAATATGGTTAAAAAACTGCCTACCTTTATAAAACCAGATACTGGATTCAGAACTGAAATTTACCTTGTAGAGTATTTTTACACACAAAGGAGGTGTCCTTGCTTCAGTGAAAATGCATCTTTCTCATGATTTCATATTTGATTAGCCACTTACTGAAAGGAAGATGTAGAAATGCGTATCATTCACTGAATAGATTACTTAGTAACCTCATTACTCAGTCATAGCACACATTGATTGGGACTTTATCTGTGCTAATTGTAACTACTCTTTCCCCAGATAATATATTTGCAGAATATACTAGAGAAAGACAAGACAAGGTTCTGTAATGAACTTGTAATGAAGGTCTTGTAATGAACCTTATGTATTTCCTGTCATGCTGAAAGATCCCATAATGTATTTTTCACATCTAGCTATAGGATACAGCTAAAGCCAGTGATATTTTTATTATGAAAATAAGAATTAGAGGTTTATAACTGCTCAGTTGAGCTTCTCAGTGATTTTTCTCAAGTTGAAAATAAATCTATAAAATAGGAAGACAGAATTAACAGGGACATCCTATAACAAGATGCCAGTAGCTGCTGAAATGAATCATTGTTTTTTAAGACAGATTGTACTACATTTCCTAACATTGGCTACAGTTGTCAAACCACCTTCTGTAATTGCAGAAAGAAAGTAGCTTGAGGTGACTTGAGTAACTCCAATATGTCTTGTCTCTCCCTTTTGCCTCTGGATGGAATCTACTTTAATAACTTAAACTAAACATCAAACCATTAGATGTCTAAAGTTGTATAAAATGAATTACAGCATTATAGTATGGGCAAGCTATCTGCCAGTATCTGGCAGTACTTTTGATATACATTCGTTCGTCTTTTCACCATAGAGAAAGTCATGGTAGCTATTCTGCCATTGCTAAACAAAGTCATTTTATCCTGTATCCATATAGAGATAACTGCAGTAACTTGGCTTCAAGTTTTTGTGATGTTCTTTGAGAAAAATTCATAGTGGACAAAAATTATATGATCACAGGGGTTCAAATCGTTTGAATTTTGGAACTTAGCCAATAGCACATTGCTCTTGTATATTAAATACTTGGTATTTACAACACCTAGAAGTATTGTAAAGGTATCAGGCAACAACGGAAATTCCAGTTACATGTTAAGTATTTTTTCACAGTCAAGGTAGTCATATACTAGAATAGGCACCCAAAGAGGCTGTGAAATCTGGGAGATACTAATAACTGGAATAGCCCAGAGCAGTCTGATGCAAGTTGGCCCTGCTTTCAGTAGAGTGTTAGACTAGATGACCTTGCAACCTATTTATTGTACGTTCTGCCAAAACATACTATTTTCCAAGGAGTAGAATGAACCCATACTTACCTTTAATTTGTTTACTTATGGAGAATGGTACTGTAGTGTAGGCAAAGTGCATGAGTTTATCTCCAGGAATAAAAGAGCTGATAATTTCACCATTATAAAATATATTGTACTGTTACTAGTATATAGCTTTTTCACTTTTTCACCTGTTCAGTTTTTCTCCAGTTTTTCTCCAAGTGACCATATTAAAAAAAAAAATTATCCTTTTCCTTGTATATGAAGAGTACTACACTTAGAAACTTTGCTTAATTCATAAATGTGCATGTCTGATGTTCTTGCTGTGTCTTGAAGCTCATTTTTGAAAATAATATTTTCTATTTGGATGTAATATTTCCCATTTTGTAGTCCTCTTACCTGTTGTGTAAGTGGTTTGTTAGGTATTTAAATCTCCCATGAGATTTCACCAGTTTATTTACTTACTTGGCAGACAGCAGAGATTTAAGTAGAAGGACATGCAGGCTGTTCTCGGCAACCTGCAGCTAATAAATAATAATGTGGGTACAGATATCTTGACTGGACATTATCAAACAAACTGTAGAACTGATAAAGCTAAAGCAGCATTGATACTCTTTTCCAGAGAGAAACTCAGCCAATGGGAAACAGATGCTCTTTAATGAGACACAACACTACAATCTGAAGGGCTGAGCTCTGGGTATTTTCACTGTCTTTCACAGCACTGATCTTCTGTCTCTCCTTATCTTTCTGTTCTGAACAAACATTCCTATATATACTCTATAGTATGTATCAAGCTTCCTGTACAGAAATTTCTTGCATATTTACAGTGCTTTAGATGATCTTACTACTGTCATACAACCTCTGCTAGAAAAAGTCAGGTAGTCTGTTATTTCTTTGAGATGTAAAAGTCACAGTGGGGCCAAAAGACATAAATATTTCCAGCTGTGTTACGCAGTAAGTAAACTGAGGTAAGTGCTCTCTAATAATTTTTTTTCTAAGATACATACACCACAAAAGCACAGTGTTGAAAATACAATATGATTGCAAAGTTCAACATTCAAAAAGTTTGCAAAGGACACAATGAAATGTGCCCAAGTAGCCTTAATTCAAGCTCTTTGTAGTCACTAAGTCTTTGGTTACCTGATTGTATATTTTATTACTCCTCCTTTCCACATTCCCAAGAGTCCTGGCTAATTAATACACATGTATTTGCTTGGGCATACATCTTTCTTTTTTCCTAATCGTTCGGTGTCATGCATTGTATTTATTGCACACAATTCTTGTTCTAAAGGCAGAATCTTTCTGTTCCTCAGACCTTTCTCAGTAACTCATACGCTGATGGGAGTGCCTTCAGAACTGCCTTGAGTCGTGAGGTAGTAGCAGTTTTTCCCATTGTAAAGAAGAAGCAAAGAGTGATTAAGATAAAGATTGCTAATTTAGAATCTGAGATTGCAACATACTATATGCAGCGCTATGTGTCTTTATAGAGTAATTTTTCAGTAGCTTCATTTACAGCTGAGTGCAAAGAGTCTCTAAGTTGAGCAACCAGACGATTAGAAATACTTTATTGGTAACTATTTTGAGGAGATGGGTTTAAGCAACTTGGGTAGGATCACATGAAAACTTTAGGTAGGTATAGAATCCAGTTTTCAGGGCAGCACTGTGAGAAACGCTTGTATGTCTTCCTGCAGTCCCTAGCATGATGGCTATAAACATCTTGCTGTCCCTTTTGTCATAGCAAATACCTGTTGGGGGTGACTATAGCAAATGCCTGTTGGGGCAGATACGGCAGATGGCAGCTCATGTTCCAGCTCTTCCAGGAGATCTTCTGAAACTTCTCACTGCATTTGTTCACCTAGTTTTCTTCTGCAGCATTATCACACTCTGGCAGAACTTCTCTGGATAGAATCATCTCTCTCAGACTTTGTCAAGCAACAGATGAGTTCACTTAGCTAGGACATGCAGCTTCTCTCCTCATCTTGGTTTTGCTTTGTTTTATCCCCTCCATCATTTGAATTTTATAGCTTTGTGCCTTAGGGAGCAGTGTCAAACACAGTTCTTAAATGTAGTAATACTCTTTAAAATTTTAATTAGAGTTTCATGGAAAGTAGGATATTCTGAAGGAGTTTAGGTACCTCTCTAAAGTGTTTACAAAATTCAGCTCTAATTCCTTTAAATGTTGTATGTTTATTTTATTGACATTGCATGTTCCCATCAATGACTATTCTTTTGATTAAATAAACACATCCTGACTTAGCTAGCAAGGTCTTAGAAGAAGCAGTTGACATAATTTCTGTGCTTGGAAGCTGCTGGATGTGATTGCCTCTTTCCCAAATTAATACTGAGGTTGTCAAGGTCCAGCACTGAGAAAACCCAGAACAACCTCAGAGTTCTTAAGTACACTTCAGCATGCATTGCTGTATTCAGCCACAGATATTTCAGGGTCAAAGGTTTTCACTGATACCTTATAAAGAACTTCATTGCATTTTTAATATGTAAACATAACAGATAAAAGAGCTTTGCTCATTCATGTATATCTAAAATGGTAATAAATTCCTTTCATTGTAAGGAACTGTAAAATATTATCATTGAATCATAGCATGTCACTGTGGAAGTGTGCATTACTGAAGTTTAATGTCTATACATGTTTACGTAGAAACCATTCATTTCTTAGGATCATCTACAGATATAATTGACTTGTTTTCTTATATAATTGCATATATTAGAGAATATTTTTAAAAATCCTAAATTTCAGATTGCAATCATGCTATTAACAGCTATGCAGCATTTGAGCAAGGCACTCATTTTAGTAATTAATGGAGTAAGCCCATGTAACAAATCAAAGGCAAGAGGGGACAGTTTAAATGAACTGGAGGAGTTCAGAACATGCTCTAAAAATAGTTAAAGCTACCTCAAGTCAAAGAAGTACACCATTTGAAACTGGTAGCCATTTATGCTGAGTTTGAACAAAATAAGTCACTGCTCATGTATTGTTATAAGAATATATTATTCTTATGGTCCAGAATCAGTACAACCTGCTATATTGTTTGTAACTTTTGAAAAAGAAGCATACAAAGATGGAGGGGTCATTCCTACTGTCAGTTATTTACATATAGTTCTAGTCATTTTAGCAGAATTTTGATATCTGTGGGAAAAAATGAGTCCAGGATACATTAGGTTCCAAGAATCTGCAGTTTCTTGTATGAAGTGGTCTCAAAGTCGTACTTTTTCTTGTGTCTTTTTTTCTAAATGATGTGTTTATACATTAATAATTTCTCAGAATAAGATGCAAAATACTTTAATGCTTGTAACCTACATACTCTTTATTCTTACCACAAGCTTTTTTGGAAGCTCTGAAGAAAATATTACAGTTCAATCCTATTAATTGAGATGTGTGGGCCCCATCTGACTTGTATAAACATAGCTGAGAGCAGAAGGATACCAGGACTAACCAGAGTGGTAGGTACCTGAATACTTAAAAAAGTGAAGAATTGAGTCTGATGGGAACATCATGTGTGCATACTACAGACAGAAAAGATTAGGCTTTTGTGATGTAAATTCAGACTGGACTCATTCCTGCATTGTTGGTACAGCAGAATGATACCAAATCACACATGACTGTGTATCATGTACTGTAGGAGTTCATAGCATTATTGTTTTTCCAGTATGTGTTTTGTGATAACAACATATATTTCCTTAAAATAGTACCTAAAAGCTTATGATACCTTATAATATAGATTACAAAAATAAACCCTTAATTCACTAAAGGGATTTTTGTCTTATTTGGCTTTGTTTAAATTACATGCTACATAGAGTTTAGAAGGAGAAAGGAAGGATTGTTTAACAGATGTGCTACAATCAGCATTTTTTTTTTTTTACAGACTGGTAGATTTGTATAATTACTTAGACGTATTACTTACATGAGAGGGATAAGATGTGAGAGAGAAGAGAATCACACAGGTGTGGAGAAACAAGCACTTAAAAAATCCAGAAAATCACCCATTCTCATGTGGACGCTGTGAAGAGGCCAAAATGAATAGAACAGAAATAGGCATGGAAGGAGAAAAACATAGCTTCTACCACAGACTTGTTGTTCCCATTGCATTTTCCTTAATAATAATATTTCCAGTGAGACAATCTCGTGAGTTTTGAAAGTCCCAAGTCTAAGTCAGGAATGAAGTTCGTCATGCTGTTAGCCACATTTGCCGCATTGCTTTTTTGCTTCCTAAGCAATTCTTTCCTATTCCCCTTTTTACACTCTTCATTCACTTTAGCTGTGATCTATAGCTTGTGCATTTATACTTAATTGCCAGGTTAGAAGCCTGATGCAAATGCTGCCTTCTTTTTGTTAAATTTTGTTATTCCCCTCAAAGATCTTTCCAGTTCATCTGCAGTGAAATCTAACTAGCTCTGAGGGACCTATAACAGACTTTTTTTTTCACTACGTAGGTTTCTGTGGGAGGTAGGTGATGACTAAGGGTAGGTCCATGCTACCATAGGGTAGCATGACAGAAGCAAACACAGAGGTTACCACTGAAGCAGTAAGGAGCATAACAGGCGAGACACATAAAGTACTGTGATTACAGATGTTTTATGTAGCCTTACTGAACTCATCATTTTCTACCCTCTGATTGTCATCACTCAAGTTTGATCTTTAGCATTATTTAATTCCGTTAATTTCATACAAAGGCATTTTCTGCACCTTAAAGTAAAAAAAAAAATAAATGTTGAATTAGAGATGAGAAGACAAAGGATACATCATGCTTTATATTAAAATTTCACAGTAAAAAGAGTCTATGTCTAGTAAACTGGCAAGAACAGCAAGTGTATGTGGACACCTCTGAAAACATTGTGTGCATGATCAAACTGCAACTGGAATTAATTAAAGTCTTCCCACTGACTAAATTGAAAGTAAAATTTAGGGTTCATATCCCTATTTTAAGAATGTGTAATACAAAAGGTATCTTTACTGCCTGTAGAAGAATGAGAAGATTAAAGAGCTTTTGTTTCTCTACAGGTGGTGCCATGTAGTAGAAATGTTAAGCCTGAGTCATATACATTATTCAAGCAAAGCCTTTATTATTAGCTGACTCTTTAACTGTTTTCAAGTGATTGAGCAGATGCTCTGAAATTCAAGAAAGGCTTCATGAATTGTTCACAATACAACCGAATTACTGGTAAAGAGCTTTTTTCAGTTGAAAAGAAATCTGTGCCTTTCATTCTGCTAAATCTGCAAGAGCTTGCCTTTGTGCTAACAAAAGGAGCGTTACAGTCTCAGCTTCTGTTCTCAAGTTGCAAAAAGGAACCTTTTCTGTTATTTCATCTAGCATTGTTATTGTTTCCATTGAAACACCTTTCACATCCCTGAAGGATCCATCTGTAGATGGGGTTGTTCTTGACAGCATGTTGCCAAAGGTCAGGTCAAAGTTCCAACATAACACTTGGAAATAATGGGAAAATTAACTAATACCTAGTTACAGCAGTTACACCTTGTGATATAAGTGGCAAATTAGATGGTTTCCCTGGAGCAACCCTCTTTTACAAAGAAGTGGTAAGTGAGATATTGGTAGCACTATGTTTTGTTGTGTTATGGGCTTCTTGTAATGGGAAAAATAATGAATCATAGAATTGTCTAGGTTGGAAAGGACCTTTAAGATCATCAGGTCCAACATTAACCTAATACTGCCAAAACCATCACTAAACCATTGGCCCTAAGCACCACGTCTGCCCGGCTTTTAAATACCTCCAAGGATGATGTTTCCACCCTTTCCCTGGGCAACCTCTTCCAATGTTTGATAACCCTTTTGGTGAAGAAATTTTTCCTAATACCCAATCTAAAACTCCCCTGGTGCAACTTGAGGCCATTTGCTCTTGTCCTGTCACTTGTTACTTGGGAGAAGAGACCAAGACCCACCTCACTACAACTGCCTTTCAGGTAGCTGTAGAGAGCTCAGCCGCTCCTTGTAAGTCTTGTGCTCTAGACCCCTCACCAGCTTCGTTGTCCTTCTCTGGACATGCTGCAGAACCTCAATGTCTTTCTTGTAGTGAGGAGCCCAGAACTGAACACACTATTCAAGGTGGGCCCTTACCAGTGCCGAGTACAGGGGAACAATCACTTCTCTAGTCCTGCTGGCCACACTATTTCTGATACAGGCCAGGATGCTATTGGCCTTCTTGGCTGCCTGGGCACACTGCTGGCTCATGTTCAGCTGGCTGTCCACCAAGACCCCCAGATTCTTTTCTGCCAGGCAGCTTTCCAGCCACTCTTCCCCAAGCCTGTAGCACTGCATGGGGTTGTTGTGACCCAAGTGCAGGACCTGGCACTCAGCCTTGCTGAATCTCATACCATTGGCCTTGGCCCATCGATCCAGCCTGTCCAGATCCCTCTGTAGGGCCATCCTACCCTCAAGCAGATCCACACTCGCACCTAACTTGGTGTCATCTGCTAACTTGCTGAGGGTGCACTCAGTCCACTCATCAAGGTCGTTGATAAAGGTATTAAAGAGAACTGGCCCCAATACCAAGCGCTGGGGAGCACCACTTGTGACCAGCCACGAACTGGAATAATGAAGCTTACACAAATGAACGATTAAAACGGTACAATATGAGGTACCTTAAAATAATAGCATAAGCTGAAGTTAAGAACTAGAAAAGTTTGAAGGGTACACCTAACCTACAGGGTGATACACAGTAGAACATAGAATCTGGGAAGTAGGCTTAGGCTGCTGTTCCACAAGCAACTGAGTCAGCATAATAGCTTGTTACCACCAGAAAGATCTTGATCCCTTCCTCTATACCTCCCCTCCCTTATCATGCCTTCACTTCCTCCTTGCCACTGCTCTGGCCATATGATCATCCTCCTCCTCTGGCACTTGTTCTGGAACATGTTGGGTTCTTTACTGACTTGACTTAAATCACTGCAACATCAGAAAACTTCACATTTTATTTTTTCCTTTTATTGGGGTAATCTTCTACCATTTGATGGGATAAAGTGGCTTACAGAGGAATCTGGCAAAGCACAAGTTGGCACTGAATACCAAAGTAAGCAGCAGAGAACAGACACGGGACATCATTCTTTTATACATGATAAACTTGTAATGTCAGGTCATGCAGTCTCTTGGAATCATAGTTAGATGATGTGGTTGGGGGGGTGACGTGGGGAAAAGGGCTTCCTACTGAGAGCAATGAAAACATTAAGGAAGTATCTTGTGTAGTATAAGTTATGTCTAGTTTGACATTCAGACAAGTAGCTAAGAATACTGTTTTTTCAGCAAAGGAATAATTTACCAGAATACAACAGTTTAGAGAACCTGCCCAAAAAGAGTTTCTTAAGATCCAGGAATTTCTAGTTTTATAAAAACAAGGCTACAAGCCTAATAGTAGGGAAAATTTTTTGTGATGTGGAAGAGCAATGTAGCATGGTCTGCAACCTTGGTCTGTAGTGTTCCAGAAAAACGGGCTAAATGACCACTACTCTGTTAGCTGTTCTTGTTCTTCCTGTTCTTTGTCAAATGTTTCAAATTGCAAAAACTGTGATATGAAAAAACATTTCCTACTCAACCTCTCATACCACTGGTTTAAACATTGACATTTTCTTTTTTTTTTAGAAAGTTTTATTTGTTTCTTTCTGAGATTGTTTACTCCATTTCATGAGAGAACTCAAAGGGAAAAAACCTTAACTTCTTGATAATGTGTCAGGCATGCACTCCAATTTGAATTTTCTCATTTAAATGTATTTGGTGCCAGGACTGTACTTGCCACAGCAGAAAAGGAGTACCATCAGACAGTCCACAGGAGGTTTGCAAGGATACCAAAAAATCCCACCAGTACTTAATTCTCGTGTGCTCCACTGTCATGGTCCACATGTTTTATCCCATTCTCTCCCTGACAAAAGCCCTGGCAGATCTGTCATGAAGCCTGCATTAAATTCCAGCACTGCATTTCATTTTCATATAGTAAGCATGAATTAGGCAAGTGTAAGCATGAAAATTCAGAATATACTGCATATTGGGCTGTGAGTGGTGGCAGCTGTGTATTGCTTTTAAAATCATCAAGTACAAAACTGCACATTTTTGTGTTTCGTTTTCCCTTAGTATTGCTGTAATACTCGGAGACAAGGATTGCAATGTTCATTACTGTCGAAGTTTTTGAAGTTGCTTTCAGAATGTATGCTGTAGTTTCCTTACTTACTTTGTTCTGGCTTGTCCTCGAGCTCTTATTTTGTGTCACATGTGAGCCACTGGAGTTTAACTGAAACACTTCATAATACTTACTGTGTAAAATTCTAAGCTCCACGTGTGCCTGTGTGGGGCTTCTCTAAGTTTTGTTTGGTGAGTTCCATATAGCAGCCCTCTGATTAGCAGATTGGTGTGGTCTGCTCTCTTTCTGAACAGGTTATTCAGAGTTTGCATTTAGCACTCTGTCTTCGTTTATACTGTGCAAGATCAAGGTTAAAACATCAATGATATAATCTGAGTATGCATTTTAATTAATAAATAATGGGGATATATGTTTTGTTTAAATATTTTAAAGGAAAAGAACCTTGTGCCCCACCGAAGATCCTAGATACTAAAGTGGAGGAGAGTTCCGAAGTACCTATTTTAGAAGACACGTCATCATCACCAACAGATATTCAACAGCATTTATGGCAGGTTTCCACAGATATTGAAAACACTGAAAGGTATGTGTAGCACTTCATTCCTAAAGAAAACAGATTTCTATCTAGGGTTTATTTAGTCTTTTCTGATTAGGCAGCCAGTGTTGCTACTACTAAAGGTATTAGTAAATGAAATAACCTGTTAACATTTTTGTTACTTTTAACATATCTGAGAGCACCTCCTAAAAGAGGGGCAGAGGGAAGTGACATCCTTAATTAGGCTGATTACCAGAGGGTAATTGTCAAAAAACAAAGGGTGGGAAACTATGTTGCTAGTGGGTCAGGTTCTCTAAAAGAGGCAGCTTTTGTCTCATCTTGAGTGGTTTCTGATTTTGTATCTGAAATCTGCTGACCTGTGATTCTGCATTCGTAAACTGAAGGCACAGAATCTAGTTCATGTTAGTTGTTTCTGCCCATAGTTATGAATGCAGAAGCCTTAGGAGGGGGGGGGAACGTTACCCACAGGTTTGTCAAAGTGGACTTCTCTTAACCCCTTAACTATGCAATTCAAAGACAAAAAATGAGACACTTTCATAGGGAGTAATGCTATGGCCAGCATTTCTTTGCCAAAAATACCTATTTTGATGTCTTTGACTATTAAGCTGCTGCTGAGATTTTAATGGTTATCATGTTTATTTATATAAAATGAAATTCTGTTCTACTGAGAGAGTAACTTGGAGAATAAAACTGAGCAATTCCTTATTAGTCATGCTGCTTCATTTCTAAGAACTATTTTGTATGTAGATGAATGAGGCAAGACCACATTGTTTTTAAATCCTGAAAGCCTTAAGTCATTACAAGCCTGCACACAAAATTGCTGGTCTGCTATCTATCTGTAAAACAGGAAACTTCTTGCAACTTCTGGACTCTCTCAAAATATATATCCAAATGTCCAAATGTAACTTGCTTTGTGAGATTATATTTTGTTACCATATTTTCCATCTTCTGCCCTTTAGAAAATTTCCTGCCAGGGTCCTCCTAAGAGGAGTGAGACTGAAAGCCATGTTTCTAAAATTTTCGCTTAATGTGCAGGCAGCTTAAGTGTCATGGATTAGCTACATGTATTATAATTTCCTTATGAACAATGAAACACATTCATGGAACAAGCTACAAAATGGTGATAAGGGGTATTAAGTTGACATTACTCCTAGCTTGTGCTAATTTTAAGGCTTATTTTGCCACTAGGATCACATTGTGCCCACCAGCTTATTTAATATGGAACACTCAAGTGCCAGAATGGATCATAAATGTGGAGCAGATGTGGCTAGTTAATGTCAGACTGGCTTAAAAGTGCTCCCTTATTAAATCTACTGCTCTTTATTTTGGTATGCATCTTCTGATACATGTATGAGAACCAAATGCTTGCCCAATAGATTTTTGTATTTATTGCTCCATTATTTCAGCATATAAAGCTATACTTTGAGCCATTCCTCATTCACTCTTCAGCTGCTGTTCTGTTGTATCTCTTTCAACTTCTGTTTCCACAGAGATATGAGAGAAATGAAAAACCTTTTAAGTAAACTCAGGGAGACTATGCCTTTACCACTCAAAAATCAAGGTAGGTTTTGTATTTTCTTCATGTAAGGAAAATTAAGATAATTAAAGGTTTTGCATTCCATTACATCCAAAAAATCTAGGGTTTTTTATGGAAGTTACAAAAAGGAAAATCTAGGTGAAGTCTCTTCCCTGCCAATTCAGTGGAGCCAGAATTTAGTATGTGAATTTTGGCCTCTCGAGTTTCACATGAGGTATTCTGGAGTTTTATAGATATGGTATCTATAAATAAAAGAATAGATTTTTCCTGGTGACATGAAGGCAGCAACAAAACTAACTCCCTGTGTCAGGAGGCTTTCTTTTTCAAAGGTAATGAAGGTGTAAATTGCACAGACTACGATAGGGGTCCCACCGAGTGATGGGATTTGCTTTACCCCTACAAGGCTCGTAGCTTCTGTGACATGACACTGACCCTGTGCAGAAAAGATACTTGCCTGGAGTCTGCTAACAGCCTGCTTTTCCCAGTAGTCAGCTATAAGGCACCTTATACAAATCCACAGAGGGGCAGGATCTCCATCCTGTGCATATATTTAGCAGTGGGCCTTCATTTTGTGACCCAGCAGTATTAAATATTCCACATATACAGGGACTCCCTTTCTTCATGTGAACGACATTAAAAAGATAATAATTTTCCTTTTTGATTTCTTCTTGATAATGTGTATTTCTTAAATGCTGTGTAGTCTTTGCACAGTGGCAGCTGATGCAGTATGCCTAATGTGTCCTAGATCGTGTCCCAAGTAACTAAGAGTCTAGCATTCATCATAATATGGTAAGAGATGGATATAGAAAGGGTGAATTCATTATACAAGTACGAGTTTATGGCAGGATGGCTTGATGGAAAACTATGTGAATGGAGAAAGGGAATTGCTTGTGATAGATGATATAGATGTGCCATTGTAGAGACTGGAAAAACACCATAAAGTCTATGCCTAGCCTAGAAGAAAGGAGCATGTTGGAAGTAAGGAGGGAAAAGACAAATTTGGGGGATATAAAGCATATAGAGACTTGAATTCAGAAGAGATAAAGGTATACAGAATTCGTCTCTGCTGTCTAGTGTCTACACTGCCCTTCAACACTGGCCAGAAAATCACTGATCACCTGTGCAGCAGGATGGGAAATATGTCAGCTAGAGTTTAAAAGCTCTGACACATGTCCCAAGATCAGGTAGTCACAAATGGTGTTTTTGCAGCTGTCACAGACTCCAACTGTGATCGTAGTTTACAAATGACCTCTGAGAATGGATGCCTCAGGAATGGACAGTCATTATTCAGACAGCCCTTAAAATTTTTGAAATATTCCAAGACCTTTAATTAATTAAAGGTAGATAACAGTATAAGTAAATAGAACAAACAAACAACATTATAGGTCATTAATATGGTCTGGTCTGTAATTTTGATGTGTATATGAGTTACAAGCACTGTTTAAGAGAATGATGATGAGATGAATGAATACCATTGAATGAGTTTATCTTTACAAGACCTGATCCTGCTTTCAGTAAATGACTGAGTGTTTTGCTGTTGATTTCAGTGACAGCCAGAAAGGAAGTTAAGGTTGCAAGCCCACAAAAGCTTTACAAAATGTTACTGACTCCTCACAGACCTTGTATGGAATTCTCTTAAGTGACAGCAGGAAAGTTACTATGCTAAGAAATTTAATTGATGTGGTTCATAAGCTTGAGTCACAATATTAAATGACCTCTTACCTATGTTCCTACAGTTAAGTATTGGTATTACAGTAGTGTCTAGAACCTACAATCAAAACTAGGTCCCTGATGAAACCAGAATAGGAACATAATGAGGCATAGCTCTTAGCCTGAAACCATGCCTGAAGATGGATCAAACTCGAAGTGAATTCTAAGGATTTTGTGAGAGAGCTCACTGACAATGCATGAGTTAGCATAAGTATAGGCACTAATATATACATTTTATATGAATTTAGAAGAAGTTGGTATAAAAGGTAGAAAGCTAACCAGAAACAGGGTGAGCATATTGTGCTAAGTTTTCCAGACAAGTGCTTTTTCTCTTGATGTGCCAAGATGTTCCAGTGTTCCAATTTTAAATGGAAATTCTTCCTGATATGCACAAGTGGCCACCCAATAAAGTTTTTTTTATGTTTAAATTAAACCAGAATTTAACCTTAGGGTTGATATTTCCAAACTTGCATGTCTGCAAGATCTCAAGCTACTTATCTTTAGGTTTTCCTTGGGACCCTAACATTATTCATCCATGCAGGAATATTGTGGCTTAGGTTTCCCAGTACTGGAAGTGTAATTTCCTTTAGGTTTTGTCATTGCACCAGTATTATTCTTGCCAAAATTTCTATTCCATTATTATGGAGATCCTGATAATTAACATTGTAAGACTCGTATATACAAAATTTGGGTTATTATTTACTCTGTGCCTAGAACAATGGGATCTATTACTCGATCATGTAGGTGCTGTTAGGACATGTAAATGAAGTAAACTCTTGTGTGTGTGTGTGTGTGTGTGTACATGCTTATATTAAAATGTGGGGTTTTCATTACAGATGATAGCAGCCTCCTAAACTTGACTCCATATCCATTGGTAAGAAGACGGAAGCGAAGATTTTTTGGACTGTGTTGTCTTGTCTCAAGTTAGAAAAAAGTACAGAAGCACCTAGAAAATCGTAACTTTGATTAAAGCACTCTTATTTGACCACTGAAAAGATGGACACTGCTACTCTTGATTATAAAGTACATTTTCTAGCCTATTCCTTTTTCTCTTCTGCTCCATCCCCCTTTTCAAAATAAAGGTTTTAATAGTTTAAGGTTATGGTGGTCAAAAACCAGCTGTGGAATAGATCTAGCATTACTAAGAATGTTTTTAAAACTTTTTAAAATATGTTTTGCATGCTTACTTTCAACCACTCAGAGAAAAGACACATTAATTATGGTTAATAGGTAATTTTAAAGTTTTTTTCATTGTTTGAACTGCAGCTAAAAGTTCGTGCATAGTACAGTACTCTTACTAGTATCATATTAAAATATTTGATTATATTCTACCAGTCTTTAAGCATAGAAAACTATTTAACAACAAAAGTATTAAAATTCTAAAACATTTAAACAATATTGTAACAGGATTTGCACAAAATTTCCAGTTGCTTTCTGTGCTCTCATTCATATTTAGTCTTCCACTATATCTCAATTTAAAAGCTTCATAGAAAAATATCTTAATTTATGATATACAAACCATATATGAAACTTGTAAATACAGAGAAATCATAATATCTACATACTGTACAATGCATAGAAGCAACAGATTTCCTTCTAAGATGATAGTATCTCTACAAGCTTTTGGAAAAAATAAATAATTTATTAAAAGAACCTATATTAAAATAAATAATTTATTAAAAGAACCTATATTAAAATAAACAATGTAAAACACAACACCAACCCATTTTGTTTCCAATAGAGTTCAAAGCATGGTGTCTCCATATCACTAAGTATTATCTCTTATAGGGCATGCCAGAATTATCTCAGATTGTAAGATACTAAACATTTTACATTGTTAATAAAGTTTTTTATTTAAATTGAATGTTGTCTTGTTTCTAGTTAAATTGCTGGATATGTCTTTTTTTTCTAATTTTGTTCTCAGATTACTACACAAAGTTTTGGTAATTTTTCTATTTGAAGAAGTATGGTAACAAAGATTAAAAATTATGATGAATATGTAAATGCTAAAATGACAGCTAGTAGCAGCAGTAGATATGAATAGGTCTGACTCACTGTACTGACATTTCAGTGTGATAGGCAAGACACCAGAACTAAATTTGTGCTAGACTGCAACGCTATGAAACCCGTAACAATCTGTAACTAATGTATGAAGCAGGTCACTATACCCTTGTAGTCAGTAATACACGAGGAAGGTTACTATGAGCCTTTCTGCCATTCTACCATGACCCAGCATGTCAACAGGAACCAAATTCTTTCTTACTGTATAAGGGTTTAGTGGTGGGTAAGGAGATGTTGTTGCCTTGTCACAGGGAGCACCCATACAGTTAAATTCTCCATGCTTTTTTTTTGGTAGGGTACTAGTACACTCCCCAAAGCAGTTTGTTTGGGATAGTTTGGGATACAGTATCTGGCATGTACAAAGTTTGAAGTGGCTGATTTTTCTACCAGTTTTTTCTCCTAGAATGCTGTTTGCTGAAAAAGGAAGGAAACACCCACATTGTCAGAAATATTAGTGTACTCTCTATAGCAAGGACCAAATAATCAGATCTAATTCCCAAGAAGGGAAGGCAGGAATTTTTCTCCTGAAGAGCCGCACCACACTTGTTTTAGGCATTCATGTGACTGAGCTTCCAGCATTTCTCTGGAAGGATAGTTTCCTTTCCACTCAGATGGAGCGTTTTGGTTTTTTCCAGGTTGAACTGATCTGTTCACTTTTCACCTTTCAGTCTCTCAGACAGAAAATGTATTTCTGAATAGTAAGGCCCCCAAAATAAATACTTCAAATGCAATGAGGACAAATAAATCTAAAATGCCCTCATGGCAATTCTGTGTTTCTGTAAGCAAAATGAATTCCATCTGAGGAATGCATCACTAAATTCTTTACATAGCACAGAAAAAGGTAACTGCAAGATTGCAGGTCACAAACTGTTCTTCAGCATAAACAACATTTAAAGCAGGGAGATCCTGCACACTCACAAAGCTGTGTGCTTGTGAGCACAAATGCTTTTGTCAGAATTCAGAGAACCATAGAATGGGCTGGGTTGGAAGGGACCTTAAAGATCACCTAGTTCCAACCCCCCTGCCATGGGCAGGGACTCCTTCCACTAGACCAGGTTGCTCAAAGCCCCATCCAAGCTGGCCTTGAACACTTCCAGGGATGGGGCCTCCACAATTTCTCTGGGCAACCTGTTCCAGTATCTCACCACCCTCAGAGTAAAGAATTTCTTCCTATCATCTAATGCAAATCTACCCTCTTTCAGTTTAAAAACATTACCCCTCGTCCTATGGTACATTCCCTGATAAAGTGTCTATCTCCAGCTTTCTTGTAGGCCCCTTTCAGATACTGGAAGGCTGCTATAAGGTGTCCCCGGAGCCTTCTCTTCTCCAGGCTGGACCCCAACTCTCTCAGCCTGTCCTCATACAGGAGAGGTGCTCCAGCCCTCTGATCATCTTCATGCCCCTCCTCTGGACCAGCTCCAACAGGTCCATGTCCTTCTTATGTCAGGGCCTCCAGAGCTGGAAGCAGTACTCCAGGTGGGGTCTCACCAGAGCGAAGTAGAGGGGCAGAACCACCTCCCTCAACCTGCTGGCCATGCTTCTTTTGATGCAGCCCAGGATATGGTTGGCTTTCTGGGCTGCGAGCGCACATTGCCGGCTCATGTTGAGCTTCTCATCAACCAACACCCCAAAGTCTTTCTCCTCAGGGCGGCTCTTGATCCATTCTCTGCCCAGCCTGTATTTGTGCTTGTGCTTTTAAAGAAGAATGGAATCAAAGACCACAGCAAGACATTTTTTCAAAGTTAATTCTTCGATGTTTTCCCCACATCCCTCATGAGCAACATCCTTGTTAATCAGATCCTAGTTTTCTGTAGTAAGTAGTTAAAGAATGTCCAAAAGGTCAGAGCACTGACATGTTTTCATTAAAGGCTACAAGCCAATAGACCTGGTCTTTGACTGCATCCCCAGAGATATAAGAGGTTTTGCAACTGTTAAAACTTTGGAAAAGTAACTCCTGATGCCTAATAGCTATTAAAAATATTGTCTGGGGAGATGATCTGTAATTAAAATTACTCATTAATTTTGGTTCAGTGTAAGTTAAAGTCACAGACTGATACTATTTTATTAATCCTGTAGACATTAATGCCAAAAAGCAGCGTATGAACACATGACTGAACAGGCAGTGATGCTACAAAAGAGAAGGGGAGAAACAAAATTTCACACAAGCAAGCTGTGTTAATTCTTTTAAGATTTTGTTATATTAGTACACAGACAGAAATTGCATTGGTCAGTGTAATGTCTTTTTTTTAACAATTACTTTCAAAGGAAGATTAAGCAGGAAGTGTGTCTAATGCAGTACCTGTCCACATATCATCACACATAAGTTAACATGCCAAGTTACATGACAGCTCATATTCTCTGTATTTTTGTCACATCTGCTGCAATGGAATATACATTAGCGAGACAAATGTATACATGTTAATTAATTATGCAAAGTTCTTGACATCAGTCATATCACAATGAGCTGCACAACTTCAGCACATGCTGTAATGGAAAGAGATTTACCTAAGTTGTCTTTAAAGTCCTTTCTGTTTGCACTGTTTTAAAGTGTACAGTAACATGCACATCCTTGTACCTTTTGTTATTCTGGAAACTTTGGTTGTGTCTCTTCTTCCTGAATTAAACACTACGAAAATTTCAGTCTTTGCTCGTTTTGAAGGCTTTCCATACTTCTAACCAATTTTGCAGCTTCTCTCAAACCCCTTGAATTTATTATACCTGTTACCAATCCTAACAGATACATGCTTTAATTCCCGAGTTTTATGGGAATTAAGGAATACTGGTGATCAAGGGTGAACGGGATGTCCTCCAGTTATCTTTTACTATATAGTGGTCATGACGCAAGGCCTGGTAAGTATCTTAATTGAAAGGTGTTAAGGGATAAATTGGCTTAGTTAGGAGTGCAAAGGATTGTCTTTCACTAAAGTTCAAAAGGAAACAAAAGAAACTTCCTTTAAGCCCCAGAACATCATATAGTTCCAAGAAGGGTGAATGTTAATGATATTACTACATTTTAGCTTAATGGAATAGAGCAATGTGGGATCAAATTTAAAAAGTTCCCACAACAAAATGATACAGAAATCACCACAGGTTCCCTGGGCAACCTGTTCCAGTACCTCAACACCCTCATAGTGAAAAATTTCGTCCTGAGATCTAATGTAAATCTACCCTCTTCCAGTTTGAAGCCATTACCCCTTGTCCTATCACTACATGCCCTTGTCCAAAGTCCCTCTCCAGATTTCCTGTAGGCACCCTTCAGACACTGGAAGGCTGCTCTAAGGTCTCCCCGGAGCCTTCTCCTCCAGGCTGAACAACCCCAACTGTCTCAGCCTGTCCTCATACAGGAGAGGTGCTCCAGCCCACTCATCTTCATGGCCCTCCTCTGGACCTGCTCCAACAGGTCCATGTCCTTATGTTGGGGGCTCCAGAGCTGGAAGCAGTACTCCAGGTGGTGTCTCACAAGAGCCGAGTAGAGGGACAGAACCACCTCCCTCGACCTGCTGGCCACGCTTCTTTTGATGCAGCCCAGGATGCACAGTGTACAGCATACAGTGTGAAGTTTTCAGAGCATACAGAAATAGACAGTAAATACATATTGCAGGCTTTTTGTTAACTTACACAGTATGTGAAAGTTTGCATGCAAAATCTGTGTGCTAACTTACGCAATACACTTATAACAATAACTTAAGCAATACAGTCTGCATGCTAACTTACACAATTCAGGAGCACAAGTAGTGTTCTCCTCTGTCATTCCAGTTGCAGGGAAGGACGAAGGAAGAAACAGCAAGAGCCAGCAGGTCAATACATGGCTCCAAGCCTGGTGTCAGCAGCAGGACTTTGGGTTTTTTGATCATGGGTCAGTTTACACATCACCAGGCCTGCTGGCCACCGATGGGGTAAACCAGTCTCAAAGCGAGAAAAGGTTCTCGGCACAGGAGTTGGCAGGGCTCATTGAAAGGGCTTTAAACTAGATTTGAAGGGGGAAGGGGATGAAACCAGGTTCTTTGGAGGTAGGCCTGGGAGTGGCATGCCAATGTCTGTGGGACAGGATGCTAGTGAGATCCCTTGGTTTGCTGACTCGGTGAAGGTAGGGGATGGAGATTCATGCAGCAGCAGAGATATGAGGGTCATTGATGGGTTAGAAATTTTGGCTGCACCTGGGAATAGTCACATAGAAATTAGGGCAGTAAAAAGGTGGCAGGACCAATAGCCGAACTGAAATGCTTCTACAATAATGCATGCAGCATGGGCAACAAACAGGAGGAGCTGGAAGCCACTGTGCAGCAGGAAAACTATGATGTAGTCACCATCATGAAAACCTGGTGGGATGACTCATTACGACTGGAGTGCTGCAATGGATGTCTATAAACACTTCAGAAAGGATAGGCAAGGAAGGAGAGGCGGTGGGTGGCCCTGTATGTTAGGGAGTGTTATGAATGTCTAGAACTAAATGATGGTGACAATAGCGTTGAGTGCCTATGGGTAAGAATCAGGGGGATGGCCAACAAGAGAGATGTCATTGTGCGGGTCTGTTACAGACCGCCCAACCAGGATGAAGATGCAGATGAAATATTCTATAAATAGCTGGGAGAAGTCTCAAGATTGCTGGCTTTTGTCCTTGTGGGGGACTTCAACTTACCAGATATGTGCTGGGAATACAATACAGCAGCGAGGGAGCAGTCTAGGAGGTTCCTGGAGTGTGCTGATGATAACTTCCTGACACAGCTGGTGAGAGAGCCGACTAGACAAGGTGCCCTGCTGGACACGTTGTTTGTGAACAGGGAAGGACTTGTGGGGAATGTGACAGCTGGAGGCCATCTTGGGCATAGTGATCATGAAAAGATAAGAGTTTTTGATTTTTGGAAAAGCAAGGAGGGGGCGTCAGCAGAACTGCCACCTTGGACTTCTGGAGGGCAAACTTCGGTCTCTTCAGGAGCCTGGCTGACAGAGACCCTTGAGACACAGTCCTGAAGGGCAAAGGAGTCCAGGAAGGCTGGACGTTTTTCAAGAAGGAAGTCTTAAAGGTGCAGGAGCAGGCTGTCCCCATGTGCCATCAGGGACAAATACCAGCCTGGCTGAATACAGAGCTATGGTTGCAACCAGGGAAAAAAGGAGAATTTATGGCCTTTGGAAGAAGGGACAGGTCACTCATGAGGACTACAAAGGTGCTGTGAGGCTATGCAGGGAGAAAATCAGAAGGGCCAAAGCCCAACTAGAACTTAACCTGGATTCTGATGTTAAGGACGATAAAAAAAGTTTCTATAAATACATCAGCAACAAAAGGAGGACTAAGGAGAATCTCCATCCTTTAGTAGATGGGGGTGGAAACAGAGTGACCAAGGATGAGGAAAAGGCTGAGGCACTTAATGCCTTCTTTGCCTCAGTCTTTTGTAGCAGGACCCATTGCTCCCTCAGTACCCAGCCCTCTCAGCTAGTACACAGTGACAGGGAGCAGAATGAAGCCCCCATAATCCAAGGAGAAAAGGTGAGGGACCTGCTACACCACTTATACACAAGTCTATGGGGCCAGATGGGATCCAACCAAGGGTACTGAGGGAGCTGGCAGATGTGCTCGCCAAGCTGCTTTCCGTCATTTATCAGCAGTCCTGGCTAACGAGGGAGGTCCCCATTGACTGGAGGTCAGCAAATGTGACGCCCACCCACAAGAAGGGCGGGAACTACAGGCCTGTCAGTCTGACCTCGGTGCCAAGGAAGGTCATGGAGCAGATCATCCTGAGTGCCATTACGCGGCACATGCAGGACAACCAGGTGATCAGGCCCAGTCAGCATGGGTTCATGAAAGGCAGGTCCTGCTTGACTAACCTGATCTCCTTCTATGACAAGGTGACCCACTCAGTGAATGAGGGAAAGGCTGTGGGTGTTTTCTACCTGGACTTCAGTAAAGCCTTTGACACCCTTTCCTGCAGCATTCTCCTGGAGAAACTGACTGCTCACGGCTTGGGTGGGTGTACCCTTCGCTGGGTCAAAAACTGGCTGGAAGGCCAGGCCCAAAGGGTTGCAGTGAATGGAGTTCAGTCCCACTGGCAACCGGTCACAAGTGGTGTTCCCCAGGGCTCAGTACTGGGGCCAGTTCTCTTCAATGTCCTTATCAATGACCTGGACAAAGGGATTGAGTGCACCCTCAGTAAGTCTGCAGAAGACACCAAGCTGCATCAATGGGCCAAGGCCAACGGTATGAGATTCAGCAAGGCTGAGTGCTGGGTCCTGCACTTGGGTCACAACAACCCCGTGCAGTGCTACAGGCTTGGGGAAGAGTGGCTGGAAAGCTGCCCAGAGGAAAAGGACCTGGGGGTGTTGGTCGACAGCCGGCTGAATATGAGCCAGCAGTGTACCCAGGTGGCCAAGAAGGCCAATAGCATCCTGGCCTGTATCAGAAATAGTGCAGCCAGCAGGACTGGGGAAGGGATTGTCCCACTGTTCGGTTTTGGGCCCCTCACTACAAGAAAGACATTGAGGTTCTGCAGTGTGTCCAGAGAAGGACAACGAAGCTGGTGAGGGGTCTAGAGCACAAGTCTTATGAGGAGCAGTTGAGGGAACTGGGGTTGTTCAGCCTGGAGAAAGGAGGCTGAGGGGAGACCTTATCGCTCTCTACAGCTACCTGAAAGGCAGTTGTAGTGAGGTGGGTCTTGGTCTCTTCTCCCAAGTAACAAGTGACAGGACAAGAGCAAATGGCCTCAAGTAACGCCAGGGGAAGTTTAGATTGGATATTAGGAAAAATTTCTTCACCGAAAGGGCTATCAAACATTGGAATAGGCTGCCCAGGGGAATGGTGGAATCACCATACCTGGAGGTATTTAAAAGACAGGTAGACATGGTGCTTAGGGCCATGTTTTAGTGGTAGTTTTGGCAGTGTTAGGTTGATGGTTAGACTCGATGATCTTAAAAGTCCCTTGCAACCTAGACGATTCTATGATTCTATTTGTTTAAAACCTCCAGAAAACAGCAAAAAGCTCCTTTAATTTAATAATAAGAAATCTGTGCTTTTTTTTCCACTCATATTGGGAACAGCTTATTCATTTTTAGCCACCAAATGAAAAGTAATCCACACATACACTCATTGCACAATGGAAGATAAACATTTATTCCTCTCCGCTTCTTCTTCCTTTAATTTACTTAGCTCCTTTATTCTCTGTGTTAACTTGGAAAATGATCTTTTAGAGATCTGGGAAAATTTAAAGAAATAATTTGTACTGCCAACATTGAGAAGAAGCTTTTTAATCTTTTCTCTGGTGCAACTTAGAAGAAAACTAATAAAGCTTTTGAAGCTGCGATGGGTGGGGGTGTAGGGAGGAGAGAAAAAGTTGCTGATCCCAAAAAGCATCACTCTTTTGGCCACCTTTTCCAGATTCAAACAATTAATCTCTTTCAGTCAGGAGAATATATAGTAACAGCAGAAAGAGCAATTGCACATGAAACAGATCTGGCAGATGTTCTAGAAAGAGAGCATTATTTAAGATTCAGAACACTTCAGAGGTTTGGAAAGGTTTGGCAAAGCAAATTCATAGAATTAAATGTAAAATATTTCCTTAAGGAAGTCATGGTTATATATGTAAAAAAATGGTATCTTTCAAAGGACTGAGTCTGTTTTTCTCCTTTGAGAGAAATACTCAAGTTCTTATTGGTACAAATCCACAAACAGACTTTTTTGGTCAGATTCCAATTTTTCATCCTTCTTCCAGTATCTTGCATTCCTAGTCCCTGGCACAAGCAACCTAGTCTCTTAGAAAGATAACTCCATCCTCCTCATCTTCCCTACTTCTTTTATTCTTAAATTGGGCTTAATGACACAAGAACTTCTTTAATTTCATTACCTCACCAGAGAGCTGATCTGAATTGAGGAAGGACCTAAAAAGGAAACTTAAGCATCCTGTAGTGATTGTTTGGCAAGTTTGCCTTTCTACAGCAAACCATCATGTACTGGTTATCTAAGTACAGAACTAAAATTCTTGAGTCGGGTGTCTATCAAGAAAGTTTTTAAGGTAAATGCCCAGATACTTCTGAGGTATGTGAAACACCTACCAGCATCTGAGTTTCTTACATTTTGTTTTGAAAGGTTTCTGTTACATATTATCTGAAGCCTATTTAAGACAGCTCATGATTAGTGTCCAGTATTGGAGGCTTCCTGTTGTCTTCAAAAATAGATTATTTTCCCTTTAATGGTTACCTCATTTAATTCTTGAAAGTTTTTTAAAAACAGGGCTTTACAAGTGTAAATATCCCCAGACTCCTTGCATAAGCCCAAGTCAAGAGTTTAACCCATTCCTTTCTAAACACAGTGTGGCAAACTGAAGCCTGCACAGTGAATTGCATATACCACAGAGTCCCATATACCCACATTTCTTACATACATGGAAAACGAAAACTTTGCCTTACTGCATTAGTTTTTACAATTTTGGGGGGTTTGTTGTTGTATCGCTGACTCCCTTCATTTTCTGTAATATTTCAGAATTAAATTAATGTTTTTTACTGTAAAATTTAAAAAATAATTTATTTGGATCAAATAATTAATTTTGAGCTTAATCTTTTTTCTTAACAAGTACAATTAACCCCCAAATCGCAAAAAAGTAATACTTTTCAGACTAATACAGGTCAACTCTTTTGGAACAGATGCTTTCCCTGCAAATGGAAGAAAAGAGAAGTAAGAGTGAAAAGAGTGATAAAGTAAATAGAGAAACAAAAGGGATGTAACAGCTGTAAAGTATTCCTTGCTCTTGTCCTTTGCATACAGTCCAGGTTCAGTTAAGGCATAATTTTGTGAACTGACTCTAAATTTAGAGATCAAAATGTTGTTCATTTAAAACATAAGTTGCTTCTACCACCAAAAAAATTCCCATTAGGTTCCTAAGTCTGAAAAGTTGTTCACACTTGGTTTGGCTGAAGAAACAGCTGGTTTTTATGGACTTTTCCTTTAAGAGGACAAATGACTTACAATAGAGGAAAATGAGTGACCAATAGGAATTTAAAGTAAACACTACGAGCATGGAGCATAGCTTAAACTAGTATGTCTATTTAAAACAGTCTTGAAACTCCCTTCTCAGATCTGGGCTGGATACTACTCTATGATCAAATATTTTGAAATAGGTGTACACATAAAAATTGGTTGCTGTTCTTGTTTTCATTGTCTTAGCACTATCTGTCTTCAGTTCTAAATTACTGTAGTGCAGTTGTCCCTAAAATATTCATATACTGTTACTGTGTGTTTCTTACAGTTCAACTTAATTTTTTGTTGAAATTCTCTGATGGTCAAAATTCTGCCAGGATATTTTATAAACTATTACACTAAGTTAAAGCCTCAGGAGTATTTATATGCAATACAGATAAATAAGGATTAATTATTCTTCTTCACTGTATACTTTCTCAGTGAGACAAATATTTAGCTTACACGAAAACTGTAAACAATAGTCAATCACATTTTGAATACTAAGCTAGAGTGTAAATGAACTCTACTAAATCACCTGTTTCTATTAGACTCTTCTCCTTTATTGCTGTTATTTAAACTACAACATTTTAGGAGAGTATTTGCATTTCTCAACAAAAACTCCCCTCTGATCTTCTTTCTCAAGTAATTTATCTTTTTTTTTTTAACATATATTCTTGACAGTAAAGGATCTTCCTGTACTGGATTATCATTTGTTTAGATGTTTTCCATCCTTGTACTTGCATTTCTCTAATCCCTTTGGTTTCTTCATTCTTGCACCTCTCCTGCAGCCATTTATTTTCTGTTACTACCGCCTCATCTCGTATTCTTCTTTATCCCTAAATTCATCTTCATGATTGTTACACTAGAATTTCCTGTGAACACTTTCAGCATTCTGGCATTTTTATTACAGAAGTATTTTTTGCACGTTTTTCTTGCCATTCTTGTTCTTACTGTGATTTGTAGCTTAGAATCTCCAGTAATGCCTTTCTCTGGTACTACAGCCTTGAGGCAGAGCAATTGTGGTAAGAGGCACCAAGTGTGTGTTTTGCCCAAAAGAGTGTCTGATGTACAGTAATTTTGATGAGTTAAGACAGGTGAGTGCCCAAGACATGGCAATGTCAGAACTACTTTCTAACAGCTTCACTACTGGCTCTACTATGCAGACTGCAGGGCATCACTGAAAAATCAGGCAAGTTGAAAGGTTTGTGGTATTTGACATTCTGTTCTGCATACATACAGATTGCGCTCTTTTTTGACTGGGGAGAGAAGATGTGAGGAACTGCAAAACATGAACTGCTGAAAATACACCTTAGAAGTTCCTGGAACTCATTATTGTATGAAACAGAGAACCACCTCTGTGTCAGATTCATTACTCATGATACTTCTTGGAGTGATCTACGCTATGACTTGCTTTGTTGTTGTAAGCTATAAAAGCACTGAGTAAATACACAGTTCAATACGCATTGATTATCTCAGCAGCTTTTATCTGCTTAAAGATCAAACCTGTAAGGTTACTCAGTCTGTTCCAAGTTCATAGTTAGACACTGCAATTTTTTCTAGCTAGAATTGCCTGGTTGCAATTCTTAGCTATATTATGATTCTTCACTATGATTTATTGCTGAAAGAAAAAAGAAGACAAAACTCTTCAGTAATAGAGCTGTGTAACAATACTGTATCACTCAGAATTTTTCTTTTAGTTTTAGTCCCACTACTTCGATGCCTATGGATAACACTTTTGTTTGTCCCTCATTTATGTTCCCTTGCAGACTGCACAAGAACCAATGTAGACCATTGAAGAGAGCTCAGAATACAACAAAATAAGTATCTGACTCATCTGCAGAAAATACTCAGGAAAAACTCCTGGAAACAACACAAGCTGACACTACCAAATGCCATAATCTAAAAAATGTGAACTTAACAAGTGATGGTGCAATATTCATACAAATTTTGATGGTAAAGGAACATGTCATGGTAAAACAGAAAACATATTAAATTGTTAAACGATCAGTGATGTACACCTCACTGTTCTCATGCTGCAAACTGATGCTAGTGGCAACTAAAATACTTCAGAAGTTTAAGAGATCATGAAGATAGGAAGTACGTTCATATTGATAAAACGCCTCTGAAGATCACGAAAACTACTAAGCATGGAAGTGTAACTTTAGCAAAGTCTAAAGAGAAAAAGATCATTACATTGTTGTTCAACCCCCGACAATCTGGTATGTATTCAAATTAAGTTAAAACATATTATATAACCTTATTTGATTGTGCTGAAAAATAACTTTGCATTACTCTAGATACATTAAAAAAACCACACATACTCTACGTCATGGAAGAGACTAAAGAGTTTTCCATGCTGTCTCACATACTGCAGAGAATGATGAAGCTGTAATTTTTGTGCTGTAAATGTGTATTTCCTTTAGCTATTTGTAAAGCCATAGCTTAATTCAGCTTTGATTCAGCGATTCCAGCCTTTGGTGCGTTTTACAGTGCAATCTGTTCCCAGCTAGTAAGTGGATTGCAGATGTGCACGTTCTTCTGCTACCTGGGAAAGAACACTGAAGGAAACACAGGATATCTACTTTATTTCCCGGTGCCTGTTGAAAGAGGTTGATTTGCATTTCAGAGCTTATTGTAAGGCATATGGAGGTTGTTGACTTTTCATATTCTATCCATTCGGTGTGCCCCTGCCTTCATTTCTTTTCCTCATCCCACCCCATATACTATTCACATACAAGACAAAAATACTTGTCTTTCTTTCTGAAAATAGGCGTTTCATTCTGCAACTGAGATAAGTTGACAGGGAATGACAGTCCTTGTTTGTAAAGCATCATCTTTATATTGTAAGATCTTTGGTGCTTGTTGAGTAGCCGGCACACAATCAACATCTTGAGCCTGTACAACAGCAGCAGTTATGTCAGGCATTGCCCTTGAAAGTGTGATTCATGAAAACTGAAGCTAGTAACAATTGATAGGACTGGAAAGTGTTGTTTTGATACCTAAACCTGCTGAATGTCACTTCTTTTTCTGGAAGCAGAGTAGGCATTTTGGTTCAAGCTGAGACTCGAGTGAAACAGTAACACTTGTTACAGCACATCACACTCACTAAAATTATGGCTAAACCAAATAAGAAAACCAATAATATTTATTTTAATATCACTTTTAAAGATTAGCAAATATTAACTTGGCAGAGAACTGGTCATTGCAGCATCTCCTCAATGTATCAGTTAATATACCTGAAATCCTGAGCACTTCTGTGGCAAAATCTATTGACTTTAATGTAAACCTTTGTAAATAAAATGGGAATATGGCCTGAAAAATAAGATGACACATTATAGTCTCTCTGTTACATAAATGCATGAATTGAGAGAATAGCAATATTTAAATTGTTCAAATTAGAAAAGCCTTTTTCCAATATGAAAATCTATCTACACCAGTAACAAGTGGCAAAACTTGAACACTGGAGTCCATGCCTTACACTCTTGTACAAAATACCATTGTAACTACCATAAATATCTGCTGTAATGCTATATGGAAGGTAACTGCGCTATCATTCAGGTAAGTGATCTTTTGATTTCAACAATCAGAACTATAATCTAAAATGTCTATTTGAAACTACACAAAAGTGTAAGGAACACTACTAAAATATATACCAGTTGCTTTTCTGAACTTTAAGCCTCTATCCATTCTCTGTCATTAAATATAGTTTGATGTATAAATTATACTTCTGCATAGAGATACACTCACTCTAATAAGGGTTTAATAAACTTTTCAGCCATTCTGCTATAGAAAGCTCAGTAAAATTTCCCTTCAGTTCCTTGTCTTCAGATGAAGCTTTCAAAGATCAAGAAACAAATAAGGTAAACTGCCATTCTTCAGAGCTGGCATTATGGAATCACTGGGAGATCAGGGGAAGATCTGGGAGAATTACATAAAAGTTATGAATTCCCCTAACTCCAATAACCTTTCCAACCTCATTAAGTAAGGAACATTTTAGGGGAAAAAAATCGCAATGAGGTGTGTCTTAAGCTGTGGCTTGATTAAATATTTCCTTTGGCAACAGTACTGGCTTAGTAGCCCACAAGTCCCTTGCTGCTCTCTACAGAAAAACTGGCTTAGAGAATTAACCCAGTCAAAAATAAGCTTTAACAGCCACAGCAACACCAAGGAGACTAGAATGAACAGGGTGGCAGAATCTGTTAAATTAGTACTTACAAAAGAAATGTTCCTTATACTATGCACAGGTATCAGCTAATTAAGGAGTCCAGTCTCTCTTCAGTTATATTATCCAAGCACATCCCAGAAATCATGATATACGACATGAAAAATTAGATTGGACCAGAACCAGGAAGAAAAAGAGCAGATGCCAGAACTCTTGCCATTCTCTACGGAGAGACACACATAGAAGGTCACAGATTATTTCTCTTTGCTCTGTGGTTTCCGCGAGTATTTTAATCTTTAATGTTCCCTAGCACAGTATCTATACCATGAGTTGTCCAAAGATAAGGGTACTGGTCTGAGACATAAAAGTCTGAAAGACAGAGTTAGATCTAGATATCTCACTTTCAGGACAAATGCAGTAACCATTAAAATACCATAAAACATTTTGTACTGACTCATTGCTCTAACCCACTGTAGAAAACACAGGCAATGGACACTATTGTTAAGAAAGCTTGGTGTTGCTCTTCCTCATACTTTCACTCCCGTAAGACTTACACTGCAGGTGTATGCCAAGCTGCTCAGGTGGAAGCAGTTCTGCATCTAAGCAAAAAAAAAAAACCCAAAACCACAGGCAAGAAGAGCATTTTCAAGAAGCTGTAAAGGTAGGCACTTTGAGGTTTAGGCATTTCTGGGGTAGGGATCATACACCTAAAATCTGCTCAACTAAAAGTATCTATCTTGAACCTGTACCCTACCACAGTACAAAATATGAATTGAATCCAGTTATAAAATTTTGACATACTTAACATCCCTCCCAATAGCAAATGGTAAATTTTGCTACCGACTTCAACATGACAGATTGCTTACATTCCACATGAGGTTTGTTTGTTTGTTTTTTAACTTTGCAATGGGAGTTTTACTAGAATGAATGTAGGCTTCACAATTCTTGTCAACTGTCAGTCTTTGAATTTCCTGTTTTGGTTCATGTAGGCATTAATCACCATATACTGTATTAACATGGTTCTTAGAACTTTGTAAACAATCTTGCTGGACAGTTATCTACTGTTAGGAAGTGGCACTTTATATCTATGTCAAAGATGAAATGGCCGTAGTTGTAAAAGAACAAAACCTAGACAGAAAGGACAGACTTCGAAAAATTAATAGCTTTTGTTTGCTTTTGTTTGTTTTCAGCTTGCTCACAGTGATCCTGCCAAAAGAATGAGTAACTGTGTTTCACAGTCTATGACTAGATCAAATTTAGAAGATAATTTTGAAGGAGCAATCTCTTTTAGCTTCTCATTGCTCATTCTTCCCCTTCTCTGGACCCGAACACTATTTCATATTTGCACTTAGTGATTAATTTATATAAGTAGAAAATGTTATGCAAAACATACATTTATTTAAAGGATAACATAATAGAAAATCTCACTTGAATTTTCAAATTTGATTTAACCACTCTAACATTAAGCATATTTAAGTCCAAATCTTTCTACACAAAGATCTGCAAACTGAAGTTTACCATAGTCTGAAGGATTCCAAACACAGCTAGTCACAACCGAACTAAGAATAAGAGTAAAGAAATAGTTAAACTTGCATGGTTCAGTAC
>VFFE01007615.1:623011-642242 GCA_008921705.1 Burhinus oedicnemus
TAGAATAGTTTGGGTTGGAAGGGACCTTTAAAGGTCATCTAGTCCAGCCCTCTGCGATGTGCAGCATCATCTTCAACTAGATCAGGTTGCTCAGAGCCCTGTCCAACCTGACCTTGAATGTTTCCAGGGATGAGGCATCTACCACCTCTCTGGGCAACCTGGGCCAGTGTTTCACCAACCTCAGAGTAAAAAATTTCTTCCTTCTATCTAGTCTGACTCTACCCTCTTTTAGTTTAAAACCCTCACCCCTTGTCCTATCACTGCAGGCTCTACTAAAAAGTGTGTACCCAGCTTTCTTATAAGCCCCCTTTAAGTACTGGAAGGCCACAATAAGGTCTCTCCACAGCCTTCTCTTCTCCAGGCTGAACCACCCCAACTCCCTCAGCGTTTTCTCATAGGAGAGGTGTTCCATCCCTCTGATCATCTTTGTGGCCCTCCTCTGGACCTGCTCCAACAGGGCCATGTGAGCTGGACGCAGTGTTCCAGGTGGGGTGTCATGAGAGCAGAGTAGAGGGGCAGAATCACCTCCCTTGACCTGCTGGCCACACTTCTTTTGATGCAGCCCCGGATACGGTTGGCCTTCTGGGCTGTGAGTGCACATTGATGGCTCATGTTGAGCTTCTCATCCACCAGCACCCCCAAGTCCTTCTCGTCAGGGTTGCTCTGAATCCCTTCATCCTGCAGCTTGTATTGACACCCGGGGTTGCCCTGACCCAGTTGCACTTGGCCTTGTTGAACCTCCTGAGGTTCACGTGGGCCCACTTGTTGAGCTTGTCCAGGTCCCTCTGGATGGCATCCCGTTCCTCAGGCATGTCGACTGCACCAACTCAGCCTGGTGTTGTCTGCAAACTTGCTGGGGGTTGCACTTGATCCCAGGAGGGTTCCAGTCAGTTCTTTTTCAGGCCTAGATGATGTTACTTACAATGTTCCTCATAATTTTATGTTTGCTGAAGAGAAGACTGAAAATGCTTAATTGCTGGAGATAAATAAGAAAGAACATTTGACATCAAAAATGCAACACAATAACATAAAATGATATAGGAAACAAAATCTATAATTTAAATGGGCATTAGTTTTTCCTGTCATACAATTTTACTTTTAGTTAGAGGGAAGGCAACTAACTTCCATGCTTTGGCAAACTTTATGTAGTCAACAAGATTTGTGTGGTCAGATCTATCAACTGATGTTAATCCATTTCTTTTGGAACTGTACATAAGTCTGATCTCTTTGTAGAGCCAGGTAGTGTTAGGTACACGAGCATAAAACTCTGTTTCATGAGCATTGGCTTTCTCTTTTTCACTGTTCTTTTCTCTCTATAAGAGCACCTAAATCACAGTACATGAAATTTAGTGCCATGTTTTCGTGGCTGAGCTGGATATAACTGGGTATTGTTTCAGAGGACATATACAAGACGTCTTCTAAAAACCTATCCCCTGTTTTCCCTTTCTTCCATCTTTGAAGTTGTACTGTGTGGCTGTTTTGGAAATTGGTGGCTGTACTATCTCTGTTGTAGGCAGCTGGTCCACAGAAAGTATGCTGAGATCAAGTAGGATGATGGATAATTTGGATCCCAAAATCTGGTTTCTAGTCCTATGGTTGAGATTGATACATAATCCCTGTGGTAAATTACATGAATATTTATCTTGTGTCAATTAAAATGGTTATATGTCAGTATGTGGGACAATAGTACATGAGGTAGTTTTGTGTCTCAGATCTTGTGGAAAATTTGTGCTGAAGCAGTTTCCTGACTGCAGAAAGAAGTAATTCCTGTTTTTCAGTACTCTGCCTTCAGTGGTTGATTAATCCTAATAATGTTTGTGATATTACCCATAATATTCCCTGATACAGAATAAGTATAAGCTTCTTGGAGTCAATGTACTGTTCTTGATCATGGAGATTGGACAAATACAGATTAGTGTTAGATAGCTGTATATGATAGTGGAGACGAGGATTCAGAAGCTTAAAACTCCTCCAAGAAGAGCTTTTTCTCAAAAAGTACCTTCAGGTACATGGCAGCCAAATAATATCTTTAGAATAGCAAAAGACATTGGATTCTATATGTGCATGTGGATGGTAAGTGTGCTGTGTTTATGGTTATTCCGCTCTTTCAGGGCAGTAGCAGTAGTGTTATAGCCAAATGGCTTATTTTAACTCAGAAGAGTGTTTTATTGTATGTGTTTTTAGCAGTTGGGAGCCATAGCCTTGGGGGACACTGCTTAGTACCACAAGTAACATCAATTTCTAGACTTAGTGTTTTTCAAATAATTGTCTGGCATCCTTTGGAATGAAAATCAAAGGCATGGTATTGTTTGTTATAAATAAGGTGTTATTAACTTTGGGGTCTGATGAGGTAAAGTAAGACAAACATCAAGTTTCATTGTCTGGAATAGTGACTGTTCTTGTGAATGTACTGGAGATGATTGATAATACTCTCATGGGACTTCACCACCCACTGTAGTCCAAGTGTGTGTTGATCAGAGCAGGCAGAGATGTGGGAGGTGCAAATGTCAAACAAAAAGTTGGATCCACCATACATAGGTTGAATGGTAACATCTAACATATCAGAGGGCCAAGAAACATATGCTGTCTATCAGAATTGTTCATCTCATCACCTATTTCAGTACACTAATAGAATAATTGAACACCTAAAAATATTTTTTCAAAGCATTGTCTTTTAACATGCATGACTTTTTCTGAAATTTGTATTAATTTGTATCGGTCCTGTTTCTTTTAATACAAATCAATTCGTGAAGTCAAAAGTTTGCAGAGCTGTTTCAGGGAAACGATACAAAAACAAGAAACACCTCAGATTCATGGTACTGAGATCCAATACCACTTCTAAATGCAATCATAACTGGAGCGCTCAAATGGTAACATTAATTTTAGTTGTTTCAGTATGCATTTGAACCTTTTATGTATGTTTTAAAAAATAATTTGAGACACTTTCCAGTTTTGTATTAGATAGGAGACCTTGCGAGAAAGAATTTTCTATTCATTCTGGCAAGTTGTTAGAGAAATTTCACAGGTCTTTTGTTTTTAATTAGAAAGTTTAAGTCTAAACTTCAAAGTATAGAACAGCTGTTTACATGAAGGAATGTATACAGATTAGAGAAGTGTTTGCCATTATTGCAATAGTAATGAAATTTATCAGGATTACATTGAGTTTGTAAAATGGCAGTGGCTTGAGATGATCATCTGCAGGCTTCAGAGTGAACAGTCCTCTTCCAGTATTTTTAATTATCAAACTAGTTTTACATTTGTTTTCATCCTGTAGGTGGAGCTCGGGTGCTACACATTTCTGGGTACCAGCTTTTAAAAATTTTCACTGCTTCGTGTTTGCAAGGCGTGCAGTGTGCAAGTAGAGTACAGTTGACTGTACAGTTTTTCACTATACAGTCAACAATTTCAGTTGTATCCTTATAATGGATGTGCTATTAAATAGCAGTATGGAATAGGTGTTTAGAATAGCTAAACTACTGAGGAAGAAAAGCTGACTTTTTGAGTAATTAGCGTCACTTGAATTCAACTCTGTATTTCCTGTTGCATATTTTTTTTCTTAATAATCCTATGAATTGCAGTTGAACTAAGTAATCACATTTGGTTTTGGCTTATAAGCCATTACTGACTATTATAAGGAGATGAATAGTAATAGTAGTAGTTACTGTTAACTACTATTGTAATTAATAGTAGTTATATTGCCACTCCTTTGCATTGCTAGTTTCTCTTACATGCATGTTGCTTGTCATGGGTAAAATAAATCACCATGAAGCTTTAGACATCTGCTGCATGTATATATAAGAAATTACTTGCTTCATCCTCGAAGCAGGAGTTTATAACACTTTTTAAGGTGCCATTCCTCTGACTTCTTTTTCTCCATTTGTTAAAAGACAAGATGAGATAGTTTAGTTACAAATATCTGCACTTGGTCAAATGACTTGCATCCCCACTGTCATTTTGTCATCTAGGCACAGTAGTAATAAAAATGTTTAATAATGCCAGACAGACATGCTCAAGGTCATGCGAAGTCCATTCCAGATGGTGCAGTAAAAATTGCATATAGTTGAGACACCATAACATTTTCCTAGCATCTGTATTAACAGACACACTGAGCATGCAAAATTTCTTTCCTAAAGTGCCCTTCCTAAAGTACTGTGGTGTTGAACAGCCAAAGGTAATTTTATGTGTGATCTCATGGAATTCTTCTTTAAAAGACTTCTAAATCAAAACTTTTTCTCTTTGTAAATCTGCAGTTGTTATAAATGAAGAATTGGATATTTTTTGTTCATAATTTAATAACATAGGGTAGAATATTTTGCATTTACTGTGCACTTTTACCTTGTGCTTATAATGCAGGCATTATAATGAAAAGAAGTAAAAATAATTTTGGAGACTCACATAATTCTACAGTGAAAGAATTCTTGTCATTCTTCTAATTGTTGAAAATTTATAACTTTGTTATTTATAACAGCTACATTTCTGTGCATCTATGGAATGCATTCAAGGGGGCTGAGACTGATGTCATACAAGTCTGCTGTCTGTAATTGTCATAGCAAGATGGCTGATGTTGCAAGGCTGCTGTCTGTAGTCTTTAAAACACTGTGGAAATCCTCTGAATGGAGGATGTTGCAGATGTTGCACCCATTTTCAAAAAAAGGCAATCATCATAGGGATGTTTCAGTTAGCCTCACTTTGAGCAAATCATGGGGTAAGTCCTTTTGGAAGCTATTTCTGGTCACGTGAAGGAGAAAAAGGTGATTGGAAATAGCATGGATTTAGCAAAGGCAAGGTGAGAGGAGAAAAGTGGATATCGTCTGGTTTGAGCATGAGACTAGAGTTAGATGAGTTTCTGAGGTTCCTTTCAACCTGAATCCTTCTGTGATCTAGTGGGTTTTTTTATTTTTGTAAAATTATTATTCGCCCCTCCCCTCCCGACTCTGCTGAGGTCTGGAATAACAAGTCCACCAGCTCTTTAGTTGTTGGGGTTTTTTCAATGGTTTTTAGTTACACGTATATGTATTTAGGTATTTTATTTATGCTTCTGCTTATTTAAACTTAATCCAGTATCTCATATTGTGTTCAGGAAGCTACTGTTACACTTTTTTGTGAATGTTCTGTGTTTGTAAGTAGTGGCAATGTGATTTGAATACCATATACTTCGAGCTACTTATCACTTTGCATTGTGAAGTTTATGTATTTCTATATAGAACTGTGATTTTCTTTCTTCACAATAATTACTATTTCCAATTTATTAACTATATTTCTAATCCTACTAGCATTTTCTTAAACCAGGTATAACTGTTACTATCAGGCCTTGCCCAACAATCAGCTTGTCTCATTGCTTTTCAGTTTAGCATCAGGAAATACAAATTGTACATTAATAAGATTGGCTTTTGAGTTCTTGAGTACAAACTCTCTTTGCAACTGACTTCGAACTTCACTATACCTAAAGAACTGCTGCTATTTTCATATAGCAAATTCAGATATTCTGGTAATAGTGTTTTAAGCCAAAGGGGAGACCATTAGATAAACTGTGTATCTCATGCCATAATTTACTGTCAGCTTACCCCTGTATTGAGCTCACTGTTTGGCAAACAGCTGAACAGGAACATTCAGATGTAATTTATAGATATCAAGAGAGTGTATGGACCAAGCTGGTCCATATTTAGTCAGGCAGTGTAATCTATTCCAGTATTTAGATACCTTACCCCTAACAGTACCTTATCCAGTTTTACATTTTAATTTGCCTGGGTTCAGCTTGTAGCCAATTAATTTTTTTGCTGTGTCTTTTTCTGAAGTTCACTGCAGTATGCTTTCTGTTTCTTCAACTACTTAAATTCTAATTGAGTCCTTTCTGTCTTTTTGATAAGCTGTACCCATTGAGTTCTTTCAGTCTTTCACAGTAAGACATTTTTTCCAGTCCTCAAGTCTCTTTATGGCAAGTCACTTTATGGCTTTTTTTGTTCCTTCTCCAATTTTTCAACATTCTTCAAAGAGATTTGATCCGTAATCACTTATTAGCCTTGCTAGTGCTGTATACAGAGAGCAACAACTTTTTTTCTTAGTTCCACCTATCTGTCTATTCATACAGTACCCGTATCAGCCCTTCTTACTGCTATTTCACTGAGATTGTTGCTAGAGCTTTCCAGATTATTTTCAGTCATCACTCTCCAAGAACTAGTTTACCACTTTATACACTGACTCTATTTTCTAATTCCTAGATTTTGGCAATTAACTGTCTTTGGCTTTTCTTTTATTTAGCAAGACTAGTTTGCCCAGCAATCCTGATAGGAGAATTTGCTAATGTGACAGTTTGTGTTGATTCACTAGTAGTGGTTATAGTAAGGAGTTCCCTGGGGTGAGTAGATACATTTCCAGTCATTGTTTAATATCTCACTGACAACTATTTTAAGGAATAACTTTTTAACCTAATTCTTACTTGAATAAGGTGTTCTTTCAGCCTGTTTTGTCTTGCTGTTTTTTTTTTTTCTTAAGGACTTCCTTACTTGAAAGTACTGGGAAGCAAGTTTTCCTGGTTTCATATAATAAGAGGCGTTATTTGGGCTGACTCTAAAATTAGCCAAGTTAGCAACCAGTCAGGAACTCATGTTGAATTCTACTAAGAAACTCTCTGATAGCATTATGTCAGAATCAATATGCTACTCTGAAACTTTTTTGGTTTTGACTAGTATACTTCTTCTGGGGGAAGGTTTTATTGGATTATTGTATTCTAGTTTGATTCAAGAAGTAGGTTTTTTGTGTGTATGTAACCCAGCACCAGTTTTTTTAAAAAAGAGACATTGCCAATAAAATTGTAAAATTCATTTAACTGTTGAGATGAGCGCATGTAAACTGGTCAGTTTTCATTTTTGGATATGTAATGAAACTAACAGCTTTAGCTGCAGCTCATTGTAATAAAGACAAATCTATTGCCCTTTTATCGTGACCTCTTAACTTCGGATCCAAAAGCCTTTGCTGAAGTCAATAAAGTACCAGGTTTTAGAATAATGGAAAACATTTGTTAGGTTTTAAAAGAATGAAAGAAAAAAAACCACCAAAACTGTCAAGTGGAACCAGACAGACTAAAATCTATCACTAGATATACTGTACTCCTACAAAAGATTATTGCATGAGATTGCCTTGACATTTGCAGTCTCTCCTGCTCTTGTATTTTTTCATATTATGGTACCTTCAGATCATTGTTACTATGCTACCTACATTTTGAATTTAATTTTCTTAGAATTTTTGAATTCTTACATATTTATAAGTGTTAACAGTAATGCTTGTGTTTCATCCGACAGTGGAATGTTAATTTAAATACTGTATTTTATTCAAAATCATTCATTCCATACTTCAAAAAAGACATGTTCACTGTGTGGTTATTCTGCTCCACTTGTATGGGTATTCTCGTAAAACTAGGAACCATTGATAGTTCTAAACCAGCAAGCCAGCTTATGTTGTTTCATTTTAACTTCCTTGAAGTGGGCCACTTTGTGCTCCATCCTAAACTGTCCAAAGCTATTTAAAAGAATGTCAAAAGCTATTGTAAACAGTTTAATAGATTAAATTGAGAAATGCTGATTTTATGCAAAAGTAGCTATTTAATCACGTACTGAAATAGAACAATTACTAAGTAAATGATGACATAAAATTAGATTTTTTTCTATTTCTGGCATGCTAGATAGAGGAGTATATTCAAAGTACATTGTCTTGATTTGAAAACAGCGTGGGTAATGATTACATAACACGTGTAATACACTGCCATAAACCAGCAGCTATAGAGTTAGAACACTTCTTGTTTTACTTCATTGTGCTCTGTGTAGCCTGTATTTCAAATAGAATGGTAACTAGAGATCTGTAATCTTTTCTCAGGGCAGGAGGAGAAAGTATTTTATGACCAAAAAAACCCCAACTTTCCTTCTAAATACTTATTTGTTCTTCAGCGCTTCCTTGTGTTGAAATACACTGTGCTGTGTTTTGCAAAATTAGATAAAGCATAAAACTTCAACTGACTAGTCTCTAGCATACCTCACCCTGCCCTCTGAGTTCTGATTTTTAGGTATAGTGTAATCAGCATAACATTTCAGAAATTTTGCGGAGTACTTAGAGTTTACCATCAGCATCCCCAGAGCTCCATCTGTTAAAGTACTATATGTTGTATATTAAAATATAATCTAATACATAAAATATTTTAAAATATAGTATTAGCGTGGAAGCTGAACACTGAGAGGCTACCTGTACATTCTTGACCTTATAGCTCTTGTGGCTTGCAGGAGACTGAAAAGTGTTATGGGAGAATCCTATATACTGATATTTTTGCGAATAGAGGTCAAAGAAGTTAATATGTTATGTAATCTCACTTCCTTTTATGCACTTTCGTCTTGTAATATACTGACAGAAAGGTCTGAAATCCTAGTCTGGAAAACAGAGCCTATAAACTTCCCAAGGAAGTTATTTTACTCTTCAGAACTGCCCTGCAGCTTTTATCAAGTATGATGCACCACCTATTTCATAATCCATAAAATTCTAACCAGTATTTCTGGAAAAGTGCAAAAGCTCATATAATGCTGGATTTCAAAGGAACATGTAAGCAGCGAATGTTTCCTACTAGTCCTGTTCCAGTGCAGAGTATCACAGAATCACAGGGGTTGGAAGGGACCTCTGGAGATCATCTAGTCCAACCCCCCTGGCCAGAGCAGGGACACCTAGAGCAGGTTGCACAGGATGGCATCCAGGCAGGTTTGGAATGTCTCCAGAGTTGGAGACTCCACCACCTCTCTGGGCAGCCTGCTCCACTGCTCTGCCGCCCTCAAAGGAAAAAACTTCCTCCTCATGTTTAGATGGAACTTCCTATGGTCAAGTTTGTGCCCATTGCCTCTTGTCCTATCACTGGACGCCACTGCAAAAAGATTAGTGCCATCCTCCCTTTAAGTATTTATAAGCATTGATGAGATCCCCTCTGAGCCTTCTCTTCTCCAGACTAAAAAGACCCAAGTCCCTCAGCTTTCCTCATAAGAAAGATGTTCCAGCCCCCTAATCATCTTTGTAGCCCTTTGCTGTCCCCTCTCCAGCAGTTCCCTGTCCTTCTTGAACTGGGGAGCCCAGAACTGGACACAGTACTCCAGCTGCGGCCTCACCAGGGCAGAGTAGATGCGGGGGATAACCTTCTGTGACCTGCTTGCCACACTCCTCTTGATACACCCCAGGGTGCCATTGGCCTTCTTGGCCACAAGAGCACATTGCTGGCTCATGGTCATCCTGTTGTCCACCAGGACTCCCAGGTCCCTCTCCACAAAGCTGATTTCCAGCAGGTCAGCCCCTAACCTGTACTGGTGCATGGGGTTATTCCTCCTGAAGTGCAGTACCTTACACTTGCCTTTGTTGAACTTCATGCGGTTCCTCTCTGCCCAACTCTCTAGCCTGTCTAGGTCACGCTGAATGGCAGCACAGCCTTCCAGTGTGTCAGCCACCTCTCCCAGTTTTGTGTCATCAGCAAACTTGCTGATGGCACACCCTATCCCTTCACCTAGGTCATTGATGACTATGTTGAACAGGACTGGACCCAGTACTGACCCCTGGGGAACACCACTTGTCACAGACCTCCAACTAGGCTCTGTGCCACGAATCAGAACCCTCTGAGCTCTACCTGTCAGCCAGTTTTCAATCCACCCCGCTGTTCATCCAACCGACACTTCCTAAGCTTGCCTGTGAGGATGCTGTGGGAGACAGTGTCAAAAGCCTTGCTGAGGTCAAGGTAGACAACATCCACTGCCCTCCCCTCATCTATCTGTCCAGTTACGCCATCGTAGAAAGGTATCGGATTAGTCAGACACGACTTCCCCTTGGTGAATCCATGTTGGCTACTTCTGATAACCTTCTTTTCCTCCAGATGCTTTGAGATGATGCCCAGAACGAGCTGTTCCATCGTCTTTCCAGAGATGCAGGTGAGGCTGACTGGCCTGTAGTTTCCCAGGTCTTCCTTCTTGCCCTTTTTGAAGACTGGCGTGACATTGGCTTTCCTGCAGTCTTCAGGCACCTCACCTGTTCTGCAGGACCTTTCAAAGATGATGGAGAGTGGCCCAGCAATGCCTTCTGACAGCTCCCTCAGCACTCGTGGGTGCATCCCATCAGGACCCATGGACTTGCGGATATCCAGTTTACTTAGCTGATCGCTAACTTGATCCTCCTCAACCAAGCGAAAGTCCTCTTTCCTCCAGACTTTCTCTGTTACCTGTAAAGTCTGGGACTCTTGAGGGCTGGCCTGAGCAGTAAAGACTGAAGCAAAGAAGGCATTCAGTAATTCTGCCTTCTCTGCGTCATCTGTCTCCATGGCCCCTGTCTCATTCAATAGGGGGCCCACATTTTCTCTAGTTTTCCTTTTGCCTCTGATGTACTTGAAGAAACCCTTCCTGTTGACCTTGACATCCCTTGCCGGATTTAATTCCAAGGAGGCCTTGGCTTTCCTTGTTTCGTCCCCTGCATACTCTGGCAGCATTCTTGTAATCTTCCCAAGTGGTCAGTCCCTTCTTCCACTCACTGTAAACTTCCTTTTCCACTTGAGCTTTTTCAGAAGCTCCCTGCTCAACCATGCAGGTCTACTTCCCTTGCCTGATTTCTTGCTCTTAGGGATGCACCGATCCTGAGCTTGGTGGAAGTGATACTTGAATATCAACCAGCTCTCTTGAGCTCCCCTACCCTTTACAGCCCTAACCCATGGGATTTCTCCAAGCAGTCTTTTGAAGAGATCAAAGTTAGCCCTCATGAAGTCCAAGGTTGCAAGCCTACTTGTCATTTTATGCCTACTGCATATAATCCTGAACTCAATCTTCTCATGATCACTACAGCCAAGGCTTCCCCCAACCTTAGTGTCCTCCACCTGTCCTTCTTTGTTGGTCAGTACTAGGTCCAGTAGTACACCTCTCCTTGTTGGCTCCTCCACCACCTGAGTCAAAAAGTTGTCATCAAGACACTGGAGGAACTTCCTGGACTGTACGTGCCTAGCCGTGTAACCTTCCCAGCAGATATCAGGGTGATTGAAGTCCCCCATGAGAACCAAGGCCTGTGATTGTAAGGCGACTCTCAGCTGCCTGTAGAAGGCCTCATCAACTGTCCCATCCTGATCAGGTGGCCTGTAATAAGCCCCCACAACAGTGTCCCTCATGTTAGCCTGCCCCTTAATCCTTACCCACAAGCTCTTGACTCTCTCTTCATCTCCCCCCAGGGACAGCTCAATGCATTCCAGTTGCTCTCTCACATAAAGAGCAACTGCCCCACCTCACCTTGCTGGCCTGTCTCTCCTAAAGAGGACATAGTCATCCATGACAGCGTTCCAGTCATGTGAGCTATCCCACCATGTCTCAGTAACTGCGATGAGATCACAGCCCTGCGACTGCACACAGATCTCCAGTTCTTCCTGTTTGTTCCCCATGCTGCATGCATTGGTGTGTAAGCATTTCAGAGAGGCAGTTTTTGCCCTTGAGAGGTGGTAGGCCTTCTGATTCCCAAAAATACTAGCACACTGCCCCACAAGTGCTGAGCTACTGCACCCGGGTGCCTCTCCAGCGATCCCAGTTACATCCCTGTCCCCCTTCGAATCTAGTTTAAAGCTCTCTCAATGAATCCTACTAACTCTTGCCCTAGAACCCTTTTCCCCCTGTGAGATAGGCTCTTCCCATCTGTTACCAGCAGGCCTGGTGTCTTGTAAATCCAGCCATGGTCAAAGAACCCAAAGTCCTGCCGGTAGCACCAGTCTCGGAGCCAGGCATTGATCTGCTGGCTCTTCCTGTTTACCCCTTCATCATTCCCCGGAACTGGAGGGATAGAGGAGAACATGGCTTGTGCTCAGGATCCCTTGACCAGTCATCCCAGTGCCCTGAAATCTCTTTTCATTGCCCTTGGACTTCTCCTCCCTACTTCATCGTTGCCTGCCTGAAAGACCAGAAGGGGATAATGATCTGAGGGCCGTACTAAAAAATCAACATCAAAATGTTTCTCTTAAATCCTAACCTTTACTGGCTTTTATTACACTGAACAGACTTCAGACTATTCTAATTGTTCTACTGGTTGTTCTTCAGTAGTTAATAGATTGGGATTTCTATTTCTGCCCTTTCACTCTTGGCTTGAAATGCATTTGGAAAGCTCTTTGGAGAAGCAGTACCTCTCTGACGGAAGGTACTAGGCATATGAAATATGCTGATATACATACAGAGCAGTATGGCAGTATTTCAGTCTTCCTGTTTTTCTATATCTTGATCAACCCGTGTCAAAGCAGAATTTCATTAGGTTAGTTATTTGCCTTAGATATAGTACATCATGAACAGTAGATGAATTAGACAATTTTGGCCGTTCATCATATGAATTCTTGAGACAGTATTAATTCAAGCATGTGAACTTGGCTGCAAAGATGTGGCAAGGAGGTAGGTGATACAATTTCTATATTATGCAAGTAGTACCTACCTGAATATTTTCAGTACACATGAAGACATTGTTCTTTCACTAGAGGAGCATTAGCGGGCATCTGGACAAGACTCAGCCTGAGTAAAGAGGTAGAGAGTTTGGAGTATTAGCTGTGAGGGAGGGATTAAGTTATTCCATTAATTATAATTTGACTTTACAGTATAAGAATACAGAAAGCTGCTGCTACACATCAAGGTCAACACATTTTCCTTGTTTTACCGTGTAAGTGTAGGTTCTTCTACAGACAGTCATTGCCATGCATATGCCAAGCTCAGCTCACATATTCCTCAACACGTCACTCAGTTGTGACATGCATTAGGTGGGGAACTACCCTTGAAGAATTTAAAGATTATTTCAGAAATTAAGTTGACAAAATAATGATCTATGAAATAGTATTATACAGCATAATACCTAGTTGACACTGAAAGTGCATTGTACTGGTTCTGATGTGCACATGCGTCTTGTGGTTTGCAAGTAGAACTCTCTTGAATCTTAAATACTTTTAAGTCTGTGTTACCTCAGAGAACATGACTGTTGTGCTTTATTACCACAGCTGTGGTAAACAGATGTGTGTGAGCTGGAGCTACTTGACAGAAAAGGGAGAACTTCCCCTCCCTCAGTCCCTCGCAACCTGTGGTGTTGAGAAAAAGCACAGACATAAAATGGTGGGAATTCATTGTCTAGGTATCAAAAAACAGTGTTAATGGTGTTGGTATAAGCTAGGTCAATGTGACTTTTATGAAGAAATCTGATACAGGAACTTATTTTGATATATTCTTTTGAATTAGTGCTTAAAAGAATTCTTTTAAATTCCAACGTGGTTGAGAGTGTGTCTGAAGTAGCTGGTTTAAGCTCCTGCCTTTTGAAAAGTATAAGCACATAAATCATAAAATCATAGAATCGTCTAGGTTGGAAGGGACCTTTAAGATCATCAAGTCCAGTCATTAACCAAACACTGTCAAAACCACCACTAAACCATGGCCCTCAGGATCACATCTACCTGTCTTTTAAATACCACCAGGGATGGTGATTCCACCACTTCCCTGGGCAGCCTCTTCCAATGTTTGATAACCCTTTCGGTGAAGAAATATTTCCTAATATCCAATCTAAACCTCCCCTGGCGCAATTTGAGGCCATTTGCTCTTGTCCTATTGCTTGTTACTTGGGAGAAGAGACCAAGACCCACCTTGCTACAACCTCCTTTCAGGTAGTTGTAGAAAGCAATAAGGTCTCCCCTCAGCCTCCTTTTCTCCAGGCTAAACAACCCCAGTTCCCTCAGCTGCTCTTTGTAAGACTTGTGCTCTAGACCCCTCACCAGCTTTGTTGTCCTTCTCCGGACGTGCTGCAGAACCTCAATGTTGTTCTTGTAGTGAGGGGTCCGAAACTGAACACAGTATTCGAGGTGGGGCCTCACCAGTGCTGAGTACAGGGGGAGGATCCCTTCTGTAGTCCTGCTGGCACCACTATTTTTGATACAAGCCAGGATGCTGTTGGCCTTCTTGACCACCTGGGCACGCTGCTGGCTTGTATTCAGCTGGCTGTCAACAAGCACCCCCAGGTCCTTTTCCTCTGGGCAGCCTTCCAGCCACTCTTCCTACATGTTGTGGGAAATGGTGTCAAAAGCTTTACTAAAGTCCACGTAAACAGCATCCACAGCTTTTCCCTCATCCACTGAGTGGGTCACCTTGTCATAGAAGGAGATCAGGTTAGTCAAGCAGGACCTGCCTTTCATGAACCCATGCTGACTGGGCCTGATCACCTGGTTGTCCTGCATGTGCCGCGTAATGGCACTCAGGATGATCTGCTCCATGACCTTCCTTGGCACCGAGGTCAGACTGACAGGCCTGTAGTTCCCGCCCTTCTTGTGGGTGGGCGTCACATTTGCTGACCTCCAGTCAATGGGGACCTCCCTCGTTAGCCAGGACTGCTGATAAATGACGGAAAGCAGCTTGGCGAGCACATCTGCCAGCTCCCTCAGTACCCTTGGTTGGATCCCATCTGGCCCCATAGACTTGTGTATAAGTGGTGTAGCAGGTCCCTCACCTTTTCTCCTTGGATTATGGGGGCTTCATTCTGCTCCCTGTCACTGTGTACTAGCTGAGAGGGCTGGGTACTGAGGGAGCAATGGGTCCTGCTACAAAAGACTGAGGCAAAGAAGGCATTAAGTGCCTCAGCCTTTTCCTCATCCTTGGTCACTCTGTTTCCACCCCCATCTACTAAAGGATGGAGATTCTCCTTAGTCCTCCTTTTGTTGCTGATGTATTTATAGAAACTTTTTTTATCGTCCTTAACATCAGAATCCAGGTTAAGTTCTAGTTGGGCTTTGGCCCTTCTGATTTTCTCCCTGCATAGCCTCATAGCACCTTTGTAGTCCTCATGAGTGACCTGTCCCTTCTTCCAAAGGCCATAAATTCTCCTTTTTTCCCTGGTTGCAACCATAGCTCTGTATTCAGCCAGGCTGGTATTTGTCCCTGATGGCACATGGGGACAGCCTGCTCCTGCACCTTTAAGACTTCCTTCTTGAAAAACGTCCAGCCTTCCTGGACTCCTTTGCCCTTCAGGACTGTGTCTCAAGGGTCTCTGCCAGCCAGGCTCCTGAAGAGACCAAAGTCTGCCCTCCAGAAGTCCAAGGTGGCAGTTCTGCTGACACCCCCCTCCTTGCTTTTCCAAAAATCAAAAACTCTATCTTTTCATGATCACTATGCCCAAGATGGCCTCCAGCCATCACATTCCCCACAAGTCCTTCTCTGTTCACAAACAACGGGTCCAGCAGGGCACCTTGTCTAGTTGACTCTCTCACCGGCTGTGTCAGGAAGTACTTCCACTGAACTTCCACATCTTTGTAATTAGTAACTGGTTTTTTATTTGCATCTGTTTTTGAAGGTGTCTTTATAAATTAGATCCCTAGAAAATAATGTTAGATATCTTTATGTGGTGCCTTGCTTGATCTTGACTATGGCTAATGTTAAACTAGAAGATCACACACACAAAAATTCACTTTTGATGTAAGAGGAAAAAGAAAGAAAGAGATTTAGTCCTTTATGTTTCAAGAGTGTCTGAAATAAGGGAAACGTATCTTTTTGGATTGGTATTGGTATCTTAACTTTGTAATGATACCATACACAGACTCACCCACAGGCCATATATCTTAGTCATATCTACCTACATGTCAGATGTTTGTTTTGATAGGCTTCCACTTTAATTTGCATGTATTTTGTATGCTTTGGGTGACTTATCACAGCATATAAATTCAATATGGATTTGAAACCAAAGTGCTAGTTTATAAATTGCTATTTATCCACAGTCATATGGAAATTACGCACTTCTGCAAACATTTACGTGACTCAGTGATTCTAGTGAAACTATTAATGTAAGTAAAAGGTCATAGAAATAAGCCTGAGAACCACTGAAATTCCTTTGGACTGGAGTTTGACAATCATCACGTTGTATGAAGGGCAAAGGAGAGGAAGGAATATTTTGGTTAAAATGACAGGAAAACTCCTTACCCTTGGGATTGAGTAACCTTTTTTTTTTTTTCATAAGGCTGTCTCAAGAGTTTATCACCTTCCTTTCCTGTCCCCTTGGCCACTTTTCTTGCAATTTTTTTCCTCAATTAGAGTGTTACAGTTGCTTATGGAGTTCCTTGTAAAACAGATCCCTTATACAATCCCAGTAAATCAAATTAGAAAAAAAAGTCAGCTACAAAGCCAGGGCCAGAAGTAAGCTGTCAAAGACAAGAGACTTTTAAGCAAATCTTAGTGCTTTAGAAAGTGTGCATGACCTTCTGCCCACAGCACACTGCATAAAAGGTAGATCTTAGAGACGAATGGGGAAGGCATCTTGCTGGGACTAGAATCTTGAATGATACTCTTATTTTAATCCTTACATGGTTTATCAGGTCATTTGGTTATTAGGATTTTTCTTATATTTTCGAGTAATATTAAAGTACTAATGCTTTTAAAGTACACTTAATTGATATTTTCTTTTGCTTTATATACTACTTTTCCTCAATGTATGGGGAATCATTCACCTCAGTCGGACTAGTTTGCTTTAAGAAAAGCAATAGTATTTGATTTAGGTAAGTGTAATGATTCACATTTTATCCATTCTTCTTCAAATCTGGATCAGTTACTTTTTGACTGATGAGGCTCTCTTTTTTAATTATCTCAGAAAATGAAAAGAATGATCTTCTTTTCCTTTGGTAAAAATGAATTCCTAAGTTATCCAGAAGTTTAAGAAGCTAGTGTGTATCTTTTCATTTGCATTTTTATATTTTGTTCCAGAAATTCAGTATTTCAGATGTATAAATCACATATAGGAAAGAAAGGTTACTTCAGAATTCGTATTAGAAATACTTTATTTTTCTGAATAAGACCATTTACTGAGTGCTACGGATTGCATGATTCATTTATTCTTTTCAAAATAATGTAGATTTGACTGTATTCTTTACCTTAATAACATTCATTGTAAAGAAAAAATAATCCCAGACATAGTCTTTGTAGAGTTAGTGATTGGCAGTAAGTTAAAAGCAGACTATACTATATTAAACACAAACCCAGATTGTTTGGGCATAAAACCCAGAATCTCAGCACTGAGATTTTTCTTGGCTAAGCATCAAAGCATGTTAATAGGTATAGTGTTAGCCTGGGACAAAGACAGGATTGTTACTGTAGTATATTTCATCCTGCTGCTACTTGGCAAGAGTCAGTGTATTTTTAGGTGAAGTTTGTGTGTGCATTTCTCTCTAGTCACCTGGAAAAAAGGATGCGTAGATGACCCGTGAAAATGCAGTTAGCATGATGGAAGGTGAGAATGTGTAATCCTTATTATACAGTGAATTGTTAGCACGATATTGTGGATAAGATACCATTTCAAAGGGCTGGAGTGTTCTCAGTTGTTTAGCTGCACATGTGATTTTTATTTTTTCCCAGTAACATAATGACGGATTTAACAGTGGTATAGCCATGTACTTTTTAATTGCTAAATGTTCATGCTCCATTTCCTTTCTTTGTTTCAACAGAGTTGAGTAGCATGGGAAGAGACATTTTGAGGTTTTTGTTTCTGTTATAGAATACATTTTTTGTAAATATGAGCAATACTTTTTAAAGTGGTACTGCAGTGAAGGATGATGACAGTATGTTCAAACATTTTCTTTATTCATCACATCTGCTGTTTGTCTCGACAGTTAATTCATGGTATAATTCAATATTTTTATTGTTTTACATGCCTCACTACAGAGCTGAATAGGTAATAGGTATTTTTAGTATAGTGTAGAACAAATCATGTTGGTTATCAGATTCTGGTTGTGGAATCTTTATAATTAATAATATTTCATGAATAAAAAGAAGTGAAATTCTATTCTTCCCTAAAAAGTTGTGTGTTAAGTTTTTGATAGTTGTTAATAGTAGTAGTTGGTAGTTTGGTAATAACAAAACAAATTACAAACTGTGAGCTGAGCAGATTTGATTTGGAGATCTTTTCAGATGGTAAAGATAACTGCTACTAAGTTAATTATTACTTTTTTTTTTACGTCAAAGATTGTAGCTACTACACTGTTGTAGGTAAAAAGCTGTATTTCATATTATTCTCCATCCTGTTTTATAACACTTAACAAGCTGGTAATTTTTTGAGTACAGGTCTCCACCAAGTTGTCTGCAAGTCCACCTATCATCTTTGCTGTCAAGTGGGATAATAGATTTTCCGTCATGTTTTTTTGGGGAAGAATCTTAACAAATTGTTGCCTTTCTAAGCCCTTTTTCTCTTAAGCTTGAAATCAAAGCATCATCAGCATTAGAGTGTCATCTTAGTGGTAAGCTTGATGTAAATTCCTATACAAATCATAAGTCAACAGTGGTACTCAAGGTTTCTTTTTTTCTTCCACTTTCATCAACAGGGTAGGCCAACTCTCTTTCTCTGAGAGCTGTGCAGTGTCGGGTAATTAACTTTTTCTTTTGCATCTTTTATCTTTGTTGTTTTGGGGGCTTTTTTTGCTGAAAGCACTCTTCCGCTTTCCTGTGTTCCTCTTCCACAGGTATATAAGCAACCTTTTCAAAGCAAGCCACTGTAGGGGACCTGTTCTGGGAGGACATTTTCTTTACTGCTGTATATGTACAGCAATATTGTTTCCTGATTCCTTGCCACTAGCTGAATTTTAATCAACCAAATTTTTAGTCCTTTCCCAACTGTTGTTAGGCTTCTACTCTGTTTTCATTCCACTGTCACTTTGCTTTAACAGTTGGGCCTATTGAAGATCACTCATATTCCCATTTCTTTTGTAAATTTTTCATTTTAAATTTGCTAGCTGTTCCTCACAGCAGTTTACATTATTTGGGGAGGCAACTGCCGCTGGCAGTCTGTTATTAAATTAGAGTTGAATTCCACTGCAGAATATTTACTCTGCGTAAAAGATTTTTGCATATTAAAATGTTGGTTATTTCATTTGTAATACATCAACTTTTTAAAATTTTAAATTTTTAATTTAAATAGGGTCGGTTCTTAAGTACAATAATAGTTTGATTTTCTGTATAAAAATATGTTTAATTTTTTTAATATATTTGTATCTAGATAATTTACCTTTTCAGTTTTATATTTTCTCATATTTCTTCTGAATGTGGGAATAGAATATTTGAAGACATTTTGACCAAATTTTTTGCCAGTATGCTCATGTTTATATCTGTTTTCTTTGAAAATGGTAAAGGAAATAATTCGAGAGGAACTTCAATAGCTAATGATGGTGGTTGTGTTTAGTCTGCTTCTTTTATTTGGAGAGGGCATTTTC
>VFFE01007615.1:642262-662166 GCA_008921705.1 Burhinus oedicnemus
ATGTCTGTACAACTTTAACTCTATCGATTGTCATAAATAAATGGACAATGGTTATTTAATGATCACATTTCTATTTAGAAGTATTTTTACCTTGTTAAAATAACATCTGAAGCCAAGTTAAGAAAAATAAAAATTTCCTGTTTGGTACCATTTTTTTATTCAAGCATTTGGCAGCAGATTACAAATAACCACCTTCACCCTTTTCTCTGTACAGCTGCTTATTTTTTGTATTTCCCTGGACCTTGAATATAAAATTAAAGATGCTGGTAAAATCCAAGAATCGAGGCCAAATATCATATGTTTAGGGCATCTTTTTAAATAAAATTGTTATTAGAAAGTAATGTTTCTTTTGTACTTTAGGTTAAAAGTTGAAAATAGGTCTGTATGAATGAACACCTGCCAGAAAACTGATTTGATGAATTCATGTCATTTCTTATTGTTTTACTGGAGAATATGATGATAGAATTGTCTTTTTCCCAAGCTACCTTTACTAATAACTAGACCAGGTATTGCCATCTTCTGTAGAGGATGATATTTTGTAGAGACTGACTTTATTACCAAGAAGGTGTTAAAGGCCTGGACTAATGCTGCAGGATGGCTATCCAGTCAACTTGTTACCCTCAGGGATATTAGGATATTAGAGCATCTTATGTGGGGGAAGAACTCTGGTAAAACAGATAGTACTATTAATTGCAGTGGGAATAGTAGTATAAAATACATGATTTCACAGACCTGGCTCTAACCTGTGAGTTTTTATTTGTCTCTTACCATTATCTTCTTTCCCTGTGGTGTGTTTTCTAGTTCTCTTGGGTCCCAGAGCTCAGACAATTGGTGGCACTGACTTTTCCCTTTCCAGTGAATTAGGGGAATAGTTTTAAGGCATCAGAGAGATAGGGGTCCTAAAAGGGGGCAGAAGAGAATAATGTAGCATGCTGCCATGCTGCATTATTCTTACCTGCCCATTTCTAGCTAATGGACTTTACAAAAGAGAGAAGTCAGTCTCTGAGTTCTGGCAGATTTTGTGCCAGTGCTACAGAAACATGGCTTAATGTTACTGCACTGTGGAAACAAAGTTATTAAGTCCTGCACAGCCTATCAAGTGACATGTGGAGACAGCTTGTGTGTTCTTGCACGTGTTCTTGGAGCAATGGAGTTGACCATTCTGGGCCGTATGGTGGTGTGTGGGGTCAGGAGGGCTTATTGGGTCTGTTTCTGCAACATCTAGGCTGCACCCAACCCAACTTCTAGAAAATTACTGATATTTCTGCATAGTGCTCATAACCCTCTAGAACGTGGAGGCTTTATTGGAACATACTGAGCGAAAGTAGGATGTATGTATTTACCTGGAAAAAAAAACCCAAAACCAAAAATCATGACAAGCCTTACTGGGGAATATGATACCAAAGTATTCAGGTGTCTCATTGGGAGCCATCCTTGGTCCGATACATCTGATACTGCGTTAGACTGGTAGATCATGTTGGACTTTAGATGATAACTGTAAAGTTAGCTGTCTTTGCACCAAGTTTGTGTGCTTGGAACACAAGGGGGGGATTACAGACCTGGCTTGGGGAAGAACCAGTTATTGTTAGAGTTTGTGTCTGGTTTTATGTGTCATTGAAGCAATCTTTGCCCTTTTCAGACTTCATCTGTCTCTGGAGATGATTGTTACAGGTGAGGCTTTTTGGCCTGCTGTTTTCACATACGTATGTCTGGCTAGATGCTTTGTGATCTGCTGCTAAACTTGTATGTTTCTTCAGGTCAACAGTGGCTGATGCTGGGTTGAACTAGTAAGTCACGCTATGCCCCCAGCTCACTCAGGGTTGAGCGACTATATGGTCTTCTGTTGCATCTGCTTGATACATAGGGCTGGATTTTGTTGCATGTCTCTTCCTAAGCCTGGACACAAAGCACATATCTGTAGCTTGCTGCTACTGTGGCTGAGGGATATCCCAAAACACCATCTATCCCTCTTTATGGAACTGATTGTACCACTCTGCATTATAACTAAGTAGTTCCAAGTTGTCATTCACTGACTGCTATTATAATTAGTTGATGGAACTGCATACTGATGTATGTGCATACATAGGTTTATCAGTTAGATGTGTGATGACAACGTATTCATAGTTTACAATTAACCTGACAGATTGTTCATGGTCCAGAAGATCTGGTAACTGCTGCTTAGGCATTTTATATAGCAGTATTCTTTTTTAATGAAAAATACTGGATAAATAAAATATGTATCAATCTCAAAGAGGTTACAGTTTAATATATGCTCACCCATTAAAAAGCCATGACAGAGGTTAAAACATGAAACAGTAATGGTCTGGATGGGCCAAATTAGACAGTGGAATACATCCTCAGGTAAGCAGACCTGTGCTTTCCTGCACATTCTGCCTCAAATTGTAATAGAAAAGACAAATTCAGGAAAATTTTAATCACTATAGATTATATGGTAACTAACATTAGGAAAGGACTATTGATAGGATTATAGACTGATATAGTTTTGAATTATTTCTAAACATGGTTTGGACCATCATGAAGAGCTGAAGTTGAGCAAACACTATTCCAAATCATGATACCAAAATGTTTTGTTCATACTCATTACTTGGCTATATTGCAACTACTTGGTTTCTTGTATCCTTTTTTGAGAGATTGAAATTCACACGCAATTCTTATCATTGTTTCCATTAGTTCTCATTTTGACTCATTGTGTATTTGAAAATTTGTGATCCTCTCAGTAAAAGGGTTAACGCACATTGTTTGACAACTTCCCAAGCTGGAGAACAGCAAGGCATACCGTAGTCACAGTTGGATAATTTCACAGCAAAATCACTTTTTAATGAGAGGTATATCAGCAGTACAGAGCTTTTGAAGTTCTTCTTAAGTTTGGCTGATAAGCAGCCATACTGAGCTCATTGATGGAAAAGCATCATTTGCTGAACAAGCCTCATGGTTATGACTGGAAGTCACAGTTACGTCACTGCTTGGTTAATTGGCTGCACCTGTCACTTGTTAACAGCTCTAATCCAGTAGTCTCTGAACCACGTGTTGAAAGGTCAGCAGGAGCAGGAAAAAGCCTGGTGCACTGGGAAACATTGTTAGTTGTAATCTTAGTTTGGCAACCTGTTGTGATTGTTAAACTCAAATTGTCACTTTTCAGCTCATGTTGTGAGCTTCTCAAAATGAGAATGTTGCAGATAACTTGAAAGTAAAGTATGTGGTTCTTTTCCTTCAAGGCAATGCTTAATTTACTTAAGAACACAATTTTTTTTTTTTACAGAATGTATTAATTTGTGGGTTTGTCTTTTGTAATGAAAAATTCTTTACAACTCTGTTCTTCTTGAAGTCAGAGTGTAATTAAAAAATATTAATATAAAATTCATAGTAGCCAGGGAAAATATATCTAAGTATCTACACATACACACACGCTCATATATATTTGTTAGTATTTAGATGTCCCTTCTGTGTCATAGAGTTTGGGTCTTCAGCTGTCTCAGATGCTTGTCATTGTGCTGCCTTTTATCACATAATCCTATTTGGAGCATTGAATTTTCAGTGTAGTTATTGTAGATGAGTAATTATGTAGGTGTTTCCTGCTATTTGTATACTTAAGCTATCTTCCAATTCTAGCATGCTTTTCAGCTAGTTAAATAGTTTGAATTCTTCAATACATCTTGAAAATACTTGCTTTCTACATTTTCATATAATATATGAATATTTGGAAGTACATCTGACTATCTTGGGCACTAGAATTTGAGATAACATATTTTGCAATTTTTGTACGTTCTATAATGAGCAACTGGCTAAACTTGTTTAGACAATTTAAATAAGCTAATTAGCTTATTCTGCACATAAATGCAGAATACTGGTGCATCATTATCCTTTGCTTCAGAGGAGCAATTCCCATACCATTAAAAGGAACTTTAGAAATGGAAATTAAATGGAAATTTAGAAATGTTCTGAGTTTAGAATTTCGTAACGTTTTGTGTTGTAAGTATTTTGCTATTTATTCTGATGTAAATTTCAGAAGACTAAGGTACACAGAAGATATGATAAAACAGGATTTTGGTATTGATAGTTGTTGCTAAGAAACAAGTTTAACAAGTGGTATTTTGCATTACTTTAATGATCCTCTTATAACTTTCTTTATCAAATAGGAGGAATGTTATTGCTAAAAATTATGATGTCATAGAATGGTTTGGATTGGAAGGGACCTTTAAAGATCACCTAGTCCAGCCCTCTGCAATGTGCAGCGTCATCTTTAACTAGATCAGGTTGCTCAGAGCCCTGTCCAACCTGACCTTGAATGTTTCTAGGGGTGGGGTATCGACCACCTCTCTGGGTAACCTGTTCCAGTAAAAAAATTTTTCCTTCTATCTAGTCTGACTCTACCCTCTTTTAGTTTGAAACCATTACCCCTTGTCCTACCACAACAGGCTCTACTAAAAAGTATGTCGCCATCTTTCCCCATCTTTAAGTACCAAAAGGCTGCGTATTTGTTACTTGGGAAGACAAATACCGTAACTCTGAACATCCCCCACTTCCTTCTTCTTCCCTCAGCTCTATATAGTGAGCATGACATCATATGGCATGGAATATTCCTTTGATCAGTTGGGGTCAGCTGTCCTGGCTGTGTCTTGTCCCAGCTTTTTGTGTACGCTGGGGCTACTTGCTGTCGGACCGGTGTGAGGAGAAGAAAAGGCCTTGACTGCTTCACAACAACCAAAGACATTGGGGCGCTACCAACACTGTTCTCATCCCAATTCCAAAACCTAGCACTACACCAGCTGCTAGCAGCAAAGTCAGCCCCATGCCAGCTGAAACCATGACAGTTTTTGTGATGGAATTAATATTTGAATATTAATTGTGAGATCATAACGTCTAACTTGGAAGTGGTTGGTTGTATATGGAATGGAGAATATTTCTGAGTGCATGTACATTAAATACTATCCTAGTACCAGTGCTTGCGATTCGTTATTTTTTTAAAAATTCAGCAAGAAATAACAGTGAATTTAAATACAGGATGTTATTGTTACAGAAATGGCATTATGGTAATATTTTCTTTAAAAGTATATGTGTACTGTAATTCACTGTACGTGGAATAGATGGTAGTGAATCAGTTTTGCTGCTTTTGTTGTGGTAAAAGATAGGGTCCGTGCTAATTCTTGTGGATAAATTTGCCCTCTTTAAGATAGCATTCTCAAATAAGTTGTGTCACTGTTTCACTGACTAGAACATAAAATGGGAAAAAAATACTTTTATTGTGAATTGAGGTCAGAAGTTGCGTAGTAACCTCCAGGAAAAGAGGATGTTCAGCTTAATCTGAACTGCAATTTTTTTTTTTTTTTTTTTTTTTTTTTTTTTTAGTGCATATTATCTGTGAAAAATTCAAACTGACAGCTCCTTCAAGACTTACTTAGGGATATTAATTACAATTTACATTGGAATATTCTGATGATATATTTTGTAAAGAAGATGTGATCCAGGTTTCAGGTTGTTTCACAGGTGCTTTATGTTCTCATTTTCTGTCTTACAGTGCAACATTGAGCAATTTACTGTTCATTCATGGTAGCCTAGGACAAACAGTTACCAAACTGTCTCTTAGGTATGTTCAGATTGCTAGCTGTTTTGATACAAGATACGGTATCTGAAAGTAGCCAGTTTGTTAAATTGCCCGAAGAAAAAAAGATGGTAAGATTTAAAACAAATCGCTTCAGCCCTCTGAAATGTGAATTTATATTTCAGGGTTGTAGAATCATAGAATTGTTAGACTTGGAAGGGACCTTAAAAAAATCATCTAGTTCCAACCTCACCGCCATGGGCAGGGACACCTACCACTAGACCAGGTTGCTCAAAGCTCCATCCAGCCTGGCCATAAACACTTCCAGGGAGGGGGCATCCACAGCCTGTCTGGGCAGCCTGTTCCAGTGTCTCACCACCTTCACAGTAAAGAATTTCTTGCTAATATGTAATGTAAATCTACCCTCTTCCAGTTTAAAACCATTACCCCTAGTCCTCTCACTACACTCTGTGATAGAGTTCCTCTCTGCCTTTTCTGTAGGCCCCCTTTATGTACTGAAAGACTGCTCTAAGGTCTCCCCAGAGCGTTCTCTTCTCCAGGCTGAACAACCCCAACTCTCTCAGCCTGTCTTCACAGGAGAGGTACTCCAGCCCCCGATCAACTTTGTGGCCCTCCTCTGGACCCACTCCAACGGGTCTGTGTCGTTCTTGTGCTGAGAGCTGGACGCAGTATTTCAGGTGGGGTGTCATGAGAGCAGAGTAGAGGGGCAGAATCGCCTCCCTTGACCTGCTGGCCACACTTCTTTTGATGCAGCTGAAGATATGGTTGGCTTTCTGGGCTGTGAGCGCATATTGCTGGCTCGTGTTGAGCTTCTCATCAACCAACACTCCCAATCCTTCTCGGCAGGACTGCTCTCAATCCTTTCTCCTCGCAGTTTGGGATTCCCCTGGTGCTGGACCTTGCACTTGGCCATGTTGGACCTCCTGAGGTCGAGCTTGTCCAGGTCCTCTGGATGGCATCTTGTTCTTCTGGCATGTCAACTGCACCACTCAGCCTGGTGTTGTCAGCAAACTTACTGAGCATGCACTTGGTCCCAACATCTATGTCGCCAGCAAAGACGTTATAATATGTTTGAAGTTAAAGTAAAATTTCATCAACAAAGTATGTTTTTCTTATTTGCAAAAGTAACTGCTTAACTGAAAAATAAATCTTTGGCTACTTAAAAAAGCTATTTTTAATGTCATATCCTCTCTTGTATTTCATGCTGTTGATAATACCTTTATGATAAATATTTGTAATGGAAAATGTCATCGAATTAAATGTGGCAATAATCTTCAGTTGCTATGAAAGTGTAGAAATTGAATTAAAAGCAAATTATTATTTTTAAAAACAAGTGCATGATCCAGTGAAAACAATATTTTTAATTGAAGCTGTTGGGTTTTTTAATACCACCACTGCCCAGAAAAAAGAGTTGTGGTTGGTGGAATTATCAGGATTTTAAAGCAACATTGAGACACCATCTTAGGCCCTTCCTGTATAACTGAACTCAAACCTCTTTGAAAAAAAAAATTATGCCTACTAAGAAAATAATATTTATCCTGTGCTATGTATGAATCAAAATCCAATGATACTTTAAAAGGATTAGTATTGCTATTAAAACTGTTATAGTATTTTTATTTTTGTTTGGCAATTCTTCAACAAATACGATCAAAATAATATGATCATTCTTAATCAGAGATGATTTTTTAGTCACATAATATATATTGCTCTCCAGGTCAGTTTTGTGGGCTGTCCCTCAAATCCTGTCTGTAATTTGTATGATTAGAAGTTTCTTCTGCAGATTTTCCAGCGGCCAGACAGAAGAGGAACTGTTACTGACCGTTACATAAATAGTTTAACTTGTTCAAAAGCATACAAAATAGTGCTATTTTGCATCTGCAAAATTGTGTCTGCGGTCCGTCCATTGCAGTTATATTACTATAAGGTTATAGCAAAGCTTTAGAGTTGTAGTTGTGTTTTCTGATGGGAAGTTTAAAGGATTAAGCAGCTGTTTTCATAGCTGTGTAATCAGTAAGGTTGTACAATATTTGTGAGGGAAAAATCAGTCATGGGTGTCTGTGTTTTCATTCAAGCACTTGCTCCACAGATTCACTACCCAGTAACCTTTAGGCTCAACTGTGTTGTTTTTTTAATTGGCTGCTGAAATGGTAGTTGCAGCCTGTTGGTGGAAAAGGACTGTCGGTTTTGAATGGTGGCTATTGTTCTCTTAATGTTAGAACCCTCTGGCTAGAGGATCAGCAAGAATGCCTGCTCAGATAAATTGACAATGTTGTCTCTTGTTCATGGGAATAATTTGCTGATAAACTATGACAGTACAAAAAACCCTAAGGGCGAAGGGTGGGAAAAGCTATATTAAACTTCATGTATTGCTCAGCAGAATTTTTATTTACAAGCTAATTTATCCATTAGAACCTATTAGGAAGTATGAATTCTATGTGCATTTTGCACAATAAACCTTGCTGATCTGTACTGTTATAGTTTATAAAATAATTCTTGAAACAATTACAAATCATGAGGTTCTATTTCTGTGTCTCTGCTTTCATGTTATTTTTTTTGATGCCAGAACGTCTAATGCATCATCTAATCCCTTAAGGGCAAAGAGTTATGTGATGTTATTAAATAAGGATATTTCCAGTACTCTTACTGAAACTTGTATGCCAAAAAGCTTAATAATTAGTTCCTCTCTCATACCTCCAAATATTTGACTAATTCTTGCAGTGAGGCTAACTGTAGATAAGGATTGGTCCCATCATTGTTTCATCAGGCTCTACTAGAATACTCCAAAAGATACTCAGCTTGATTTAAATACATTTATAACAAATATTATTTGTCATTAATATGGTATTGTAAAATGCATGCTTCTAAATATCTTTGAAATTAAAATGTTCTGTGGTTTTTGAAATGTTTTAGTAGGTACTAAAGAGTGGAATTCTCAAAAACTAGTATTTCATCCTTACGGTAATGTATGCTTTTAGAAATTTTGTAACAAATGTTGAAACTGTTAACTTAGAATCATAGAATCATTTAGGTTGGAAAAGACCTTTAAGATCATCGAGTCCAACTGAAAACCTAACACAGCCAAGTCCACCGCTAAACCATGTCCTTAAGTGCCACATCTACACGTCTTGTCCATCAATACAATGATGCACAACCAGCATGAGGTAAAAATCCAAACTCATACAATCATCCAATGGTTTAGGTTGGAAGGGGCCTTAAAGACCATGTAATTCCAACCCCACTGCCATGGGCAGGGACACCTCGCAGTAGACCAGGTTGCTCAAAGCCCCATCCAGCCTGACCTTGAACACGTCAAGGGTCGGGGCCTCCACAGCTTCTCTGGGCAGCCTGCTCTAGTGCCTCACCACCCTCATAGTGAAAAATTTCTTTCTGATACCTAATCTAAATCTACCCTCTTCCAGTTTGAAGCCATAACTCCCGTCCCTATCATTACATGCCGTTGTAAAAAGTCCCTGTCCAGCTTTCTTGTAGGACCCCTTTCAGTTACTGGAAGGCTGCTAGAAGGTCTCTGCAGAACTTCCTCTTCTCCAGGCTGAACAACCCCAACTCTCTCAGCCTGTCTTCACAGGAGAGGTGCTCCAGCTCCCTGATCAACTTTGTGGCTCTCCTCTGGACCCACTCCAACAGGTCCATGTTAAGTTGGGAGCTCCAGAGCTGGACAAAGTGCTCCAGGTGGGGTCTCACGAGAGCGGAGTAGAGGGGCAGAATCACCTCCCTCAACCTGCTGGCCACACTTCTTTTGATGCAGCCGAAGATATGGTTGGCTTTCTGGGCTGTGAGCACACATTGCTGGCTCGTGTTGAGCTTCTCATCAACCAACACCCCCAAGTCCTTCTCGGCAGGACTGCTCTCAATCCGTTCTCCGCCCAGCCTGTATTTGTGCATGGGGTTGCCCCAATCCAGGTGCAGGACTTTGCACTTGGCCTTGTTGAACTTCATGAGGTTGGCCTGGGCCCACCTCTCAAGCCTGTCCAGGTCCCTCTGGATGGCATCCCTTCCCTCCAGTGTGTCAACTGCACCACTCAGCTTGGTGTTGTCGGCAAACGTGCTGAGGGTGTGCTGGATCCCACTGTCTGTGTCATTGACAAAGATGTTAAACAGCCACTTGTCACTGGTTTCCACTTGGACATTGAGCTGTTGACCACAACTCTTTGAGTGCGGCCATCCAGCCAGTTCCTTACCCACCGAGTGGTCCATCTGTCAAATCCATGTCTCTCTGATTTAGAGACCAGAATGTCATGCGGGACAGTGTCAAATGCTTTGCACAAGTCCAGGTAGATGATGTCAGTTGCTCTTCCCTTATTCACCAATGCGGTAACCCTGTCATAGGAGACCATTTGTTATAGTTACAGGTAGAGTTGTTGGTTAACATGAAAGAGAACTGTAGACTGTTTGAAGTTACGGAAGAAAATATTTTTTGAGAAAATATGGAATAATATGATTTCTGTAGAATTGCTACTGTTGGAGCACTCACCCTGGAAACAAAGAGCAATGCCACACAAGTTATTTTGGTATGGAAAACTCTAAGATTAGATGTATAGTTTTCGCTCCCTACTGTGTCTGCCAGTCCTGCAGTAGTAGGATGTAATACAGGAGACCTCAGTTTCTTAATAGAAAGAAAGTATGTGTGGGAATAATATCTTTCAGTTGTTTTAAAAATTATTTCATTATTGCCATTAGAAATTGAGGGACATACTTGTAAGAACCCGAGAGGCCTTATATTCTTTTGTAGCATGTTGCCAATAGAGTTTTCTACTTCAATATGAATGAAAGGGTACATCAGTGAAGCTTATATGGTCAATGTTTTTCCAGTTCTTCCATTAGCCTGATGCAGAACAGCAAGTTTCTTCCTGCTCTTTCCTTGGGAACTTACTTTACTTGATGAATCCAACATGCTGAATTCAAATACATCATCACATGATTTCTGTCCTTCAAATGTGTTTTCTCGGACTTACATGGTATTGTTTCTGCTCACTTTGTTCAATTCAGGTGGACTCAAAATACATTGAAGAAGAGGAAATTTTTTTAAGTTGATTTTCCTCTCTCCCTGAATGTTTTTGAACAGAAAGCTAGAGAAATTACTGTTTACTTTAAAGTTATGTTTTCTTCTCTGTGCTACTGCTGTAGCAAGCTGCCACTATGAGATCTTGTTAATCCTGTTTTTCATATCTGCATAGTTCATTTCTCCCAGTTTTTTCTCTTTCCTATTTAAATTTTCTGTCTGATTTACTTTGACCTCGTGTTGAGCATTGTCACAAATTAGGTTGCTTTTTCCTTTCTTTCTTTCTTCTGTTTTCTCCTGCTTCTTTCCAGTTGGTGCTAAGTTATATTATCCACTGCCCAGACTGACTTAAGATTTTAAACGTATGCTACCACAAATTCTAAATATTTTCATTGTTTTAATTTTAAAACTTTTTTTTTTTTTATGGCAGGACATTTTAAAACCAGATTTATTTCATACTGATTTCTTGAAAAATATGCCAAAATGGAATTCATGTGCACCCGGTGCTCTTTTCAGGCTTTAAGTCCTTCTAACTAATAAAACAGGAAAAAATTTCTGTAATGCGAAATGAACCAATTCACCCTCTACAGAATAATCTAGGGTTACATAAACTTTTTGCCGACCCATCAGTAAAACTGCATTTTTGTCATGGCTGTCATAAGAGTTATGGATTCCATGATTTTCATGTTGTTTAAAAAATGTCAATGACTTTTGACATTGTGGTTTTTTCTATGTGTGTGGGAAGATGTGATGGTAAACAGTGTGAACCATTTTCAGTGAGAACTTTCAGAGCTGCCAAGTTAAGCTTTGAGCTCCATGGGAAGCAAGTGGAGAACAGGAGCTCAGCAGCAGTTCTACAGTCACACACGGGATTAGGCATGTGAACTCTCAGTGAGAACTTCTAATTCTTCCAGAGGTGGTTATGCTTCCACTTCCTCAGGAGGATGGGGTTTTTTTTATACTCTTACTTAGAAAGGTCAATAAGTATATTGCAATTCCTGTTTGAGATCCAGCTGTGGTTCTCGGAGCAAATTTCACTCTGGTTTTTGAGGGATTTTTGCCTTTTTTGGTGGAGTCAAGTACTTGAACTTCTTGGTATAAGAAACCATGACTTATGACAGTCTGCACTGCATTTCGAGAATCTTTAACCTTTTACTTCAGCTCATGCTCTTAGCTTTTAAAAAATGTCTAAGGAAGAGCTCTTACACATGGTTGTTGATTATAAACACTTGAATAAATTTCAATAAATGCTATTTTCTGTTTTGCTTTGAAAATATGATACATTAAAATAGCAAAACCAGTCAGTTTGTGGGTTTTGTGGTTCTTGAATTTGCCTGGGAGTAAGGTTTGCAAATAACTTCAGGGACATAAATTAAAATGGCATTGGATTAAATACTGGTTTAGAAATTTAATCTGTTTTTACCGTAAATGTCTCCATCTTTCCCACTTGTCTATCTACGTGTGCTAGTGCCTTATAATTTGATACCTAACAGATTATTTGAATGACAGGTTGGCTTTCAAAAGCACACAAAAATAATAATGCTGCTAAGCTTTATATTACAGATTGGTCTTAAAGAGAGATACTTACATTCATGTAGGAAGTGCTTATGTTAAACGCTGTTTGCTCTTGATAACCTGTGGCACTTTGTAATCTGTCTAAAATGGTACTGTCCAGGTAAACCAAATTTTGCAGCTGTGTTGCACAGCAGAGTACAGGGATCTTAGACCAGGCAAACTTCTACCTGATGAATAGACCCAGTATCATTGAGGCACCATGTCCATTCAGAGAAGACCATTGTTTTCAAATATTAATTTTGGAAGTTGTCCTGGTTTGAAAATACAATACATCTGTTCAGTGTATTACATTCATGGGATTTTTTTTTTCAATTTTCTTTAAGTACAGCATATATAGATAACATATGGGACTGTAATGTGTTAGTGTCAGAAAAATGTGGGATCTTCAGATACTAGTGACTTGTTATAAAGCGACATGACTTAATATTTATTTTCTTAGTTTTTGAAGGCCAGAAGGTGTTACTAGATGATGATGTCTGACTCCTTTCATACCACTCATTCACTTTCACAGTTAGCCAATACTGAAACTAATTATTTCATAATTTAGTCATTAAGCAGTTAGTGTTAGTAAATTGTTATATGCCACCACCAGAAGGTTCTAGTGAAAGATATGTCGCCAGTACTTAAACACATAGTGTACTAGATAAAGTGCAAAGATTTTCCCATATTAGTGGGCAATCTGCAGCAAGAAGGTGAACTCCCAAAATTTCGTGTCAACTGGACCTGTGGAGTTTTTATCTCAAGATTTTACAGGATATTTTAAAACTACGTGAGAAGAGTGATGCAGCCCCTCTAATACTTTAACCCCATTCTATTTCAATCATTGATTCCATAAAGGAAAGAAAACAACTCCAACAAATTTTATAGAAGTGGGATAAAAATCTTTCTTGTCCTTGCTTGTGTAGTATCATATATGATTATCATTATTGTCTTAATTAAAAATTGCTAATGTCATGACCATGTTAGAAGAACTGCAAACCTTACGCTTTTCACCGTGGATTGTGAAGTATGTGCAGGGAAAGCGGGGTCATTTGTTAATGAGAAGAAAAAATAGATCAGAGGCAAATGTTATATTCTTAAGATAGCAAAGTCTGTGCTTATTCTTTTGTCATGTGGGAAGTGATTTTAATAAATACATGCTTACTGCCAGGAAATTCTTGGGTAAACAAAAAGGCCTATTCTCTTCTGCTTGCAGAGAAACATTTAGGAATCTAAGAAGAAAGGTATAAAAGGGACCTTCAGGGGCATTCAGAACAGGCCCCTGCTATGGCAGGTACCAAATTATGAAATACCTTTCATGAATTTATCAAGATTTATTTTAAGAAAGCGTGTGCTGGTTTTTTTTCCTTAATTTAGATAGGTACTACCACGTACATACGTTTTCACTCTTACATTTGGATATTTTTTCTTTGTCTCCTCAGAGTTTTAGCGGGACATGATTTGTGGAAAAAAGTTAGACTACTCTCAGTACCTAGTTATTTATATATAATTAGGCTTTTTCAGAGTTTTTCATCTAGAATCATGACAGCTGGCTACATTCCCTTTCTCTAATGTGTTTACGTGGTTGTCTTTTTATTCTGCTGCTTCTCTCTTCACTTCTTTACTATACATGCTTTTCTAAATACATCCTTTACTAGTATGCTGCCTAGAAGTCTACAATTTTCTTCAGAATATCTGGAAAAACAGGCTAGGATTTTATTCCATCCTTGTCATTATATCCTTCATTTATATGACTGACATCCGTGAGCTAGGCTAGAGATGTCATAAGAACATAAGATATCATAAGAACAAAAAGAAGAAAAATAAAAGCAGACATATTTTGTTCTTAATTTGCTGATTACATTACGTTACATTTTGTTTTACAAATATAGTGACTGTTTTGTTTTCATAAAGTTCAGCAGTCGTCTTTGACTCAGAGTTATGATTAGACACAGGAATATTTCTGCCATCAAATATGTCAGATTTGTGCAGAAGAGGATAGAAGGAGTTTTATCTGTTTATTAAAAATATTTAAAAAGTCTACCAAGCATTCATAAAAAGTGTAGACCAGGGTGAGATCTAACCATTTAATTTAGGAAAATGAAATTTACTTGCAGTCATCGTTATAAAGCCAAATATTTTTCACATATCCTTCACAGGTTATGCAGAGCCTGGAAGAGACTGGAAAGAGTATTTCCTTGTTGGTCTGCATGATTCTGGCATTAAGTAGCCAGGGAGTTTATTAAATTTGCCCCAATACGTGAGCTCAAATATTCTAAAACAGCTTTGGAAAGTACAGCAGATCCAAAGGATTTTCACCATATTTTCTTTCCAGTTCTTTGTATGTAACTGTACAAAATTACAATATTAGAGTAGACCATGCTGTCTTGGTGTATAAGTGAGTAAATGGTGCCTGATTCTGTCACTTTCATACTAATGATTGTTCAGAGGGAATAGTACATGATGGAGACTTTGTTCAGAAATCTATGATTTGCACATTTCATATTTATACAGAAGTCTGCGTTCTGGTCTATGAATCTTTGTTAACTTTGGGCACTATAGATTTTTGAATGCTTGGCAAGGAGGTATGTTTATTTTGGCTAAGAGTGTGGAAACATGTGGAACTTTCCTTTTTGCCATCATGTAAACTAGAAATAAAAAAAAGTAGTATGGATTTTTGGAGCTATTAGATCATCTGGTCTGACCTTCTGTATACTATGTTTTGTCCCGTTCACCCTTATTGTAATCCCAGAAATCTGTGTTTTTTGAAAGCAGAATTTGTGTTCGGTTGCAGAATGTGTTTTGGAGAAGTGGCTATCTTGATGCGAAGACAAGAAAATGTGGAGAATGTACAGCTGCTTTTGGTAGTCTCTTCTAGTGATTGGGTATACCTCCTGTGAAACATTTGTGCCCAATTTGGTACTAGCAAATATGTCTTTTTGCTTTTCTCTGCTAAGGTTAGGTCCTTCTCGATTCTCAGTATTATTTCCTCTGGTTTCATTTGTAGACTTCTATGGTCTATCTTCTCTATTCTTTTTTTTCCTTGGAAAGACAGAATAGGCAGGCTTGCGCTCTTTGTACAAGGTATTTTCCCCAGTAGCTGAGCAGTTTTTTGGCTCACTTCTGTGCTACCTATGAAATTGTACTTGTTAGATAAGATGTATTTTCCATAAACTTCTTCAATAATGGAAAACTTACCGTTGACTGTTTACAAAATCCTGGATTTTTTTTCCCGTCTTATTTTTTCTTGTATTTAGTAGTTTGTTGATACCAAGCTAATTGGCCAGTAAAATCCCTGGATAATTCTAAATTCACTTTGCAAAGATTGGCATGATTTTCTCAGTCTTCTAATATTCATATGATAAATTGAAAGATGAAGAGACAGCCTCTCAACTAAGCCTTTTAGAAATTCAAATAGAAATTGACAGATTAAGATGTATTTATTACTCCATTAGATGAGGTCTAACAACTTCCTTTACAACTGATGGCCTGAAGAATACTCCAGCATTTTTGTGTGATATGGTAAGACAATTTTGGATTTTGCCAGCAAGAGAGAAATATTTATTTATGTGTTCATGTCTCTCATTGTTTACATAGTGTTTTCAATTCTAGTTGCTGCCTTCAGTTTGACAGTGAACCTGGCTGGGTTTTCTACCAGTATTGTCCTTTTTCTGTGTTGCCGAATTGTGATTTTCGGCCAATTAAATTTCTGTCTTTAAGGACTTTCAATTGCAATCATAATTTCATTGCATTTTGGTATTCTCATTTTTGTAATAATTCTACAGTCCTTCTATAATTTTTATCAGTATTGGAAAACTAGCTCAAATGTCACACTGTTTTCATATGGTTGTGAGACAGTTTGCTCGTACTTTCTTTTATTTTGGTTTGTAATCGGTGGTCTCTAAGCAGCTGCTCACAGTTCAGTTACCAACTAACCTTCATCTCTCGTAATGAAGTCCAAAATACTTACTTTCTGTTGGATGCAGCATCAGTGATGTTAAAAGGTCATATGATACTCCTTAAACATTGTTTGCATTGGAACTCCCAATCTAATTTCTTTTTTTTCTGTGTCTTATTAACAGGTAGTTTTAAAGTATTGCACTTTATTTATTTGGGGTTTTGTTTGTTCGTTTTGTTTTGTAGACAACATCTATAAATATTCTTTTTTATGAATGTTAATTTTTTATTAGCTATCAGACTGGTCTGAAGTTTTTTTCAGCTCCAAAAGTATTTTGAACTAATCTCACCTTCCTAACCTTCTTCCACTCTGCACTATCTTTCTTAACTAGAAATCTGGTTGCTAATTTCTACCTGGAGCTTTCAACACTCCAGCCATGTGTATTGACCCAGTAATGTCGATTATATCAGTTAGCCAATTATACCAATTAGTGTCATATCACTAAGTACTTGGAATGTGGGATTATTCCTACTAGAAATAAGGGCATTATAGTAAATTCATGTAATCTAAAGACAGAATGGATGTATTGGGTGTCTAATCTGTCATGTCATCAGTGGGAGATTATACTCTTTCATACTTTTCTAAAACTGCATTGAGGACAAAATGTTCAGAGTAATGGTACTTCCATCGCTTCTCTTAATTACTCCACAGGCAATTATGTTTTCTGGCAGCAAAATTACTTTCTTTTTGGTGTTTCCTACTACATTATTAAGTAACTGAACTTTAAGGTACTAGCAATTTTCTTGGTCAAGCAGGGCTGTTTCAGCAGTATGGTTGCATATTTGTTATTTTTGTGCCCTGTTCTTCTTTTAGATTGGTGTGCTGTTTTCTAAAATCCAGTTTATGTGGATTCTTTTAAACAGGAATCTTTTGTGCAATTCTGATTGCTTTTTCTAGTTTTATGAAGCATACTTCCATAAGTGAGTTCATGTGTCTTAGCCATTATATTTTCCACTAGAATGTCAAACTACTAATTTCACTGTGTGTCTCGCTGTTGATCCTTATTTATTCTTAGTGTACTGACTTCTTACATCAATACGTAGTCATACTCCTGGAGGGGAAGAGGAGGGTCATGTACCTATCAGAAATACCATTTCATTAGAAAGTTGGGGTTTTAATGTGGTGGGAGTTCTTTGATTTATTTTTTTTTATCCCTATATATGTATGGTTAAAAGTTGTTTCATATTCCCATCTTTGGAATGGTTTTTCCTCTCTCTTTTCCCTGCAGTCTAGTAGTAATTTCTTCATAATTTAGGTCTTGATCCAAATTGGTTTTATATATTTAAATACATAAACTATCACAATTTTTATTAAAAATTATTATGGATTAAACATGAATGGTTCAGTGCAAATCCTTGGCATCTTGTAATGAGAAGTTTTATAATTAGTCGTTATCTATTTCTCTCCTTTGGTGCAAGGCATCGAGTTTGCTTAAAGTTGGCAGGTTCTGTGCTTGGCAGCAGGTAGACAATTGCAACAGTACATCTGTAGTAATCTGAGTTCTGAAAATGGGGAGAAGGTTCACAAAATTGTTTTAAATATTCAGTGAGCTTAAATGGAAGTAGATGACGACTCTATTTGCATTTTTAAATTATTATTTTAATAGCCGTTTCTACGTGTAGTGTGTACATTTTGCCTTTTGGTGGAGACCTAGAATGCTCTGCAAACATTTCGCTGGAAGGTAAAAGCTGCTAACTCATTGAGTTCAAGAGGCTAGGCTCTGGGTTATGGGGTAAGAGGACAGGCTTTTTAAGACTGTGAAACAGGAGACAGACAAAATAGTGTCCAAATCTTAGAACTTCTTATGAAATACATAAACATGTAGCACAGAATGGAGGTGGGAGAAGGAGTTTGGAGGTATCTCAAGGAAATGAAGTTATGGGGAAAGGATGCATTTTAATGAAAACTCACTATGTGTGGTGGAAATGTCTTTTATGTGCCCCCCAAGCAGATGAAAGGGTGCTTTTTTATTTTCATGAATTGAGACCAAAACATAACATCACTACTCCACTGGAGACTCCTGTGGGACAGGTGTGGTCAGAAAAAGACTGCTAATGCTGTCTGAAGGGAGGGAGTCTGAATGAGCAATGCTTTGAGACAGTTAACATTCGCTGTTCTGTAACAAGTTTTTGTACACATTTCCTGACCATTTTTTATAAAGTTAACTTAAACAGTGAATATAATGGCTTTTTTGTATTTTCCCTTTTTATTTTTATAAAAAAGAAAGAAAAAAATAAGTCAGATTTTTAGGTTTGCTATTTTTTAGGGTATTGACTTGAAGTTCTTTGTATATAATGCTTGCCTATCTGTGTTGGAAGATAGCATGAAAAAACTATGTGATACTGAGTTAATCTAACAGTGGAATGACAAGGAACATGGACAACTCATAAGTTACCAATTACAAGTAGTTTGATCACCAAGAGAGGCAAAGGCACATTTACTGTATAACCAGGAAAAGAAGTATTTCAGAATTGCAGGTGAGTTGTTGAGCATAGTGAGGTATATGTCTCAATGTAATATTGTTTTACATATACCATTCTGTGGGACAGTACAAGGACACTTGAATGTCACGTCTTTAGTTCTGTGGTCATAGAGTATATATTACCTATGCTTTTTAATTAGTATAAATTTTTAACGTACAAAGGGTAAGCTACTTTTGTATCAAATACAAGGACAGGCATGTCTTCAATATAAAGAATCTTCAAGTACTTGCATTAAGTTTAGTTGGAATTGCAATGTCTCGTAAGTCTATTAATGTTCAGGAAGAAAAAAATGCACAAAATATACAGAGGTGCAAATATAATAAACTTTTTTTGCCATTAGATCAAACTATTTCAACTGTACAAGATTATTCTTTTCTATGGAATAATAAAAGAATTGTCATATAGTACATTAAAATGTCACTGAGATCAGTCTTTTATTTATCCTTCTTTCTTCTTCCTTCTTATCCTTCTTAAGAAAAATGGTAGATGTCAGGAAATTCTGTATTTTGGGTATAGAGCAGAGGATAGGCATGCCTTTTGGAAAAAATTATTTTCTTCTGATTTTTCTTTCCAGATATTTAAAAATTATATTAATTCATGCATGAAGCTGGTAAAAATGCAAAAAAATCTTCCTGCAAAACTTGCTATCCTAAGAGCAAAACTTAGAAGCTGCATTGAGAAGATCATTCCTATAAACCCCAAGCACCTGACACAGGACAACATGGAATTTTATTTTCATGTGAAAATGCTTTTAAGTTATGTCATTGTTTCTCAGGCCATAAAATCAGGTTGTTCAGTTCTAAATGATTTAACATCCCTAGCCCATCCATACAATGTTAAAAATGTCAGAGCAGCACAAATTTCCATTTCAGTGTGATACCAGAGATACTTTTGAGTTTGAGATTTGATTTTTTTTTTTTGAGTGGGGTGAAAAGAATGACCTTTACATCCAGCACGTGACTCTTCCTTTGATCCCAGCACTTCACATGCTACTAATCTGTACAGTAGTGGAGCTGCTTCATGGCTAACAACTAATCACTTTTTATATGTTCCCAATATATCTTTTTGGGACTTCAAAATACAGTGAACAACAGAACAGCAAATGTTTTGGGTGTTTGTTTCTATACTTAAAAATGTTACATATGTGATAGCCATTTAATTCAGTTGTTTTAGTTTCTAAGTTCAGGAACAGAGAATACACCAAGCAGTAAAAATTGCCTGGAAGTGGTATCACGAATGAACAAATATGTAATACCTGTAATATACTACCCAAACCAAACCAAAACCCAAACCAAACCAAAACCCACC
>VFFE01007615.1:674347-699429 GCA_008921705.1 Burhinus oedicnemus
GTATAAGGGGGAAGTAGTGTTGAAGGCTATAGGACCCATTCTCTGGGTTCCAGTGACCTTTGTAACTAAACTAAAACAGATGCACCCTAGTAAAAAAAGTACTGGCAAATTTTTAAATTTTATATTGTTCCAGTAAGACTACTTCTTGCTATGATCACTTATCTATTTCTTTATAGCATTATTTTTCTTCATTGATCTTGACTGGCAATAAATGTTCTTTGCCAGTAATTTTAGTAAGAAAGTGAAAACTTTTGAAAAGGAAAGGGCAACCTTTGGTTTCTAAGTGCAGATATCATAATTATTTCAACTGTCTGTCTCACTTCTTAAGCACTGCGTTTTATTGGTTTGCTGGTAGACTTTAATATTTTTAGCTGATTAAATAGATGTAAATTCAGAGCAGCTTGGAGATAACATATAGTTTGATGCTGAGAGCTTTTTGGACAAACAGACTCCTATCAACTCTGAGAATTTCTCACAGAACAATGTTCACCCTTATTTAATTAAAAACACTGTTGAAAGCATTGTTTATGATGCCACACGCCTGTTGTGTTCCGCAGATAGGGATGCATTAGTCCAGTTACTAACTTCTTGTTTCTTAACCCAAATGAACACTGTCTTCAGCAGATCAAAGAAATATTTCTTTAATGTTACACGTGAACTGGTTTTCTTGTTTGTTTAATGGAACTTGTCTGTACTGAGAATAATTTGTGTTACTTTATGGAGTGTAAAACATCTTAAAATGTTGATAGTATATGAAGTGTATTAATGTAGTGTATTATTTAAGCAATAGTAACGCAGTTGCATTATTCAGAAGATTTTTTTTATCAAGTACTATATTTAAACATGATAAAAATATTACTTTACTTTCATAATAAAATGTTTATATATTTGACAAACCAGTGCCCTCTACAGCACTGATCAAATTAATGTCAGTGGTGGTCGTGTTACAAGAACTGTTCTTGTGATACTAAATGTAAAAATACTAGCTACATCAGCTTAAATGTAAAATTCAGGCAACAGTTTTATAATAAAGTAGACTAGTAAGGACAAAATTTTAATCAACTGAAACCTAAGAAGATGAAAATTGCAGGATACTTGTTGATTGAAGCAGTTGTACATGGGATAAAATGCATGTCAATTTGCACCTGTCTTACAAATGCTCAAATATAAGCTTAACTTTACATGCATGCATACAGCTAATTGTCTGGAATTGTTTCAGCCTCAACATTTTAAGTCTATGTAATACATGATTAATAGTCTTGCCAAAGTTTTTTTAGCATTTTGTTTCATTTTGAGATACAAGTGTAATAAATTAAACTGTACTTCGAATAACACAGTGGAATTATTTACAAGTAAAGCAAAGTACAAAAGTGCAGGATTGGAGACCGTACTTAAAACAGAAATAATTAACGTAATTAATTATGCCAATCTGTTGTCTCTGTGTTATGGCTACTAGAATAAAAAATAATGTTGAACATCATAAAATAGATTTGATACAAATAATATTCATTACTAGTGAATTACCTGCTTTACTTTTTAAATTGTAATAAATGTTTTCAATTACATCTGGGGCTGAGATGATCATCTGAAGTCAACCTTTATTACATTATACAATCCAGGTCCAGTTTGAGATCTACTGCAAAAATAAAATGTCATTGCTATTTGATTTTAATTTTTGAGACTTGCTTTGGCTCAATATAAAGATACTTTTTATTCAGTCTAAAGAGGTCTCAAAATGTTTTTTCTGGCTCACATACAGTCCATGCTTAATTGATGTACAGACGTGAGGTAGTAATGTAAGAGGCATTTTGGAGCCATTCTTTCTTCACGTGAGAAGGGAATGGGTAAAGGGGAGAGATTAGAGATGGAGCTACTTCATAAGAATGTGAAATTCATCTGGGGTGAGGAGCAGATCAGCTCAAATATTCTGCTGTAAAATAACCTACAGCTCAGATTGTGCTTCTGTAACTCTGAGTTAATGGGCCTTATTTTTCGTTCTTCACAGACTTAACAGATTTTTAATAGTTGCTATAGGAACTATCATTTTAATTTGCTGAATTATTTTTTTGGTAGTCTTACTGTGAAGCTAATATGTTGCTGATTCGTGAGACTAATTGTATAGTTGAAATAAAAACATCAGATGCACAGGATATACTAGGGACACTGAAATACATGCTTGATCACACTGGGAAGCTGGGGGAGTTTTTCTGATTGTGCATACATCAGTGTAATGAATTCCATAGTCTTCAGGCATTTTCCGGATAACTGCATCAGCTGTGGCATAATGGTCATGTGTTAACTGTTCAATATGGAAGAAGTTCACACAAGTCCTAAATACTGACTCAGGCTTTGATTATATTTCAAAATCTGTCTAATGAGTATTAAACTCCTTCCTTATTTAACGATTCATGCATTACATAAAAATAAGAAAAAAAAATTTCCTTGTTGTTTTATCTTTACATATCTCACAGTTGTTGCTTACTTTCCCTCCATTCAAAATCAGAAAATGACTTTCTTTGAGGAATATTTTTACATAAGAGATACTTCATCCAAAAATCAAGAAAAAAACAAATATATTTGTGTACCTTTAGGCATGGAACTCTCCAGTATGGAAAATATCACTTCACGCTTATGTGCTGCTAAGTCAAAGTAATAAGTCAGTTTTTTAGAATTTATAATTGATTTAAAAATAAACTATGCTGGATTAGATCAAAGATTCATTTAGCCAAATATCCTGTCTCTGACAGTGGCCAGAAGCAGGGTAGTTCTACGACACTACTGGGGAACTTTTCCAGTTTTCAACAATCTGAAGTTTAAGGCTTATTTAGTCAGAAAGATCATTTGGCATGTTGTGTTTAATGCTCTTTGGTGTATTTTTCTTCTGTGAATAGATCTAGCTACTTTCAATCTGTTCATGCTTTTGGTCTGATGATGTCTTGTGGCAATATGTTCCTCAATTTAATTGTAAGCAGTATGGACAATATTTCATTTTGTTTTTTTAAATCTGCTGTCTTACAGCTTCATTGTATACTTGCAAGTCCTTGTCATATGGAAAATAGTGAATAACACGTGTAGCTTACATTCTGTTGAAGACATTTCTGTCTTGTATTTGGTTGGATATCATTTTCAGGGTCATTGAAATCTCATCTTATATTCTAATTCACCTTCCATACGAAATGTCTGTATCTAGCATCTCTAATCACATCTGATCTCTAATGTCTGGATTCTGAATCATGAACAAACTCTGACCTGAGGGGTCTCTTCTTTCACTGGTCAGCCAGAGGGACTTGATGGCCCATTCTCACCGAAATCCCAGTTGAAAGTGGTCTGGTCCTTCTGTCAGCATATTTAGATTTAGAGGATCATAAAAATAAGGCAAGGAGTTTTTAAATGGTCCTCTTAGCCACTCTTGTGTTTTGATAGAGAAGCAGTTGTAGACTGAGCTATGGTGCTTGACTGGTGAGTGAGCTACCTAGTTTTTCCAGAGATAGAGAATTCCCAAAATATTACTTGGCTTATTGTGAATGCATTGTACAGTGCATCTCTGAAGATCAGTTCCCTGAAGTGTTGCGTTTGCTGTGTATGCCTATGTTTTCTGCCTTAAACAGTAAAAAGGAAACAAGAAGCAGGATGCTGCTACCAGAGCATCTCATCCAGCCCCTACCTAGCACTCTCTGTCTTCAGGAGCCCCTCATACCTGGACAACAAGGATGGCGTAAGCCAGATAAATTGTTCTGACAGTGGAAATCCTGGCTTTTAAGTTTCCCAGAGTCCTGCATCCCTCCCCTGTCACATCAGGTACATGTGGTTCCTTCATGTGACAAAAGAGGACTTGGGAAAGGCAGCGCTCCAGCTAGGCTTTTTTCTTGCTGCCAGAAAAATTCTTTCCAGTCTGCTCTCTCTTGTCTGGATCAGAGGAGCCCCTAGAAGAGGGAGCAGCCAGGAAGGATCCTCAGGCTGGATGAATCACCCTCTTGGATCCTTTGAGGCTCAAATAGTACTATTGGAAGGACAAGGTTTTTGTTAGATTTGAGTGAGGATCACTCATTGCTTCTAGACTTGAAACATTCTGCAAATCAGTCTTCAAACTGACATTAAGTTGATGACATTTTTATGTATAGAAAAGCAATTTTATGTAATGTTGAGGTTTTAGAAGAATTAAGTTATTTTGTTTCTCTTCAGAGATCTGCTTATTTCAAGCCTTAGTAAAAGAGAGAATCTGTACTTGCTTGTGGAGGAATACAATAGGTAGATTGAGTAGAATGTTTAGCTGATCTTTCAGACAGTTTGGCATTGATCCTGCAAACACCTCAGCACATGCTTAACTTTGAGCCTTTTTTTACATTATTAGAGCTACTAACTACTGTGTACTCAGAGTTCTCAATTGTAGTTTGCAGTAGGAGAGCATTTGAATATGATTTGTTTGTTTAAAAGACGCATTATATAGAGACTGCAGAGCAGACTCACTTGGGAATAATGTTGTCATTTCGTAATAGGGAAGGATGCTAAAAGCTAGAAATGTTAGGCCAGCTAACTCTGAAACATTTTTGGCAAGATTGTCTTTTTTGAATCTGGCTTTTCAATATAATTACAAATCAAGTAAAGTTGACTAAATGCTTTATTTAAGGCCACTTCTATGACAGAATTTACTGTTTTGTATAGACAGGTGATATGGCAGGTCAAAAAAGGATTCTGTATGTCTGTGGTGACTGTATTTTACAGTGATAGGTTTTTATGGAAGCTATTTGGTGATCTCATCAACAACAAGTCTATTGTTTCATTACTATCAGATTCAGTATGTTTGTGATTAAATCAGCAGAGTGGAGAACATGAAGGGAGTGCTGCTCACTTTGCAATCACTTCCATCTGTTAAAAATTTTTATCAGATGTTGGGAGACAGCAGGCAAAACTCAGAACAAGTGTTTTATCCAATTTCCAAGAAACAGTGATATGTAATTGGCATATATTGTGCTCTTAGTTTAACCTGTCCATTTAGATATTTAAAATGTCCTGTGGTATAACAGTATTAATAGAGTATATAAAAAGCTATTTCCATCACTCCTAGCATTATTTTCTTCTGAAGGCTCTGATGCTGATATAAATATTTTGGTGCTTAGTCATGAGCACTGATGACACTTTTCATAAAATGGGGAGTCAGACTGAAACTTGGAGAAGAAAATCTCCATTAAGCATGTGCTGCTGTCCTAAGTGTCTTTGCCTCCCATTGATGATGTAGGAATCTGCAAGTGGAATTGGCTGGCCAGTGGCCAGTACCATTTGCCTCAAAGAAGTGGGAGGGGAATCCATCAGCAGTACAGATAAGTTGATTTGTAATTAGATGGTCCCAAGGAATGAAGTCTTATATTTCTTCTAAAATTCATTTTTAGTATTAATTGTTCTAAATAGATGTTCCTGGTTTTCATGTAAATGTCTGAGATACTTTTAATAATATGAAGGGGCTTACTCCAAAGACATCGTCTGCAAAAGAATTCTGTGATCTCATCTGAAGAGTGAAAAATATTTTATCTTTTTTTCTAAATTTCTGAGATCTTACTGTGTCTCCTTGACTCAGATATTAGAACTCTGCGGTATTTGTGTTTTTCCTACCCTTTTTCATGTTTCCTCTGTCTCACTTTCTTTCTGAAATTAATAATTCCATTTTTATCCATCTTCATGTCAGGGGCGATATTTCATGGTAGAAATAATCTTTGTCATCCTTTCTGGACTTTCCTGTGTTACTGTGTTGGCCATTTTGACATGGCATATCCAGATTTGTTCATAGTATTCTAAATTGAGCAGTATTGGTGGTCTCTTTTAGTGCCACTATAATACTTTTTGTATTATTCTCCTTAATAAGTGTACATTTTATGTTATTGTTTTCCACAACTGCATATTAGTAGTGGTCTTCATTGAGTTGTCACTAATAAAGTTCAGAAGCTTTTCAAGAACTCATTCTGTTACTTCAGAGCTGTGTAAGGTGTACAAGGATTGCCCTCTGCAGAGTCTCCTTGAATTTTGTAAGAGAATTTAATCATAATTTTTGAGAACCTGACTGTGGCCATTTGTTCCGTTCTCCAGTCCTGAGTTAAAACCATGAAAAATCACACTATTTTGGCTGTGCTTGACTGAGATCCTGATTTTGGATCTTCCAGAAATGTTACCATTATGTACCTCCCTCAGTTTTTTCAGAATATTTATCTTGAAGTATTAACTGTGCCATACTGAAAGGCTTATTCTTGTCTCAGTTTGGCTAATTTTTTTACTGTGTGCTTTGTTTTCAATTCATTTTTCACTATTTGCTTTCTTTTTTAAAAGAAAGCTCATCGTAAAAGCTTTTTGAATATCTAAAGCTGTTTGCCTTGTCCATTACTCTGTTCATCTACACCTTCACCAATACATTGGAATGAAACTGCTAGATTAGCAAGGCAACATAGAGACTCACTGTTCAAGATGTTGTCTATTTTATTACTTACTTAAAGCTACTCACCAGAAGCTACCATGAGGTTTACTGGCCTTTCTTCAGTGCTCCCCTTTGTTCTAAAGGTACCGTGTTTGTTACTAACTGGTCATCCTGTACAACATTGTTTTTGAGATGAGTTAGTGGAACAGCCATTCCTGAGTTCCTTCCAGGGAATGTACTCTGGAGCTTTATTACACTGTAATTGGTTGATACCTATTTTTCTGACATCTCTGTCTCTGGTCTTGTCTCATCTTTATGTCCAAATCAGATCAGGTTCTTAAGAGAGTTATCTCTCTAGTATCTTCTTTTGAGAAAGCTGACACAAATCAATCATTTATTTATCACCAGTGGTTTTGCTTTACTTTAATATTCCTTTTAATACCATGTGACCTAGTGACCTCTTCCTTCTTTTATGTTTTCTGTTTTAGTTAATTCAATCCTTTTAGGATTAATACCTTCATCTGTTCCCGCTTTAAACATCTTCGAACATATGACCTTCTATGATCTATTCTGACAGCCCTTGGTTTAGGTTTACAGATACAAAACTATTTGGTTTGAATAACCTCTTAAACCTTGTTGTTTAGTTACACTGTTTAATTCCTTGCCTTTCTGGTCCCTTTTTTGAGCTTTGCATTGCATCTATTACTTTTTTTTTGTTTTAGAGGAAGCATCCATGTTCCTTCTAAAGCATTTAGTACTTTTATCTAAGACATTAGAACTTGTCTGACTAGCTGGTGAAACCACCCTTCTAAATTTTCAGAACAACTTGCAGATTTAATCTGCTTCCTCTAAGGTGGTACAACAATATAATACAACAGTCTAGATTTGAAAGTAAGAATAATTAAAGACAATGATTAGTGGCTAATAGAAAAATATCTTGACTTGGTTTACTAAAAGAGCTTCTGCTAAACTAACCTGTCTTTAGGTATTTCCTGAGCACAAGTAACCTTTTTTCTAGGCTAAATGTATATGATAAAACTTACTCTGGATTAATCTGGAGGAGATGGTTAAAATGAAGGAGAGGGAAATACAGAACAAAAACTGTAAAACAGGGAAGAAGTTGGTTAAAGGAAAACATAAATTATGCTGAAAAAGTAGCTATTGTTTTGGGCCAAATTTCTTAGGATAGTTCTTATTTCTGGTTTTCAATAATACTTTAAATAGGGAAAAAAAACCCCAAAGTTTGTTAGAATAAGCTTGTAGATAGTGCAGAGTTGGAAAGTAATGTTAACAAGATAGGAATAACAAAGATAGGAATGTCCTAATGGAAAATTGGATGATCTCAAAAGCTTGAATGACAGAAATAGGGTGAAACTTAACAGTCATAGGATCGTGCAGTAAGGAAGTAAAACAAGAATTCATCCTGCGAGCCATCATTCAGAAGTGACAGAGGAGGAGGAAAACCTCTTAATTGCAGCAGCTGTGAATGACCAATGTGATGTGCTATTACAAAAAAGAAAAAAGGCAAATGCATTTCTATCAAGCATTAAGCTAGGCATTTGGAATCCAGATAGATATGCCATTGATCTCAATGAGAGATGCTGGCAGTTTCCTCCAGTTTTTCTGTTTATTTTAGTTTAACCATATTGCCTATCTTACATTAACCAAAGTTAGGTTCTTCTCTTACACTGGGAAAATTTAGATTTTCCTATCTGTTCCAGGATCTGCTGTGAACATAGAAGTACAGCTAGTGCTGTAGCCTTAAGCTAAAGCTATGATATATGCTTCTATACATGCCCTAATGCATGCATCTGCAGTTGCTGGCAGTGTAACTGGTGGCTGAACAATGTAAGCGAACAAAGTTTGTAGGGAAAGCTAATACCTCTTGTTAAGCAAACTGTGGAAGAAAAATAAACCAGCTGAAGGAGAGCTCATGTGCCCTGAAACTGGTGGGGTTTTTTCCTTCGCCATCTCTTAGTTGCTGTAATGAGATATATTGCTTCTCCCTTAATATCTTTCTTCTTCCTGCACAAGTTTGTACTTCATGCTTAGTCTGCTGGCCCTGCTGTTTTGCTAAGCTTCTCCTAACAAGAGTGAAATGGTAACATTCTTCAGCCTGTGAGAATTCATTACTCAGTATGGAGACTGCTGCCATACAGTGTAGTTTATAGTCCAATACACATAATTACATTAAAATAGACTGCCAGTTATCTGATGCTTTAATTATGTGATCTGCTTATTTACGCTCAGCTTTGTGGAAGTGGAAAGACAGTAATGGTTGCCCATGTAGTCTTTAATAAATATCCCAGTCCTATTAGATTTCAGCGTTGAAATCTTTCAGTAGTCCTAGATGAAAGGTATAAATACTGTCAATTCATCCATAAACTCTTTCAGTGTGGAAGTTTTTTAAACATAGAGTTACAGTACTAATTGCAAACTGTAAAATACCAGGTGCTGTTAAAGTCAAAACCAGCATTAACTGTTGGCATTAGCATTGGCACAGGTGTCCGTACAGGGCCCAGCAGCTGTCTTAAAATATTTCATTTACAAGTTTCCGATGTCAAGACCTGATGAATATGTCTTCTACCATTTTTATATCATCATCTTATCTGAGGTACGACTGTGATGTATCATTTGCAGAAGACAGACAGACATACATCTGACTCCTACAGCAAAACCAGGCTGGCAAAAAGACACAGTGCCTATTCCAAACCCATAATTTTCATTCTCAATTTTTACAGTTGTAAAATTCTTTCAGTGCCAGAGATGAACAGTAATGTAATCCAGACAAAAATAAGATTCGTGAACCCTAGAAATGTCTTAGATGTACATGCCAAATGGGGGAATTTTCTTTCCATTCCAAGAATTGTATGTTCTGCAGGTACCCCAAGGGGCAGAAGGGGGAATATCAGAAAAGGCTTCAAAACCGACATTGTAGAGCAGACATTTCTCTTGGTTGTTCCACACATTCCACAAATCAGTTAGTTGTACAAATATGACATTTTATATTATTTCATTTTATTATTAGAGTTCTCTATTTGGAAATACTATTTATATTTTAACTTAGAACTGGAATTCTCAAACAAAGTATTATGCATTTTTCAAGAGTATCTAACAAACTAAAATCTGTCATCTGAATAGGGATTCTTCCTCATTGTCCCTGATGCTATGAAGGTGTTCACTTGCCAGTTCTAGAATGACCTTTCTGTATAAATCGTGAGTGCTAATGATATAATAGGCATTGAAAATTATCATTAATAAATGTAAGAAAGAGAATATGGAATGTGCTTTTTATGGAATTAATAAATGTATCTGGAAGAGAAATGTATCTCTCTGTAATAGGAGGGGATTGAATCCAGGACTTCTTTCCAGGCTATTAACTTACATTATGAAGGGATAACATTGTACTATAGCTTGATTTTTATTTGGTTTATCTAAACTAAATTAGAATCATCTATTCTGCTATGAAAATATCATGAGCAGTGTTAAAGTACTTCAGTATTCATTTTATTTTGTTAAGACATTAAAGGATGCTGCTTATGTCAGAATTAAACTTATGTGACAACCTTGACATGCTTTTATTATTTATAATATTTTAAAATTACTTTGTAATATGAGTATTTCTTTTTTTTTTTCTTGTTCTGATATGTTTACTTTGAACAACACTTACTAAATAATGTTACCATTTAAGGATAGCCAGTTAGTAATTTTCCTCTGATGCTGCTTAATGAGAAGACAGCAAAAGCAAATGAAAGGAAATGGCCTTTAAAAAAAAAGAGAAACAATGTAGTTATAATACCATAAAAAGAGAAAGGGAAATAACATGCTATGCCATCAAAAATAGTAATTTAATCTAATACTCATTATTGCAGAAAACAGCACTTCCTGGAATTAATTCTTGTTTCATCTACAACATACCTTTTAGAAAAACACCAGGCCCAGTGATACAGAATACACTGTAATCTTCCAGTTGTTCAGTCACTGAATTCCTCCATTGTAAGTTCACATTTATCTGAGTGAATCCTCTGACTGTGAGGCTATCTGTATAGTTTTGACATCACGTAAGTACTTAAGTTTTGCAAGACTGTGGCCTTGTTTAATGTTGTTTGTACCAGGATCAGTGAATGACTGTGTGCTAGGGTAACCTCAAGCAGTTTGGGCCCCTCTAGGGGCTTAACTGGAGTTCAGAAGGGGAGTTGTGAATACTCTGAATTGTAGTGAAGTTTAGACTGGAATTGGGGTAAATTTGGAAATGCATAGCAGGCAAAGTTTTGAGGCATTTTGTGATCGAAATACAGGCATCAAATGAATTTTGGCCTCTACTGAGCTTTGTCATCACTGGATAGGGAATATCTAAATTAAACATTTTAATATATGCAGCCACCTTTTCCGTAAATTACAGTTGAATAAGATACTGTGCCTCTCTAGACCTTATTTGTGTCTGTGTATCGTATATATTTTATTAGTTACAGATTTTATATGCTTAAATAAATACAGTCAGTTGTGGTTTATATACATGTGTGCATGAGCATACAAGTACAAAGAGACATTTATATGTGTATAGAGAAAGAGGGGTGGTTTTGTGTTTGTGCATAGCAAGTATAATCATATGGTCACTTACACCAAAGTCACAATTAGTGTTTATTTCTGTAATCAGTTTTCTTGTGCCAAAGTGAAGTTGAATATAGAACTTCTCCTTTTTGAATTAAGAAGTTACTTTGGAAATTCAGAAGACCCCTTATTACTTGCAGCAAGACACCTTCAGTACATGGCACTTAGAAACAAGTTTATTCATTTAATTTGGAATATTTGGCTAAATTTCCAATTGGCTTTATTCCTTATTAACTAAGTATTAATTCCTGATTTAAAATAAAGCAAAAAAAAAAAAAAAAAGGTCCATTAGAAAGCGTGGAATGTATGATGTTACAAAGATTACTGCAGAAAACCCTACTATTAAGAAAAAAGTATATTGACATATAAAGCTTTAATACTGGTACAGCTAAAAGTTGAGAGATGGAAGATCTCCTGTAGTAAACAAGTACTAAAAGTGGGTTTTGCAGGCACTTTAACCAAGTCAAAAAACAACTGAGCTTGAATCAGTAAACTGGCTAACGTACTGAAACTCCGTACCATAGCAATACCATGAGTTTTTGCATCTATGCTTGCTCACAGCTCGTCAGCTAAGGGCACAGCATAACAAGTGTGTGTCTGCTCACTTGTGGGTTAGATCCTTAGTGACAGAACCAAGATAAGAGTTATGTTATTAGCCTTTAGCCTTATGTTCAAGCCACTGCTTCCCATTACATTTCATAGGGCTGGAATCTTGATCCGCCAAAATCTGCTTTCTTTCAAATTCAGTAGGAGGATTAAGGTCAAGCACTGTCCATCAGATCGTTTGTACAGTCTGTCCAGCCATATGGATGTCTCTAGGTTTCTAGGGTATTCTGACTTTATACGACTTCTGACATCTCTGAAACAGCCTTAGGCTTCAAGTCAAGAAACTTTTGCAGCTTATGTATTGAAACAATCAATGAAAATCATCTTTTAATCTTGGGATCATAGAAAATAGAGGAAGATTTTCCAGACCAATACTTCTGCGTGTCTGAGGCCTTTATCTTCATAAATCATGAAGATACTTCTGCTGTGTTGAAGTTAAGAAAAAGTACTTCTCAGTCAATCAGTGCAAGCTGAATTGTATGTTGATCCACTTTATTGCTGGCTTAGAGATTGGCAGTCAAATAGTGTTCCTGATTGAATCATAGAATTATAGAATGGTTTGGGTTGGAAGGGACCTTTAAAGGTCATCTAGTCCAACCCCCCTGCAATCAGCAGGGACATCTGCAACTAGATCAGGTTGCTCAGGGCACTGTCCAACCTGACCTTGAATGTTTCCAGGAATGGGGCATCAACCACCTCTCTGGGCAACCTGTTACAGCATCTCACCACCGTCATCGTAAAATATTTCTTCCTTGCATCTAGTCTGAATCTACTCTCTTCTAGTTTGAAACCATTACCCCTTGTCCAGTCACAACAAGCCCTGCTAAAAAGTCTGTTCCCATCTTTCTTATAAGCCTCCTTTAAGTATTGAAAAGCTGCAATAAGGTCTCCCCAGAGCCTTCTCTTCTCCAGGCTGAACAACCCCAACTCTCTCAGCCTGTCCTCATAGCAGAGGTGCACCAGCCCTCTGATCATTTTTGTGGCCCTCCTCTGGACCCAATCCAACAGGTTCATGTCCTTCTTGTGCTGAGGACTCCAGAGCTGCATGCAGGACTCCAGGTGGGGTCTCACCAGAGCGGAGTAGAGGGGCAGAATCACCTCCCTTGACGTGCTGGTCATGTTTCTTCTGATGCAGCCCAGGGTACGATTGGCTTTCTGGGCTGCAAGTGCACATTATCAGCTCATGTCCTATAGCTTTTCATCCACCAGTACCCCCAAGTCCTTCTCGGCAGGGCCGCTCTCAATCCCTTCATGCCCCAGCCTGTATTGGTACCAAGGGTTGCCTGGACCCAGGCGCAGGACCCTGCACTTGGCCTTGTTGAACTTCCTGAGGTTTACATGGGCCCACTTGTTGAGCTTGTCCAGGTCCCTCTGGATGGCATCCCATCCCTCAGGCATGTCAACTGCACCACTCAGCTTAGTGTCATCTGCAAATTTCTTGAAGGTGCACTTGATCTCACTGTCTGTGTCACTGATGAAGGTATTTGTCCTGGTTTCAGGTAAAACAGAACGAATTTTCTGTTCAGTAATTTTACTTTTTCGCTAAACCTCTTCTAACTACTGAAATTAACAGCATATTGTGCAGAAACTGTTTTCTCTCGGAGTAAGACCAATGTTTATAGTTGATGCCAAGGAATGGGATGCAGAGAGGCTCTTGCTTATACTTATTGCTATAACAACCAAGGCCAGCCAACTTTGTTACTTGCCCCATTGGAGGGTCGGAAGCAGAAAAGCGTAGAGGGGTCACACTTGCAGGGAGGAGTGGACAGGACAGGTGACCCAAAACTGACCAACAGGGTATTCCATCGCATCTGCTTCATGCTCAGTATAAAAGCTGAGGGATCGAAGGGTCAGCCCTCTTTCTTCAATGGCCAGTGTCTGAGGAGGACTGTCTGTTCATTTGCTTTTGATCCCAATTCTGAATCCAGATCCAGAATCCAGTTCCTCTCCATCACTGAGTCAAGTCTGGGACTTCCCCAGTGCCTGCTGGTGACATGATTGTCATGCTGGGAGCTTGATACAGTTTCGTATATATGTATGTTGTTCCTGCTGTACAACTTCTATAAGAAATGTTGCAGTATACTAGATTAGTGTTGTAATGCAGCTTCCTTACCATACTGTCCCCAGTTTATATAAAAGCAATGGAGTTACTTGGGTTAAAAAGATCTATTTATCCTTCCCCTATGATTTTCTTCTCAGGACAGAAAAGTAGAACTGTAGGCTTATGTAAAAGCTGTTAATCTGGCTTAGTGTAGCTTCTGCCAAGGTGTTGAAAATTAAGAGCTACTGCTGTAGTTGATTGTTTGAATACCTTTACAATGGCAATCTTCTTTTTCTAGTGCTTTTCACAAGCTGTATATTTGTGCATACATACAAATGAAAATGAAGTTCAAAAGAAGTCACAATTCCAAGTCTTTGTTTAAAAAGGGCTGTTGTGTTGTGAGTAATGGTACTACAGATGAGAATTGAGGTACGTAAAACAGCTGCAGGGAGACACTTGCATGCCACATTCCTGTATCGTAATAATTTCTGCTATTCATTGACTTTGATGAATACTAAAGCCATTGGAACTTAATTTTGGGGGGAAAAAAGTGCAAAGTATGGATTCTGATACCAGAAAAACTAGAAGCAGTTATCATCCTTTCTGTTGGTAGCCATTAGACTGGCACAAATAGGTAGGAGCTGAAATTCAAGGAATTCCATTTAAACACAAAAAAGAGCTTTTTTGCATTGAGGAAGGTCAAGCAGTGGTTGTCCGGAGACGTTGTGGAGTCTCCGTCTTTAGATATTCAAAACCTGACTGACAATGCTCTTGGCAACCTACTCTGACCCTGCTTTGAGCAGGGGAGCTGGACTGGCTGATCTTCAGAGGTCCCTTCCAGCCTGTGATTCTATGAAGACAGGTATTTCAATAGATATTGTCATAATGACTTGCAAATTTTGGTTTCTTCTTTCTAGTGTTATCATCTGATTGTTTTTTTTTAATTTGTAAAATGAAATGAATTTTCATATGTAATAATTTATGCTTATATACATGTCATGTCTTTGTCACTTACAACTACTACAGTAAGAACTATATTGCTTGTCCATCTAAGAAATCCAGGATACTAAGATTTATTACTTCAGTAAACACATGTAATTACTTCAGTAAACACATGTAATATTTATTTGGCAGTGCCTCTGTTTCAAATTCTCTTTGTCTAGTTCTTATGGTTAAATATTGTAATGTTAAATTAAAAACACAAATAAGGTTTCTGTGTTTTATTATTCGCATCCTTGACATATTTCTAATGGGGTCTTAAAGTCAGTCATCTGTTATATTTTTTTGTTGCTTCTGCTAGTGAAAATATGAACTTTCTTAGCTTCTAACTGGTTTTTAAGCCATGTTCCTAGCATCAGTGAGTACCTTTCCGTTGTTTATATTGGAGATTTACTGCCCATTAACTTTGATTCTGTTTCTCCTGAGTGGCTTTACATTCCCAGAAGATTAAATTCTTGTAAATACTTTTCACTTTGCAGTGAGGAGCTACGGAAAGAAGCGCGACAGCTGAAACGTGAACTGCTGGAAGCAAAGCAGAAAAAAGAAGAGCGAGCTTTAAAACCCAAAGAAAAGGAAGGTAAGAGTATATTATAGCAGATGTGTAGATCTCCAGTTAACATTACAGTTTTAAAGTTTCTTAGTAGTTTTGTGTTTCATATGGATAAAAATGGACACTATATTGTTGAAATGTAGATTTATTTTTTTTTCCAGGAAAATTAGTTTTCCTTTAGAATGTTAGTAATTAATGTAAAGATGCCAGTATGTAAATAAATTGTACAGGTAGCTTTCATTCTTTCAAACGAAGTAGTGTTTGTCTTTCCAAATGTTCTTTAGTTATCTCTGTGTAGTCGGCCAAGCTTCTGGATTTGAAATATCATGCCATATGATTCAATTCTTTGGTGGGGACATACCTGTTCTAAGCTCTGACTTGGAAAGTCACCTTGACATTCTAACTTGGAAAGGGGCTTAAATGCAGATGGTTAACTTTGAACTCAAAGCTACTGACTTCAGACTTAGGCATCTCATGACACCAGTGGAACTCAAATTCAGAAAGTCAATTCCATGTTTATTTTCCATAAACCATAGCAAAATGGGATCTTCAGATGCTCACTTCTTTGTCAGACAAATTTATACTCTACATTTTTCTAAATATGCATAAACTGCTAAGTTTATAATAGTCTGTAAGGTGCATGTTGTAGTGCTGAACTGAAGGAAAAAAAAAAGGGCTGTTTTTTGAGCACTCTGGAATTGCCTGACACATTTTTGGAGTGGGTTCTTGGTCCAGTTCCAATGCCATAAGAAATCTGGAAGAAAATGTAAAATTATTCAGATAAATTTCCAGATGACACACAATGTAGAAGAGTGGTAGAAAGTATAACATCATTCTTAGAAAAACTTGTGGACGCTCTTGAATAACGGGTGAGCTTTGTCAGCAACCAGTTTGGCAAAATAAAAAATATGGTACCTTGAACTTGTATATGAAATCTAACACTGTATTTTACAAAGTAGTGGCTCTGAAAAAGTTCTAGGAAGCATGCCCAGTCACTGGATGAACATAAGCTCTCATTGGCAAGATAATGAATGCTGTCACTGGCCATGTAAAGAACGAACTGCAAGTAGAAGCGTAGAAAAGGTAAAAAGTAGTCCTTATGTACATATATGGTAGATTATATTGAATAGTGCCATGTATGGCAGTTGTAATACTATCACTTAAATGTTATCCCTGTTCTGGTGCCAGTTAAGTCAGAGGAGTTATTGTGGAGGAATTCGAGTAAATCCACCTTTACAGTGACAGAGTAAAGTAATACTTGAGCAATACTCATAGTTACTACTATGGTACAGTTTTGAAGGATACTTTTTATTTAAGGAAAGGGAGCTTATACATCAGGGTTGTTGGGTTTTTTACTTTCTTTGAAATAAATAGCAAGTAGGATATAAACTCATTGAAAATCTGTAGGTAACAGCTAATGGTGAAAATAATCTTGGTTTTCCTTTTTGTGATTACTGTCAGAGCACAGGAAGGGGTATATTCCAGTACATGTTGAGAAAGATATATAGCAGGAAAGAACCTATTCAACAAGTTCTTGGAGTACCTAACTAAAAATTCTAAAAATAAACATGTTCTAAAACTTAAGACAAAATTTAAAAGACATTAAATGAGATGTAAATGGTGAAGGGCAAAATGATTAATGAAAATACAGTAACAGGAGACAAATGAGCAAAAAGAGAGTTGGTTGTCTTTGGCTAAACAAAGAGGAAATAAGCTTGAATGCTTATTTTCACTCTGTCTTTAGCATAGCGTTCAGCTTTGATCATATGATTACATATGATCAGTGACATAGAAGGAAGCATTCAGGTACAGAACAAGCAACCAGAGATGACTTAGATAAATTACGTGCATTAAAATCATTTGAACTTGATGGCATTCACTGAAGCATATTAGGGCATTGGATAAAGCAGTCCCAGAGACATTAACAAAACGTTAACAAAATACTTGAAGAGAATTGTTTGTAATCAGACTAGAAAGCAGGATTCGTGGAAGTCTGTTTATTAGTGACCTGGAGAAAACAACAGATTACCTTTATTAAATTTGCAGACTAAAAAATACATGGGACAGGGAAGGGGAAGAAACTTATGTGCTAAGGTTGCATTTTCACATGCAGTTGTTAAGAGTTGAGTGGCTCACTCGCTTCACTTCCACTAGTCCACGTTGGAGCTTTTACTGATCTGATTCAGTTTAAATTGGAAGAAATGTTCTTATTTTTCTTTGGTAGGATAGGTTTGTGCTGGGTTGGTAGATTCAGTCACTTCATAGAAGTTAAAAGCCAGGTCAAGGTAAACAAAATATGTTTACCTTGGGAGATCTCAGGAAAAAATATTATTACAGTAAGTGGTTTGTACCTCTCTCACAAATTATGAGTTGCACAAACACAAGATGTTAGGTAGCACTTAGGCAGCTTAAAATCTAGGAAACATAGTTGAGTAGAAACCTGAGAGCAAGTTGATAGTGCCATGCTATTGAAAAAGACTAAAATGTACTGTAAAACATATAAAATGGTCTGTTGTATGCAAGACAGACTCATTTTCTACTCAGCCTGAGCAGGTCTTCAGCCTGAACCCTTTGCCCAGTTTTGGCAATTGCACTTATAAAAAATGATACAAGGCATCTTAAGGGAGCACAGAGGAGAGCAACAAAGGGATTGATGATCTGGAAAGCATAATATTTGAAGATTGTAAGAACTGGGGCTTTTTAGTTTAGAGAAGAGACGACTTGTAAAAGGAGACATGCTAATGATCATCAAGAATGTTAAACATTACCATGGAGGGGAAATTATTCTGTGTAATCGAGGTAATAGGCTTCAATTGCAGCTAAAGGCATTTACGTTAAATAGTAGGGAAAACTTCCTCAAGATAAGTATTGGAATGGATGACCTACAAAGAGGAACTTTTCAATAGCAGATTAGGCAAATACGTCTTAGGACTTCTGTAGAAAAGGTTGATCCTGCCTTTTGGGAGGGATGGGCTGTTTTTCAGGATTCTGTGAAGCACAACTTAATCAAAAGAAAGGTAAGATGTGACCTGGAGGAAGGTCTTGATGGAGAGGAGAAACTAAGCATCTTGTTAATGGTCATAGTCGTTAGGTGGAAGCATTACCAAAAGCACTGTATTTACCATCATTCTGAGTTTTTAAATCAAGCAGTTAAAATAGTTGGTTGTAGGTCTGCCAAGATCATTCAGCAAGGCAGTTCTCTCTTTACATTTTGCTTTCTCTTCAATAACTTATTCTGGTTATCTAGTGAGTTGTTATGTCTATAGCCTGAAAAGAGAAGGTCAATGTCCTGATGATGTTTCCTTTTTTCAGGAAGTCTTGCACAAAGAAATGTAATTCACTGTACGATCAAAGCAAGTAAAAAATTTTCTGGTGGTAGAGAATCTGCCATTACAAAATCTGCACCCAGGGATAAATGTAAAAAACTCATTAAATGTATTTGATATGGTCTTGAAGGAGAGGAAATTTTTCCTTCATTTAGCTAGAATGAACAGGTGGTGCTTAAAGGTGATGACTTAAAGGCAGATGGGAGATTTACTGTGTAACTGGCATATAGTTTGAATTATAAAGGATTCTGGATTAAATATAAGAACAGCTTTAATTAAGAGAGGATTTTACAATGCCAGACATTTAAACGTGATCAAAAGACCATGTGAAATATTAGAATTTACTGAGCACTACAATGTGGTCTTTTCATTAGACATTTAATTCAAAAATACATTAATGGTCCTCTGCCTAGCTGTGGTTGCATATTGACACTGATAGCATAAAAGAGACATAAAGTTGCCATAAATACCATGTATTTTGACACCAGAATTTAGTGAAACCAAACTAACAAATTTAAAAGTCTTAATGATTGTGTGATCGTTCCTACAAAGGCATTAACTGTAAAAGCACAGTTTTATCATTGCACTTGGTTCCAACTATTGTATCACCAAAAAAGATACTGAACAATTGGATACAAATGGACAAAAAAACCCCAAAACTAGCAGAAGACTAGGTGAACTAAATCATTAGTAGATACTTGAAGATATGTCTAACTTAGGTACAGGGTGGGATAGAATCTTAAGTATTTAAAGATGGTAAGTGAAAGGAATGAAGGATACCTTTACTGTGAAACAGCCATTCACAACTGAAGAATAACAGAAGAGACCTTAGAAATACTTTAGTTTGAATATAATGAAATCTAATAGCAGTAAAACAGTGTTGTACCTGAGCAAGTAATTTTGCCCTGAAGTTAAATGCATTTATTATATCTCACTTAGTTCACTTAGTCATTTTTTGTTTATTGGCCTGAATTTTCATCAGTGTAATAGAGCTGTCAACATGCAAGACAGTCTGCTAAATTTGTAACAGTTTACCCGTTCCATATTAGTTTACATATAAGAAATTGCATATATTTAGAACAGTCCACTATCAGGAAATGAATGTGTATGTAGCAGGAGATTTTTCCATTGTTCTCTGCCTCTCCTCTTGGGGAATGTGGGATGGAGGGTCAGTTGTGTTGTGCTGTATCAGGTATGTCTATGCAGATGGTGCAGACACTTGCATAGCGTCTGCCTATGCTCTGAGCTGGCTGCATTAGGAAAAAATGCTAGTTAGAGGCTATGTAACTGCATTAATATGATTCTGTGCTTGATGAATGAATACTGTGTCTCAGCCAAAACTTGCAACTGTAGTGGGAGAAATTCACTGAAGACCACAGAACTGTAAGAATAAGACTTAGGTCATACTGGACTTTTTGCAGGATCAGAGCTAATTCTGAGAGGACACTAATGAACAGGTGGCAGCACAACACATCGATTTTACGTCTACTGGCAGATCTTTATTATGATTGGTATCACATTTAGTATCACTACTTCAAATTGTTTGTGTAACATATTATGCCTACCTAGGCTTTTTCTGTATTCAGAGATGAGAGTAATTAAGGAAGATTGGGGAGTGAAAATTTAAGTGTTTACATTGTTTCAAGAGGACAGAGAAAAAAACCTCATTCCCTCTGTACATGTTTGATTATAACCAGCCTTCCAATTTGTGAATCAGATTGTTGACTATGCCAGACTGCTGTCAAGACCTTACTTTAAATAAGATGTTTTTCATTTATTTGACATTTGCAGTAGTGATGCCAGAAATTACATCAAACACTATAATTTGAGTGCTGAATTACTTCAGCATTTTGAAGTACTTAATCAAATATTTGAAAAAGATACACTTTTCAAAGTTCTATAGTGTAAACCTGTGAATATACTTCAATGAAATTTGCATTAGACAAACACCATCTGCCCAATTATATGTTGGTTTTGAATAGTAGTAGGATTTAAGAAGCAGTATTTTAGGTTTTTTTATTAGAACATTTTTTAAACTGTCTGATAATCTGTGGATGATGAAATTTAATTGTCACACGTGAGAAAACAGAAAAGGTACAAAATACTATGAGCAGAGAAACCTAACAAGTAATGTAAAAAACCAACATTCAGGTGTAAGAATTCTTCTGAGGATGAAGTATTTTCTGCTTTAATTGTGGTACGGGGTTCAAGTGATTGAAGCGTTTAGAAAGCTCTCAAAATCTAGCAAGGATGTCAATTTAAGATTATAGGGTTTTTCTATTTTATTATGAAGTTTGGGTAACATCAGTGGCACTTAAAGATTTAAGTCCTGTCTTACATGGAAAGATGCTTTCTTGAAGTCTGAAACTAACAGAATTCTGCACCCTTGAGAACATCAGGAAAACAACAAAATCCAGATTTTGGTGGTTTGGGAATTATGCAGCATAAATATATTAAGTATGAAGATTTGCAGTATATACAGCATAGCTGCATTGTATCAAAGCATGCATCTTGAATGTGTCACTTTCACAAACGTTTATGTTTTCTTCCACTGTTTACATTTTTTTTCTCGTTTAATCTCATAAAATAATACCCAGCATCCCTATTCAGTCTCTTCCCTGCTAAAATGAATGTTTTTTCCTCTTGTCTCTCTGTCTGCAAAAGAAAAAGAGGACAAAAACCTCACTGTAAGCCAGCTTTGATTTTAGTAGTAATCTTAAGCATGTGCTCAAAATCAACTGACATTAGACAATTAACCACTTTTTAGACTGGCACTGTGTGCCTAAAAGCTACCAAAGGTTAAAAAAGATTTACTAGAAACTTCCACTGTTGCATATTAAAGTTTCCACTGTTTTACAAATCAGTGGGCTGTGCTCTTTCAAAGAAATGTTTTGAAGCTCTAGGAATTACTTCTAAGATTTTTTATTTAAGTTGGCTAAATGAACTACTAAGTTTGTTCTAGAGCTGTTGCTTTTTTTCACTGTAGGAAACTGAAAATCCAGTAGTCAGGTCAACCCTGGAAGCTCATTCAGTAAGCAAATCTATTCAGTTATTCACAGTTAGTAAATACTTCCTCTTACCTAATTTGTAAGCAAACAGTGACTCTTCAGGAGCTTATGCAGACCAGAGCTATATTATCAGTAACTAAATAGTAGTTAAAGGTGCAAAGAAAGCCAAAAGTAGAATTAGTCCTAAACAAAAATATACTGGAGAATATGTTATAAATTCTTTCAAGCATAACATTATTTCATATTGTACTTTCTGGTATATTAATTTTTATACTGCTTTACAGTAAAATATTTTTATTTTCATAGACATAGTATTTAATACTGGAATAAATTTTTTTCCTGGATTCTGGAAGAAATGTGTTATCTGTCTTAGATCTTAATTATATAAAGTGGCTTTATGTTCTCCATCTGTCACTTCTGATAGGAATTCCATTTTAATTCATGTAAAATAAGGCATATCAGAATTTCTTTTGTAATTCATAAGGGGTTTTTTTGTTTTGGAACAAAAATAGTTTTTCTTTTCTCATTAAAAACTTTAAAATCAGTACTGTTTTCTCTATAATTCCAGAATAATGCAATATAAACTGAATATTGATGAATAGCTGAAAGTAGAATGTACTGCACAAATACAGGAATGTGTTTTAGGCCTCTTACTTTAATGCACAAAAACAGTCAGTCATAAATTCTTCCATTTCAAATAAGGAGTTGTCCGGGGTTTTTCAAGTTTTTGTTTCCCATTTGGTATTTAGTCTAGCTATACCATGCATTTCTTGACATTTCTGTCCAGTAGGTCTTTTATCATATGAAACATGTCATCTGAGTTGCTAGAGAATGCCTTTGAAATACTGAGGAAAGTTAATAGGTCCACCACATTTAAAACATATACAAATCCTGCTAAATAAACTGGGGTGCCTTTTTATACAGATTTCTTCATACACTCTCCTTGTTATCTTACCGTCATTCTGCATGAACTCATGATTATGTATGCAAAGTGCATTACAGAGTCAATGGGATTACTTTTGTGAAGTTCAGCATATCAGGAATGTTTTGTAATGTAAGATACTTAAGTCTATTTGTGTAAAAATCTTCATGCTAGCTGTACCTCAAGAAAGGAAAAACATAAACAAAAATTATTTCATTGATCCTTGTCAGTACTGTAGGCTCTTTCGTTTTTTATGGTGATATTAAACCTTCAGAAACAGCATGTATTTTTCTCTGTCACAATATGTGTTGTTTCTACTCTTCTGAAGGTAGTGTGTTTCTGGTAATACTTTCAGCAAACCAAACTGCTTCTTTGCGCAGCAAATGTTTTATGCGCAGCTTCATTATCCCTTTCTTAAAAAGGAAACAGAATCTGTAGATTTTATAGAGATTCAACCTCCTTTATTACAAGGACAGTCATTATTATGAAATTTGTCAAGATGGATACAAATAGTAAAATGATAATATAACAAAGTTCATACTGTGGAAAATTGTATGCATACTGTCAGAAATACATTTATCTCAAATTGTGCCTTACCTGTGCCACAGTTGGTGTACATGCTAAGCCAGTGTTACCCCACCTGGAATGCTAGAAGTGAAGCCCAGTCATTAAGGCTGATATGAATGTCAGTGTAAGCACTGATCGCACTTTTCTGATCCACCACAGTCTGCAGGCCTAGAACTCATACTTCTTGGTTTTCATGAAGCGGAAGATAAAATTCTGTTGCAGTTTCCGAAATAGTGCATGTCTGATGCAACTTCTGTTGAGTGTTTATTACGCTATTAAATTTACCAGGTGCTTTAGGAATTAAGCTTAAAATTATTTTATCAAGGTTTCTTTTCTGCTGCACTTCCTATTCAGGGATTGATCCAAAATCATCCAGAGTGCTGTTCAGTTCAGTTCAACATCCTTGGATCAAGTTCTCGTCTTTGTTATGCTTCTGCAATTTTGTAGTGAAAAACTGACATCATTTGAACTGTTCCTAATTTAAGTGTGAGCAAAATAAACCCTTCTGTATTTTTTTTTAAATCAATCTCTTCCTTTCTGGTTTAAAGACTTCTGAATCTCCTCCTTAGTTTCAGGCTATCATTGGAAACCATGTCCCAAAACCAAAGTTTTAGGTTAGATTACACCATCAGGTTGGCATCTGTTACTCCTTAAAGGAATATTTCAGGATAGAAGAATCTATCTAAAAGAAAATAAATTACTTACATGCTAAAGTTTTTGTCAAAGTAAGATGAAGGTTGTCTTGGCAGTAACTCAAGCTAGCTGAGTTAATTAGCAATGTACTTAGAAATTCTGTTAAAAGTATGATAAAGTGTTTTTTGACAGAATGTACAGAGCAACTTGGTCAAACTAAGCATGGAATCTTGCTCTGCCTGATGCTATTTACACTTTGTGATGAGAAGCCTCTAGGGCACAAGCATGCAAGATCCCTGTAACTTAAACTAGCATCTTCTGCATCCTGCAATACTTGCATAAGGCATTTTATTGTTATTTCACTGCTATGCACCCATGTCATGTTTCATTCATTTTTGCCTGAATAAATCCTCTTACATTAAGGAGTTTGGAGCTTAAGTATCTTAATACCAATATAATGATCCTTATACTTCTGCTGGATCAGCAAGGTGGACCTAAAGCTTGATATGAAGATCATGTCCATCATACAGTGCTGTGGTTCCTCTTTTTTCCAGCTCTATTGCAAAAGATTTGGAGGGGCTATGGGATGCTGACTGGGAGATGTGAAGTAGTAGCCAGCAATCTATTTTTACATTTTAAAAAGAGTTTTATAATCTAACAGTGTTCTTCCCACCAACAAATCTCTCTTCCAGATGTTTTCTTTTGCTTGCTAACTACCTAAGTTTATTCATGCAGACAGCAATGATTTTATCAAAGAATTGCTACTTATCAAACTGAATATTTTATTTATATTAAAAAATACCACCAGTTGTGGTTTTGAAATGATTGTTTGGAGTTTTCAAAACCTTTTAAATGTGTTAGAAACCCCTTGACTTAGGGGCTCTTGGAAATCCTTCCTGTTGTATTACTTGCTTTTAATGTGGGGTAATAGGTTGTAAGATCTCATGGAGAAATACAAGCATGTCTTTAAGTCATTTTAATGAAAGGTGCAGAAATACAATGCATACAAGTGCATAACTGTTTTGGTTGACTCACTCTGAAGTTAGTTCAGGTGGACCTGATTATCTGTCATCTAACTTATGAAAAGGCTTTCTAGGAGGCAGAGAGAATGGAGTTGAGGATTAGAAAAACTCTGACAGGCAAAGACCCAGGAAAACAATAATCTCAAGAGAAGGCTTAAACTAAAATTTAAATTATTTGTGTTAACAGTAAGTGACAACCATATGAGTGTGATAAAAGTACACAAACACACAACTGCAGGGGAATTTAACCTATTTGTATGAGAATTATATTTGAGCTGCACTGGATTAAACTAAAATCTTAGTCGAAAGGTATGTATGACTAAGAATCACATCTTCTTTAAATTTAGCATATGTATATTGAAATTTGGATCACAGGTTTAAAAGTTTATGGCCAGCT
>VFFE01007615.1:699449-937048 GCA_008921705.1 Burhinus oedicnemus
GATATTATTTAAATACATACATGCAACAAATAAATTAGGATAAAAAGGAAATAAGATATTTTATTTGTAGAAATATATTTTAAAAAAAATATATGATAGATATACTATTACAAATTTATTTCCTCTTATTATGAAATCTGTGTTTATAACCTTTATAGAAAATTTTAGGTGAGCGAGAAATTTACTTTGGAATCAGAAATTTTCTCCATATAGCTGTCAGCAGTTACCTAAAAAAAACTGGTACAGGGTTTCATTTAGGTTTACAGTTGATCAGGCTGTATATCCTGAAACTTGTTGGAACAATTTTCTGTTCATCATTTGCAATGGACATCTGGAGGTTTTATTCTTCTGTTCCTTATCAGGAATAACAATTCTGTAAATATGTCTGAATAAATTTTAAGTACACTAAATCAATATGTGAAATGTTTTCATGCTATTCAAGAGGAAGAAAATGTGAAAGGATGTTGGTGATGAATTTTCGAATTGAGATTTTGTCCTGTTAAATTATTAATTTGTCATGGCTGTGGATATTCTGCAGAGAAGAAACTGACAAAAAAGAGAAAGGAGAGTAGCTGTTGACTAGTCCAGATGTTGCTTCGTTAGTACAGAGGGTTTTTTTCTGATGGACAAGATGGACTGTGTTTAAAATTAAAACGTTACGGGGTTTTTTCCCTATTGCAAGATCAAGGATTTGATTTGTGGCTACTTCAGCTTGTAAAATAGGAGAACTGTGAATTTGTCTGTAGGCAATATTTGTCTATATTTGTCTACTCCGTAACAAATAGTCACAGGATGTTAATACACATAACATTTCAGCTGCGCCAAGAAAGATCTTCCGAAATGAAGTTAAACCTGTAAAAGGAATTTCAACAGTTTTCATTTCTCATCTTAATATCAGATATTTTATTTCTGTTACCTTGCTTTCCCTGGCTCCATAGTAAAATAAAATTGAAACAAGAATTTTTGGACTCGTGGTCTGCCCAGCAGAGTGTTGTGTTTTTCATTTCAGCAAGTAGCAAATCATGCTACTTGCTGAGAAAGCACTACAACTGAAACAATTTATGGAAGTGTTTTGCTTGGTATTCCAGAAGTCACAAATGATCTCCAAAATCATACTAAATCATAAAACCAAATTTAATTTTTTCAACCAAATACGTTTCCTTATTCAGATGAGGAACCTGCTCCAAACAGTGTTGTTGAAGAATACCTTCAAGAGAAGAGAAAATATGAAGACAAGCGGAAGCAGCAGCCAAAGAAAGGGGCTTCTCGTGAAGATCAGGTAATAGTTTGACAAGCTGGAGAAAAAAATTCCAGAAAAAGTTCTGGAAATGTTTCTCTCTTCATTTGTTTAAAAATAAGGTTTAAAATCTGTTATGTTTCGTTTTCCATTAAAAGAATCTTTTTATTTGTAAAAATAAATGTGTATTCTTCAGTCCTCTCGTTGATGACCCTGGTAGACAGGTAAGCGAAGTTTCAATGTGTATTTGAAAGTGTTGTCAGTTTAGTCAATAAAATCTTCCAAAAGGAAATGCTACCCATGCAGAGGTATCCTTGATTACATTTACAAGAGTTTGCATTTCTACACAGTGCTTTTCTTGGCTCTGCAGCTTGCCATAACATAACATTGGGACAGAAGTTTGCATACTTGGCATCTGTCCAAGGTGGGTTTTTTAACATTTTAAATTGTTTTAAAGAGATTAAATTCATCCACATCGTGAACAGAAGTAGTTTTTAACTGAACTGTAAAAAGAAAACCCTTTTTAAATATAAAGAAAATGAGCTAGGATGTATGTAGATTTAGTATGCAGATATGAGCAAAGTAAAGTTTGATATAACTACTTGGTTTTTTTCTAAAATAGCAAAGTTCTAAACTGTTGAATATATGAAACTGCTTGTGAAGTGGAAAATACCATTAACTTAAAATCTGTGCAGTACATCAAATGCATTGGTTTATAAGTGCATGTCAATTTAGCTACGAAGATGTTCATAATCAGCTGTTGAAGCTAGAAGAGATTGGAAACTTGAGGCTTAGTAACTTCAAAGCAGCAGTTGGCAAACCTTTATACATGCAGCAAGCTGATTTAGCTCTAAACTAAGAAGTTTATGGAAACTTTGTACATTCAAAAGCCCATTAACTTTGAATCAAAGAGTACTAAAGCTCTGTTGGCAGTGTGGATCGAGGGACTTCTAATGAATTTATATCAGCCCTGTCCTGGACATCGTAGGAAAACAAGATGAGATGACAGGGATGTATATTCTAGATGATCTTAATTTTTATTTATGTAACCCTGCTAGGAACTATTCAACAATAATTAATCAAGTTCTTTGTAATCCATTTCACTTGTGAAGAGCCTCTTCTAGCCTTGCATCCCTCCTACCTGATCCTACAGCACAATACCGTTTTCCATCCTCTGTACAAGAGTTAAAGAAGAGGGGGAAAGGTATGTGTCTCCTTACAATACTAGATATTGGAAGTCCTAACCTTATAATTCTACAAGGATCAATTTATAAAGTTATTTGATCCACAGTATGGCATTTAATCACTCACTGCAAAAATGCCTAATAAGATACTTTGAAGTTATTTCTATCACCAGGTCTTAACAGGAATGCTGGCACCAGAGAAAATTAGACAAGACACAAGGAATGTGGCTTTGGCTGGTCACAATTTCATGTAAAAAGGGTTAGTTTGTTTTCTTCTGATGGCCTAGGCAGACATTTGCTGTCTCAGATGTTGCAAGTATGGGGTTTGCTTGCAATAGTATGGAAAGCTATAGAACTTAAATGATTTGCAGGCCCAAGTATCTTTGAAATTGTCCTCTCTCCCATCTTAAACAGAAGATTAAACAGAAAATAAAGAAAATAAATGCAAAAAAACCTCCAAAACCTGTCTTTGGCAGCGCTAAAATATGTTTTTGAAAGAATTCAAAAGCCAGGAAACTCCTAAAGTTAAGATTGCTCCCAGAAGGAAATTTGATTCCAGTGAACACTTCTGGTATTTCCTATTTCTGTTTTCTATTCTTGTTTAGTTTTTATTCTTTTAAATTTGAAAAACTTGACCAAACAAAACTAAACAGCCATACAGAGGTGTTTTACAACATAGGTGGCCAACCTATCACCTACAGATCAAATGTAGCCTGCCACATAAATTCAGTCAAGCACTTATTCCCTGGTGCTTTCCTTTCCAGGAATGTCTCAAATATCAGCAAGAAATAAGCTGTGGGCTGTGCAAATTATTCTTATGGCCTGCCCTTTTTTTAAAGAGACCTCCATCACAAGGCTTAGGCATACAATTGTATAATCAAAATCTCATTCCAGGTGGTCAGAAACAAGACCTGTGTTTTGATGTTCAGGTGTCACCTGAGATTTGGTGACTTCATTGTAGCTGAAAGACTGGGCAGTGTTAGCTGGAGAATAAAATACCAAATATAAATCAGTATGAGCTTAATGTATGCAGCATAAGAACTTGTATCTGTAGAATTAATTAAGGTGGTTCATTGCATTTGAGTCAAAAGCTTTGAATTTTTTTCAATGCCAGTACATAATTTAAAAGATCAGCAACTTAAAGTATATAAATTTCAATCAAACTGGGTCTTCAAAGCTTGAATGATCTGTAATTTATACAATGGATTGCTTTATGAGAAGAAAACAGGAGGTTCATATGGTAAAATTTGTTGTCAGCAGTGTTGTTTAACCAGCTATTTTATTCTGTAAGTAGCCACAAGTTTTTGTTCCTTAAATGTGCATTTTGATTTCACTAGATGGCCAGACAAGTGCTCTCTCACACCTGTGGGGTGCCCTCCCTGTTTGCTTTTGCTGCCTCAACGGTGGTTGCTCACTCTTGCTTGTTCTCTCAACGCATTCTCACTCTCTCGCCCCCTCACTCCCTGCCTCAAGATCTCTCTTCCATCTCATTGTACCGTTTCTCAAAATAATAGTAGTTTAAAGATGCTGTATATTCCTGTTGTGTATAAGTATATATAACTTCTCTAAAACCATGTATTTAATTTCAGACACTGGCACTGTTGGACCGATTTAAATCAAAGTTAACCCAGGCAATTGAAGAAACTCCTGAAAATGAGGTTTCTGAACCTGAAGTAGATAATGATGAAGGATGGTGAGTTTTTTGGATTTGGATTTCTGTATTTACTGCTGGAAATCCTACTGCACTAACACAGTCTCACTGTTAAGCATAACTTTAAGGAGTAGCAGAAACACCTGCAGCAGGAGTCAGCTAAAATGTACTGATTTAGCACTCTGGAAAATAAGGTGAGAGAGTAGAAGACGTTTTGCTTTGTGTAGTTTTAAATCCTACTAAAACTCTGTGTGATAAGTATTTTAAAGACTGATGGATCTGATGAAGATAGACTGATAGACTCATCTGAAGTGTGTGGTGACCCCAGGGAAGCAGGGTAGCACTGGAATTGATAAAGCACTGCAGAAGTTACTGTCTCAACGCCTCCCAGTCAAGGAAGCAACTTGTACTGTGTTGTCTCATGTTCATCTTCCATCCAAAGAACCCGCCTTAGGTAGGAAAGGGGATAAAAATGAATATGATTTGAAGCGTGATCCTGAAATCCTAGACTACAAGCTGTTAGATGATAATAAAAATATCTGCAGAAAATTGCTGGGAAAAAAGCGAAACAACATAGTAAAAATATTTTGGAAGGACAGGTCATATTTTTCTATAAGGTGAGCAATATAGCTGGTCTAATAAAATAGGCTGTCTCTGCCTACAACTTTTTCCTTAGTTGTAGGCATAAGCCATCACAGCTACAGCAAAACTACCACTAAAATAGAAACTTTAACAAAGTTCTTAGCAAGTGTTTTAAGACAACCAGTATTTCTGTATCTCAGATAATTTTAAGTTACCAAGTGAAAATATGTCAGGTTTACCCTTATGATCTTGCTGAAGGTTCCCTTCTTGGGAGAGGGAAACTAACAGGATACCTATCTGTCCCAAAATCTCTAAACTAGCACCAGTAACTAGACCTGAAAAAAATTGAATTACAATAACAAGAAAAACTAAAACATACAAACATGTACATTAGACACCCTTTTTAAATTGAAAATATATCATGTAACTAAATGTGATTAAAGCATCCTCCATCTGTTTTGAGAGGACTCATACAAAACTGTAAGGTAACCATGTTACTGAAGGTGTTTTTCTCAGATGAGTAGACAGTTAGCATTGGTAGGAAATGCAGACTGTCTAAATAACTTAGTTATTTTTACTGTCATTCTACAAATGAAAAAGGTGTGCATACTGAAGTGAGAACAAACACCATAAAAAAGGCTGTGGGGGAAGATAATATATGGAAGGAAAATTATTTTTACATCTTAATTCACATTTTCTTCCACATGTTCATAAATGAGATTCTTCAACTATCTGTAAGTTACACATCAAGTTACAGTAAGCTACATTATAAAAATGTTTGGGTTTTTATATATTGAATCAGAATATATTAAGACTACTTGAAGATACATTCCATAAAAATTTTTTGAAAAATAAGAAATCATAGGTCGTGAAAGGTAAGCTGAACTGCAAATTCTGAGACCAGTTGTGTTGATGAGACTAAAATTTTAGATCACTTTTCAATAACTTTTCCATTGTTGTTTGTATCATATACATGATGAATCATTGCGTATACTTTAATGTACTAAGATAAAGCTAAACAGATTCTGCAGCTTTATCTTCACACCCTCTTGCTTTTCACTGAATTGAGCTGAGAACTCACAAGGAAAGTTCTAGGATTTGCAGAAAACTTCCAACACGTATACTGGTAGAAAGACTAACACTGATAGTAGAGCACTTAGTGTAGAATTTTTGTGGTTTATAAAACAACATTTTTACATAAGTAGTGTGTAATGACTGCATTTATTTTTTCAGTGCTTCTTTGTGGGCATTAGTGTAGTCTGCTTTCATCTTAACAGATACCTTGGCATTTTCATCACTGAAAATGCACTTAAGTGTTACTAAGTAGGCTAGTAAAAATCCTGTGATTCTTTCAAAATAATAGCAATTCAAACATTTTGCTTATTATTTTATTGATTATAGCCTTTATTTAAAATTATTTTCTTTTTTTCAAGGAAGAACTCAGTATTTCTCATAGCTTTGGAATCTAACCAATCTCTCTCTGTCTCTCTCTCTCTCTCTCTTTCTCTCTCATTATTTCTCTATTTTTATTGCACCTAAGAAGAACAGAACATGGTATTTTAAAATGCAGGTTAGGCTTCTGAAGTGTAAGTTTTCTCTCTACCTTTAATGTTAATTCCATTATCTGGAAATACAGCCTTTCTTCCTTTGCTTATATTCTTTGTCTATTTTAACAGATAGATCAAAACACAAGCATCTTGGCTTTGGATTATTGTTTTTGAAACAACAGAGAAAATAATTTCCTAAATCTTGCCCCTTTTCATGATAGCTCTTATTACTAACTTGCTATTATTGTAAGTTTTCTCTTGTCACCATCTGTTTAGTTGCTTCTTCAATCCACGTAGTCATCCTTCATTATGTCTTTTCTTAGCTCAGGCTCTTTGAGGATGAGGGATAACATACAGAATAAATTTTGAGGTCCTTGAATTTCACTGGTATTTTGAGATCCTTCTGAGCTACCAATGTGCTTGTAAGTTCTCCAGGAATTATAGAATAGACTATTTCAGTTGGAAGGGACCTACAACGATCATCGAGTCCAACTGCCTGACCAATTCAGGGCTGACCAAGTTAAAGCATGTTGTTTGAAGTGTTCAAGGCCAGGCTGGGTGGGACTTTGAGCAGCCTAGTCTAGTGGAAGGTGTCCCTGCCCGTGGCAGCAGGGGTGGAACTAGATGATCTTTACAGACCCTTCCAACTCTTAACCATTCTATGATTCTATGATTAAGGGCATTATCCAACTGCCTCTTAAACACTGACAGGCTTGGAGCATCGACTACTTCTCTAGGAAGCCTGTTCCAGTGCTTGACCACCCTTTTGGTAAAGAAATGCTTCCTAATGTCCAGTCTAAACCTCCCATGTCCAATCTAAACCTCTGTTATGCAGCCTTTCCATGAACCTGAAGGACTGGTCTTCATGTCTGATGTTTTCTTGTCACAGTAATATAACCAGTTTTTTAAAGACTTTTTATAGAGTCCAATCACTATCTTTCCTATTCCTTTCTGCGTAACTACTGACATCTAATTGGTGATAATTCTTTTCTCTGCAAGTAATTCATACTGAATGAAGTGTTGCAATTTCAGATTATGAAGTTGTATTTTTGTTCAAAAAATAATATTGCATTCAGAATTCAACTAAAATGAAGACTTAGAATAATATGAAACTACATAATAGACTGATAATTAACATCATATTAATTTTGCAGCATAGTAAATATGCATGTTAACTTTACAGACAGATGAGACAGTGTGTTTTCAAAGAATATACTTTTAAGCTAAATAAATGGTAAAATGTACACATTACACAAATTTGCTAGAAACATACAACATTAAGAAAGCAATGAAGCCTTCTAAAAGCTGTTAGAATTGCTTGGAATTAAATTTCATATTTTGGGATTAAGAGTTTACATTCTCAGTGTCTTCTTTGTATTGGAATATTTGAGATAACTATGGTGACTTTACATTTTAAAATTCTTTCTTAATTCCAATCTACTCCTCAAAAGACAATAATTCTACTTTATTTGATTTTTCTTAAATATAATTAGTGTATGGCATATGTATATATGATATGCACAAATTATGTGATTCCTCCAGGCCATTTTGTAGGTCATGGTTGCTGTTTTTATGGGAAGTGAAAGCCTGCCAGTATGCTTTGCTCTACTGTCAGGGTGTGTTATCTGAGGTAAAATGATTGCCTCTAAGACATTTTTATGTGTCCACATGAGTGGCCACACATTGAGGTATAATTTTCATTTTCTGTCAAGATAGAAACCGTTACCAATTTGTTATGTTTTCTTTTATTTGGCAAACTTCTTTCTGCATATTTGGCTGAGCTGCTGTACTGGCATGGAGCATAGCAGACGTTTGGGCACTTTTCAGCAGCATTCTACTTTTTATGCAAGAAAAAAAGAAGAAATATGACTCTATTGTAAACACTGTGTATGGTGTTTGATAATTATTACCAGATTGTACTGTCTAAGAAGGCATCTGAGGAAGTGTTGTGAAGAGAGCTGAAGAGAAATGCATAATACTAAATTTTAACATGAAATACCAGAATCTTTGCTGAGACATTCTATTGCAAATTCTACTGCTGTGTGAGAACAATTATATATGTATGTGTCTGCAGCAATCAAAATCCAATTTCCCCTACAGAATTCAAAAGTATCAGAATAAACATGGTATGTAGTGCCAGAAAGGGTACTCATAACAATAAAAATGTCTGCAAACAAGTAGACAGACACATTTTTACAGCATCTGGGTACCTCAGGAAGACATGGTTGATTCTAGTTCTTCTAGGCGCAAGCTTTATTGTTGCTGTGGTTCTGTATGGAGGACTATTGCTTATTCTGTTAATGATTTGTCCGATGTCTTCAGTACTAGTTGATCATTACTTGTTCTTTATTTGCTTACAGTCCAAATAAGAAAGAGTCAGATGCATGACTTCATTCTTCTCTTGCACAAAGGTTGCACAGAGTGCAGCAGAGGTTGGTAGAGATGATCTGGCAGAGCTCAGTTGCTTATTCTGCACTTAGAGTCTTACCCAAGAAGATTTTCCCCCAAAATGCAGATGAGATCTGTCACAGCGTCAGTGAGGTGTCATCTGCTTAGAGACTAATAGTATGAAAACCAAATACGTCACAGCAGAAGACCCAGCTGGAATAATTCATCTACTTGGTACATCCCATCTGGGTTACTGGATAGGCCTGAATTTAAAAGTGAAAACACTGCACAGGCCACACTTCATACAGGACACTGCTGCTCCTCATCTTCCTTAGGACTGAGACTGCTGTATACATATAGTTGCATGCACTGACTCCCAGTCAGGTTGTAATGCTGCTTCAGGGCTCTGATTATAATATCCAATAGTTACAGCAACAGCAAAGCCCGAATTTCAGTCCAGAAAGTGTTATGGCAACTGCAGATAATGAAATTGATGATGCACATCCTGTGAACGCAACATAAAATATTTTCCATAGAGAGAATCCAGCTATGGGAGAAAAAAATTCAGGTACAATCAAGTATATTCAAAGACTGATTGCTTTAGTTAATCTGTGCAAAATATTCCTCTTCAGATAGGATAAGAGTGATACTTAGTACTCTGAAACAACCTCCCATCAAGTAATTCTGAGAGTTCTGAGTGGTTCATCTCTTTTCCAAAGTGTGAAATCCGAGACTAGATACAACATTCAGCTAAGTCTTTGTCAGTGTTGAGTGGAAGGATTACTTTATTTGTCATTGTTTCTTTCATGCCTGGTTTCCAATCCCTTCTAAGCCACATATCTGTTCCTACTGAATGGTTGCCTAACCTAGCTCTGTCCTGTACCCATGCTATTGATTGCTCTTACTGAAATTCAGCCATTGCACTTTCTGAATTGTATCCTAATTTTCATACTACTAATCCTGTTTGCCAAAATCACATAAATTCTAAATACTCGGATAAACTTTCAAAGCACATCTTCACAAAACTTTATATTACACATGCGTTCTGTAATTATGTTCTTCTCCAGTAAAGTCATAAATGAAAGTGAACTAACCAACCTTAACAACAGTAATCTTTTCACTTTGACATTAAACTATGGCTATCTACTCCTAAAAATAGGGCTCTCCAGCTGAATTTTTACCAGCCTTACATCCTTATGAAATGTAAGAAATATGTATCTAACTTCTCCAGATGGAATACAGGTCTTTGTGGAAGGTACAGATTCTCTGCTATGAAAATCCACCTGTCGTATCCTCAACCAAAATTCTGGACTATCTTCCGCTCTTCTCTCTCTGATCTTTGAAAACAAGCAGAGGCTTCCTGAAACTGCTACATTTATTGACAGACTGAAGTATTTCTAATCCTGTCGGAAATTTTACAATCCTGACGAATTTTGAACTGAGGGAATTTTCTGCATAAAAGAACCCACTGTTTTCCTTCTTTAAAGCTCATCTAGTTGCCAAGTCAATTTAGTGTATTTCTATGCAGGGTCCCCATTGTTTGTGCATTCTCACAGATAAAATGCACAACAAGGTTTACAAACCGACTCTGGTACCATTTTTGAATTTAAAGCTTAATTGTCATGATCAAGTAACACAAAACTCAAAAGTAGCAGCACTCCGTACCACTAAAAAACCAAATACATTGCACACAAAACCTGTTAAGTTTACAGTACCTTATAAAACCTGGAAGACACATAGGCTATCAAATCATGGTGATTTTTTTTTTGTGGGTTGATTGAAAAGATATGCCCATCCATTCACTTCTAAACAAAGTAAGTTCTTAGTTGAAGTACATAATAGCTAATAGGCATCAAATACTGGAAGAGCACCAGAAGGTATTGATATATGAACATTGCATTGAGGCAATATTCTGTTCTTGCTTGAAAACTGCTTCCATGGTGGTAATCTGAGTCCTGATAAGTATGGTTTTACATTATTGTTACTTCTTCTGTTTGGATTTGATGGAAGATGCCCAATTTATCCTGCTGGACCTTCAATATTCAGTGTAGACACTGGAATATTAACATCCTTACCAGATGAACATGATTATGTGTAGTGCATTTAAACTATTGGTGCTGCTAGGGAAGCAGCCAAAGTTTTTATCATCCTTGGTAGAGGGGTTTGGTCTATTATTAATCCCATCAGTTCACAAGTCAGAGCTGCAAGTAGACTTCCAATTGATCTTAGAGTTTGTGTTACAGTGGAGCCCAATAATTTTTCCTTCATTCTGCACCTGGCTAGCAGTTTAGGATTTCTTCTGGTTTCAGATCTCATCACTGGCCTCTATCTGCTCTCAGTAATGCACTCTACAGCCATTTAGAATTTGACTATGACTGCCAGCATGCTACGTAGTTCATTTAATTAATAACATGTGATGCCAGTGCTTCACAACTGAACCACTGCAGTGTTTCCTGGGTGAAATGTAAGGTGTTGGATGTAAACTACAAAGCTTCTTAATCTTTAAAAGAGATCAACTTTTTATTTCTCCATGGAACACTGTCGTAGCTGTAGCTAAGCGACAAATGTAAATGAGATAGTCATTTAAGTATTTTTGGGAGGATGTCTAGACTCTGAAACTTACTCTTTCTTTTGATATGAAATAACATAAATCCATTCAGCTTTCAGATGTACTGTGAGACAAGAAAGAATGACTAAAATGGGCATTTGGAATATGGTGATGGTTTTTCACATGTTTTTTCAGTTTAAAGTTCTTATGGTTTCAACCTTTGTTGAATCTGAGCTATTCTAAATGTTGGTTAATTTGAGGGATAGGAAAACTACGCATTTTTTAAAATCGAAGTGAGTCAGTGCCTGAAAATACCTTTCAACTTACAGTCAAAAGGTTGTTGTGAAAATTATGGGAGAGTAAAGGTTTTCCATCTCAAACAAAAAGGCATTTCAAATCTTGCTTAAAATACTGTTTCATGCGCATGATGTGTAATTACTAATATTGGCGTGACTATTGTCATCCTAGTTATTTGTGACAAACCTCATTTAAGATAGAGAGGACTAAATTCAAGTGGGAATTTAATGGAACTGTTCACTTAAATAGACTGTTTAAAATCTTGTGGCTTTTAGAGGGCTTTTAAAGATATCTTCTTGATCACAAAATATTTTTATTTGCACAGTGATGCTTTGCATACATCTGATCACCAGATTACAGCAAAAAATAAAGAAATTGGTCTGTTTTTATTAATTTATTGCTTCTGTGGATAAAAACCTCACTGAAGTTCAGTGTTAACTATTTAAAGTGCAGCCTGGTTTATATATGTCAAATTCTGTAATCTGTTCCCAGTGCTGAATTTTGCAAAACTACCACAGAGGCCAGTTAAATATTTTGACAACATTGGACGCTAATGCTAAGCCTTTTCTGCCATTGCGATTTGATAGTATAATTTTTTACCCAGTTTGTAGAGATAGTTATGTATTACTCCAGAAAACAAAATTTGTATATTCAATGAAGGTATTCTCTATCCAACATCAATAGTTATGTTCTTTATCTTCTTTTAAAAAAATGTTTCTGTTGATGGTACAAGGAAGACTCTCAGAATATTTAGCCTTGGTTTCAGTGAGAAATCTGGTGCAGTTAGGAGTAGGAGCACACAGCATTTCATTTATCTTGTATTCTCCCAGTAAAAGGCTTTGTGGCTGAGAGAGGGAGATTTGGGTCTAAAAAAAGTATCAGGGCACCACCTTTGCAATGTGTGTTGTAGAGAGTAGGCTAGAATTGGTTTGGGTTTGGGTTTTTTTTGTTGAAATAACAATTTCAGAATCAGGTAAATGTTGCATTTAGTGAGACTGGTTTTATATTGCAAGATTTCATTTATATTAAGAACTAAATCACAATGTACACTGTTAGTATCTATGCCACAAAAATTTGATAATGTCTTCCACATTTTATTTCCAGGATTTCTTATTTAATAAGGCATCTACTATTAAACTTTGCGTAGTGAAACTGTTCTGGATAAATGCCTAAAAATATTGGTTATATTTCTTTCATAAACCTACCTTTATACATGTTTTCTAAAGTGCAGTCTCTTTCTTTGCTAGGATTATGAAATATGGCTTCCTCAAGATTAGCAACAGTCTCTGCAAATTCAGTTGCAGAAGCTTAACTGTGACAAACACAGTAAGCTCCTGAAAACTAAGCAGCAGTCTTTTTCACATGCCAATGCTAGCTTGGGGAATGAAAGAAAAAGTGCTGCTGTAATTTATGCCAGTGAGGCACAAAGATGGATTAAAGCCATGTTTGCTCCCCTCCTCCCATCCAGACTTGAGCCAACGTTCCTCCACTAGTCTGGAAAAACTGGCTCTATATTAGGTCTCTCCTGCTAAGGCCATTGATTTACTCAACTACATTTAAAAAAGTTGACAAAATACTTACTTGATTGTTACAAAGGATAAATGAATGCCAGAGGTCTGTATTAGAAACACATTGGAAAGAGGGGTTTCTTTTCTGTTTGGCAGAAAATGTTTGTTTGGGGTTTAGTATTGCCACTAATGTTTAAAGGAAGAAAGAAACAAAAAAAAAAAACCTTCTGCTGTAAATCTTTTTTTTTCCCCCTCCAGTTTTCTCTCCACCTTCACCCCTCTACTGCTAGAATGTGGTCAAACCTTGATATGTAAATGCGAGCTACTAGCCCACTGCTTCAGTCAGTAATTTTGTATTAATGAATTGTTGTTCTGCTGAAGTTGTGTATTTATTGCTTCTAGCTGTTTGTCATGCCTGAGAAACTCAAGAACATTTGGGGTGGGTTTTTTGTTTGTTTATTTTGTGTTAATTCCTCCATGTCTAAGTATATTTGGACTAGGCGTCTGGGCCTGGAGTTGACTACTGTTTGACTTAAATTCAGAGATGATCCATGCTTTACTCAAGGGATATCTAGTATTACATTTACTGTCTGGAAATCTTACATTTTATTTATTGCCAGCAAACCTAGTGAAGAATGAAGAAATAATCTTCTAGATCTTTAATAGCCTAGCTTAAGATTCTTGTGTGTTTACACACCTTTTTAAGCACCCCTGCTTCATGTCATTCAATTATATGTCTAAACAGTAAGGATTTGGACATATTCAGAATGAGGAGAGGGAGGGAAAAAAGAGAAGGGAGGGTGTCCAGAGAATGTTGAATGTTATGAAAATCTGAGTATTTTTGTGCTAGAAATGCTCTCCTCTCCCCCTCACTCCAACTCTGTGCTCTGGTGATACAATACTGCCTGTCTGTGTTAACTTGGGGAGGCGATTTGCTGACTTTTATAGTATCAGATACTGTACATCATCTGTACATACTGTACATCATCTGTACATACTGTACGTCAGATACTATCGCCAGAGACAGGATGCTAGACTGGATGGATCATTAGTCTATTCCGGTATGGCGGTTCCCATGTCCTTATAGTAAATGCTGTGTAAAGTTTTTCTACACTGGTACACTGTCTAGAACAACATCTGGAATTTGCATTATAGTCTTCCATACCAATCTACTGTACCAGGAGCAGTTGTCTATTTAAAACACCCAGCTTCTTTCATCAAACTACTTAACATTTTTGTGAAGGGGACAAGGATATAGTGTAAATATACTATATATGAATTGTTACTGTACAGATGCAATATAAAAATAGGATAACTAAATTTTATAGAAAAATATTTATTGCTTAAAATCATAAGTCATCACAGTTTTACATACTTCTAATTCTGATACTATGAGAACGAATCACATTTTCCCCCAGTGCTTTGATTATCTTTTGAAGTGGATGAGCTTTCTCATCGTTAAGTTGATTTTTCCCTTTCTTTTAGAAGGTTATTTACAACTAAATCTTTTTTCAAGAGAAAAATAATGCCTAATACTATCTTGAACAATGGAAGGATACTCTATTACATTAGTCTTTACCAAAAGTACTTTACTTTGTTGTTAGCTTTGCAAAAACTGAAGTATCTTTTGGGTTTTTTTAACTTGGATATCCCATATTTAGTGAAACTATTAGTTTCTTATTATTTTTGCAGTGAATATTTTGGCATAAAACTGAGCATGTGGCATTCAAATAGAACCTCTCAGAAAAGTATTATATTAGAAATATCTGCAAAAGTTCTGTTCTGATCATTTTATGCTGTAGGCCTACAGCAAGAGAAAATACAGGCAATTCATTTTTGGCCTGTGGAGGACCCACAGCTTTCTGGTTATTCTGAAGAGGTTAAACCAATTTCTTCATCATCCAGTACTTGTAATACAATGTCAAAGTTAACAAAAATGTACGGTCTGACTTTGTATAATATTTTTTAAAGCATATTTTAATAAGTTTTGCTAGCTTAGAATTGGGGAGATTTTTCCTCTATGCAAGAGCAGCAATAATACGTTACCTCCATTGTTAACATCTGAATGCTGAAATATTCTAGGCTAATTGTACTCCACTCATCTGAAAGCAAGAAAATACCACTTTCAGGTCTTGCAGAAATGAAGTTAACCTCACGAGAGTGCTTGGGGGTGGGGGTATTTATAGCAATAGTGAAATCTTAAATTTCAGTCTAAAATCTGTGCTCTGTACCATATTCACTACTATGGATTGAAACAGTATTATTTTTATGTAGAATTAAATACTTGACCTGTGAAGTTGACTGCAATATGGCAAATATCTGTATTCATAGCGATTTTCTCCATACCCTTCTAAGCATTTTTTTATATTAGAAACTTCTACGGAATAACTAATTATTTGAATTTGGCTAGACCTGAATAGCAAATCTTATTTCTCTTTCTAAATAGCAAGTCAATAAATTTGAAAAATAAAAGGTTTTATGAAAGCATAAAAAATTGGAGGGACAAGTAGTCTGATCATTAGGAAAGGAGATGGGGAAAGAGGAACAAAGGAACGTGGAATGGTGGAAACAAGCAGTTAAACAAGAAAGAGTGAAGTCTCTTAGCGGTAACAATCGCAGCAGAAACCTCTGACCACACATTATTACTAGGAGGCATTACAAACTTTGTTAAAGTGAAATCAAATCCGGTTTGGCAAACTAGGCTCAAACAGGAACAGTGTGTGATAACAATGGAAGATTTAAATGAGTGCTACAGAAGAGTACAGACTTTCACAGGTAATTTAGAACAGCTCTGATACTATGAGGTGGTGAGACAAAATATACTTAAGGAAGCTTGTTTCCTGCACGCATCTTTTTTTGTGATAGCAGTGGCTGTGTGAAACAGTGAGATAGAGATGAATCCAGGTTTGAGACTGTGTCTATAGCAGTACTTATGCTATCAGCCCTCATTGCTATGAATCAGAACTTACTTCAAGTACTTGGGGAACGACTAGTTTTCTTTTAATGATCTGTAACAGAGAGGAACTTGGATTAGTGAAAAGAGGGATGATAGGTTGTCTCTTACACAAAAATGAAAACAAAGCTGGATGGTGAGATAGGGCAGACAGAAACTAGGGAACTTGGCTGCAAGAATTGTGTTGCACAGAGCACTTAGTGAAGGTTGCAGGTTTCATTAGAGACATAAACATATTTCCTCTCTCCTGCTGCATTGTGTTTACAAAATTATTTGTAAAGCTTTTGGACACTCTTATGCAAGGAATGGTGACAGCAGCCTGAGCCAAGAGGCTTGTTTTGGTTGTAGCATCTCAATTCTGAAAAAAGGTGAAAACAAGATTAGATGTTATTAATGTATTTCCTCCTTCAAAATTCCCATTGTTTTATGGTTTTGACATTCCTTTTATCTTGTCCATACTCTAGTTCTCTTGCCTTCATTCAAAATTTTTGCTTGTTTTCAATTGTCATTTCATGTTTTTCTTCATTTTATTTACATTTTGGTCAGTCTCTTTTTCTCTCTTTTTGTTTCTCATTCCTGTCTTTCTTTTTAGTCTTTACCTTCCTCAATTTATTTTTCTTTTTGGTCTCTCAACTGTCTCTCCGTGTTTCTCAACTGTCTCTCCTCTTCCTGTGCCACCAGCTACTCTGCTGGAAGTGAAGAGAGTGCCAGTGAGTTCATTTTTCCAGAACAGCCACAATTTTCTTTCTTTGGGAGAGAGATCTCATTTGCTTTGATCTGTGGATTCACTCATTTGTTTTCTCATCTGTTCACGTGAGCTACATTTCTATCCACTGCCTATGTATCATGAGGGTGATGGGAGGAAAGTGTTATAATGTTTTCTACATTAACATACACATTGAAAATATTTGAAGGAAAATATTAGTGGCAAATAGAATATAATTTAAGGAAGGCAGTAGTGCTTGAGTACCTCTCATTATTTTTCTTTTAAATATATGGTGCATTGGTGATAATTGAGAAAAGTAGGTAACAGGTTACTTGCAAGAGATGTTGAACTCCAAAAACGAAGGGTAGTACTAGTAGTTACGGTCCATATTGGTCTCTTTCGTTTTTTTATACAGCCTGTACAACACAAGAAGCAGCACTGAATTTCTTGATACAGATACTTATTCCTGCTTTGATCATTTTAAACATCCTGATGGAGAGAACCCGTAACTTTCATAAAACGTAGCAGAAGTTTACAAAATTCTGGTATTATGAACTTTATGGCAATTTGTTTAGTTGCTTAATTCATTTAATCTGCATTTAAAAGTTGTATGTAATATTTGCCGATGTTCTGAGCACCAGTACTGGCTGTAAGTCGTGCATTTTAGTAACATACAGTTCTGCATTTGGAAAGGGAAAAGCTATATATTACTTTTTCTTGGTGCCTGCTATTTCCAGAAACTAAGGATACATCATCACCAGCTGCCATGTTTTATGCAGGCACCTGCAAATGAATTCTGGCTAAAACTGCTTAAGAAGTTACTGCTTCTCTGCCAAAAGTTACTACCCTCACAACAGAGTTGGCAGAACATAACTTTTGTCCACCCCTGTCGATAATTTACTGCAAAGCTCAGCTGTTCATAATGCTGACATAGGCGAGCACAAGATAATGTCCTGGGCTGTCCACTGAAGTGGCGGAGGCACCAAAAGGCATGCTGTGTAGAGTCACTTGTGCAAGGAAGGTTGAATGGGCAGCAGGTGAGCTGGTAACAGCCAACAGCTGTGTCAGTTTGATAAGCAAGTATGGAATTAAGCAATGTAGCTTTGTGCTTTCGTTCAGTTAGTATAAAAATTACTGATACCTGCATTTGTACCCAGAGATCCAAGCTTCATCACTAATGCAAAAGCATAGTGCTTCCTTGCTCTTGGTGAGATTCAAAATGATTCAGTTCACCAATTGCCACTTCGGTTTCTCCCAAAGGGCAGTTCTGAAAAGGCGAGAGCTGTTGTGATACTAGACTTCGATTTATGCTACACTTAACATGACTGCCACCTGTCAGCAGCTGGCATATGGTTCAGATCACAGAATCACAGGGGTTGGAAGGGACCTCTGGAGATCATCTAGTCCAACCCCCCTGCCAGAGCAGGGACACCTAGAGCAGGTTGCACAGGACGGCATCAAGGCAGGTTTTGAATGTCTCCAGAGTTGGAGACTCCACCACCTCTCTGGGCAGCCTCTTCCAGTGCGCTGCCACCCTCAAAGTAAAGAAGTTCCTCCTCATGTTTAGATGGAACTTCCTATGGTCAAGTTTGTTACCATTACCTCTTGTCCTATCATCCAGTGCATGGCTTACACATCCCAAAATCAGAGGGATTACTGTATATCGTATCTGTTCTTACCAGTACCATCTCACTAGAGTGGTTCAAAAGAACACGATCAGTCTCCTGAATAAACTGGTTCAGTCTGCCTGGAGAGCACTGTGTAGGTGGGATTTGTTCTTTGATGCACCATTGGCAAATACAGTGTTGCTGATGTGTCCTGGTTTCAGCTGGGATAGAGTTAATTTTCTTTCTCATGGTTGCTGTGTTTCAGATTTCGTATGAAAGGAATGTCAATAATGCATATTGTTTTAGTTTTTGCTAGGTGATGTTTATAGTATTCAAGGACTTTTTTCAGCTTCCCATAGAAGCTGAAAAGGAGCATAGACAGAACAATGGAATGGCCAGTGGAATATTCCATACCACAGATGTCATGCTTGGTTGGCCAGGGGGCAGGAAACCATGATCACTGCTTAGGTCAGGCTGGGCAGACAATTCGCCCGGCGGTGAGAGTGACTTATGTCTTGTATATTCTTTTATTTTTTTTTATTTTATTTTATTTTATTTTTATTTTTATTTAATTTTTTATTATTATTATTTTTATTTTCCTCTTCCATTATTGTTCTATTAAACAGTCTTTATCTCAACTCATGAGGTTTTTTTCCCTTTCCCCTCCTTTTCTCCCTCTTCTCCCTGCCCTTCTTGGGGGAAGGGAGAGTGAGCAAGCAGCTGAGTGGTCCTAGTTGCTGACTGGGGTTAAACCACAACACTATGCTAAGCTGTTGGACCCACAGTTTCATCATACTGTAACAGTTCATGAATGCTTTCTGGTGTGCTGAAGTTTCTTTTTTAGCTTCAGTTGCAGCCAACTTTCTCCCACTTTTTACCTCCTAGAAAGTAATCAAACTAATCACCACGGTAATGTATTAGTTACTACAGCTCAAGGACATATAGGAGCTACTCTGCTAGTAACTGTGAAGAAGCAGTCTTGTTTGCTGACTGTTGCAAAAATTATTATCTGAGAATATCACTAGGCCAGGAGAGTATCCGCATACCTTTGAAATCCTGTGCTGTCTCTGAAACAGTCTTAAATGAATTCAGGTATTTCAGTCTAATGTTTCAAGACATTTCATGTTTAGAATACAGAACAGAGCCAAGTACTGAATGTCATTTAGTAACACGGAAGGAAAGAAGTGCTGTACAGCAAAACAGCTGCTCGCCCATTACATGGGATAGGACAATGGTTAAACTGTAGGATGCTGTCATCTGGCCGGGGTAAAAATGAACTGTCTCCATTCTAAGATAGCTGGTTCTGATCTGCAATACTATCTTAATAAAAGAGGTTAAGAAAATAATTTTTGTGGTTACTTCTTCTAAAGAAAGTCAACAATTTGCACGCTCAGAATCATAAGTTTTGGCAAGATATTTTCTTAAAACTAATTTTGAGAAAAAAGCAAACTTTTTTTTTCTTTAGAGTTTTGCATAGGAGATCTGACAACCTTTCATCCTTTAAATTTTTAAGAAAAAGCGTGTTTTGAAGTTGTATGTCTCACTTGTTTAAAATTAACTGTCAACAAGCAGTAATAAGCATAAGTTAGTAGGTTTGCAAAGACCAGACATGAAGTTAGAGCTTTCAGCACAGTGACTGCAGAAGCATGACTGGACAGCCAGCTCCCCACTGAACCCAGGAGCATGCAGAAAGGGAGAGAACTATAAGCTGAACAAGGAAAAGTCTTATGCAACCTGTATTTGTGGAATTGCAGCCCTAACACTGCACTTGGAAAATGATGCAAGTGCAAACTTTTGTTGGAGGAGCTTCAGTAAGATTACTGTACATTCAGATAATTCATATAAAAATAATTATTAAACACTTCCTATGTTACTTAAAAAAGAAAACTATTTGAATTATTTGTGGAAAATTGTATTAAGTGTGATTTACCATTTACATAGGTGCAAAACAGGTCTACCTATGAAGATATGTGACTTGCAAAAAATAAGCTTAAGTTCACATCAGAAAAATATTTTTCTAAGTCTCCACTGGAGTCTGTGTTTATTTTGCTTTACCTGTAAGGTGCTGCATCTGAAATTGATTCTGGGAATATCAAAAAGTTTCTTAATATTGGCCTTTTTTTAATCACAGCTGGGAACACCTCAGTGGAAAGTTATGAGTAAGAGTCAGAGACTATGACTCCTTTCAGCTCTTGGAGAGAAGTAAACATTGCTTAGTCTGAATCTACTGCATCTAATTTGAAAACTACCTGGGACGCAGTATGGCTTGACCCAAGAATTCAAGATGTATTTATTTTTAATTCCTATTGGTTGTATCCTGCAAGTGTGCTGTGGCATCTTTGAAAACCCAAGTTGATGAAATGACTGAGTGTGACTACACTTCTACATACACTTGTATAACACACTCTAAAACCACTCACCAAGACTCCATCTCTTTAGCCCTATATTTTAATTCAGACTAGGGTAGTGTGATTTGGTACTTGTTCTTAAAAAAATATTCAAGTGCTCATCTTTAATAAATTGAGAAGAATATGACAAATGCAGAAAGCATGTTAACTAAAATAAATTACTTCAGTCTCTCCACTGTGAGACAATGTTTTTATAATTAAACTACAAATACGCAATCATGAGTCACTCTAGTGGTACATTATGTTACTCTGAATTGTAGATATGACTAAAAAAAATAAGTTTTGGTGTGAGTAGTGTGTACAGGGTTATAAACTACTGAAGTTCTATACACTAGAAATAAATCTTAAGTATTTCCATAGGACAGGGTAATATGCAGCATGCAGACAATGCTGTACAATAAGAGATTTATGAAACCCACATGTCAAGAATCAATTGTGATGAAAAGTCTCATTTTTTGTTTTTAAGATTTTTCTAAAGCATTCAAACAGATCCCATATAGTCTATGGCTTTGAATATTGTCTGGTTTCTTTAGTAGTACTATATTGTAATCAGCAGTAACTGAGCTCGTTTTCCCTACCTCCCTTTCTTTATGTATGGAGATTTGCACTAGAGCTCTTTGAAAAACCTGTTTAATTCAGGACCTCTTACATGTTGCAAGGGACTGATAAACCAGTATCTCATTGGCTACAAAACTTTGATTCTGAGACTGGCTTGTTTTTCTTGGATTTTCTGTCACAAAGACTGTAGACAAAGACATCTAATGGTATAAAGATTGATATGCTTAGATTCAGTTCAGTATAGTTCTTATTTTAGTTGTCCTGTCAAAGACGTTTTTGGGATTGATTAATGCAGAATCCATACATAAGTGAGGTTTTTGCCTAGGCATGTTTGTTTGCACTGAAAAATCTTTTAATTCCAGTTTGGGGTTTTTTTTAATTGAACATACGAACTTTATACTTGTTCTCCTGGATCCTAAGTAGCAGCTCTACAACTGTATGTTCAAAAGTCTTGCTAACTTGTCAGTAAAGACCAGTAGGTTTACAATCGGTTGACTTGTAAGCATCTTTGGTCTGGTTTTCTTCTTTTTTCCTCCCACCTCTGTTTTTCTTTAAGGAGAGTAAATAATTTATCTTGATTTTGTTTGTTTGTCCAAGCTAAAACTCATAGTTTTCTGATGGCTTCTGTATTAATTCTTACATCAGTGACACCTGCTAATAAGGCTATAGTGGCTTTCCTGCCACTGACTGCAGCTAACGAACAACTTCTGACTCCAGGTTATAGAATCATAGAATGGTTTGGGTTGGAAGAGACCTTTAAAGGTCATCTAGTCCAACCCCCCTGCAATCAGCAGGGACATCTTGAACTACATCAAGTTGCTCAGAGCCCCATCCAACCTGGCCTTGAACACTTCCAGGAATGGGGCATCTATGGGCAACCTGTTACAGTGTCTCACCACCCTCATCGTAAAATATTTCTTCCTTGCATCTAGTCTGAATCTACCCTCTTCTAGTTTGAAACGATTACCCCTTGTCCGGTCACGACAGGCCCTGCTAAAAAGTCTGTCCCCATCTTTCTTATAAGCCTCCTTTAAGTATTGAAAGGCTGCAAGGTCTCCCCAGAGCCTTCTCTTCTCCAGGCTGAACAACCCCAACTCTCTCAGCCTGTCCTCATAGCAGAGGTGCACCAGCCCTCTGATCATTTTTGTGGCCCTCCTCTGGACTCACTCCAACAGGTCCATGTCCTTCTTGTGCTGAGGGCTCCAGAGCTGGACACAGGACTCCAGGTGGGGTCTCACCAGAGCGGAGTAGAGGGGCAGAATCACCTCCCTCGACCTCCTGGCCGTACTTCTTTTAATGCAGCCCAGGATGTGATTTGCTTTCTGGGCTGTGAGCACACATTGGTGGCTCCTGTCCAGCTTTTCATCCACCAGTGCCCCCAAGTCCTTCTCGGCAGGGCTGCTCTCAGTCCCTTCATCCCCCAGCCGGTATTGATACCCAGGGTTGCCCCGACACATGTGCAGGACCTTGCACTTGGCTTTATTGAATGTCATGAGGTACAGGATGCCATCCAGAGGGACCTGGACAAGCTCGACAAGTGGGCCCATATGAGCCTCATGAGATTCAACCACGTATTGATGAGGTACAAATTACAAATCGTAACTTTCTATTCTTTCACTGAGTTTGAGCTATGTTTTATTTTCGTAGGATGTCCCATGTACTTCAATTTGAAGATAGAAGCAGAAAGGTGAAAGATGCAAGCATGCAGGATGAAGACACTTTTGAGATCTATGATCCACGGAATCCTGTAACTAAGAGGAGAAGAGAAGAAAGCAAGAAGATAATGAGAGAAAAAAAGGAGAGGAGATAAAAAGAATGTAAAGCTAGCCAGAGCTGCCTTGAAAAGTGACTGCGGTAAAGCACTGGCTCTTTTGTAAGCTGAAGTTCCTAAAAATATCACTGGACAAGTGTGAAAAGGAATCTCTGAAGAACGTGTCTTGCAGTTTTGAAGCAGAGCTATCGTTTGTTTCTTAAGTTGTGCAGTCAAGTGCTCTCAGTGCATTCATTATCCAGCCTCTCTAAAGGTTTTTAAAACTATGGATTTAATAAAACAGCTGATTGACTTTTGTCTGTACTTTAATTGTGATAGTCGCCATCATTGTTTAATCAGCATATGGTAGTCAAAAAGTTTTCAACATAATGAGAATTTATCTAAGTAAAGGAGAAATCAGAAGATAGAATCCCTATCTGCAGGCTTTTAAGATTTTTCTGAAAGTATGGTTTTAATTATTTTTATTATTTTTTGAAAAGGCATATAAACATTACAGCAGTAAATGCTGCCTGCCTGAACTACTCTGTCACAGAATTAAGATGATGCACCTGCAGATCTCCTTAGAATGGTCCCAGCTTTCTTGAAATGAACTTAAACTTATTTTGAGAATTTGCTTATTTTCTCCTTGTTTTGAAACACGTCTTCTAATACAGATCCCAGCTTGGGAAGCTGGGATAATACACAATTTGGGGCGTGTTATTTCACTGTCTGTACCACATGAACAAAAAAGAGAATCTGAATGTACTGTAGTGGTTGCTTAAACTGATGCGATACCAGAAACATCCCTCTGGTAGAATTTTCACTGCAAAGTACCTGGTAATGAAGATTGGTTTGTTAATTAGTCCAGTATGGAAACAAAAAAATGTGATCAGTCTCATTAAAAACATAGCCCTGTTTATAACAATTATTTTGCCAAGTAAAAATGAACAACTCAAGTTCCCAGTTTATAGACTTGCCACAGATTTTCCCCCCCCGGGTGCTGATATTTTTACAGAAAAATGGGAATTTTGAGTGCTCCTTCCTTACAGCATTTCTGACGCTGCAGAAGGATGAACTACCCATGTGGGCAACCACTAAAGAAGAGTAAGCACAAATGAGCAAGGTCATTAAAAAGTGCAACCAGAGGAGTGTTTTGCTGATGTTGTTTTTAGAACAAGTTCAGTAAGGTATGGTGTTCTTATCAAGCTGCGACTGCCAAATTTTTTGATAGGGTCTGAGGTGTGAGATACATAAACCTGCATTGGTGGGTTAATATGGCCTAAATGTCAGAGGTTGGATTAATACGGACTATAGCTTTAATGTGCAGTGCAACCTTTGAGATAACAAGAAAACTTGGAGGTGTGATGTGAGATCCTGTATAAAGCTGTCATTATCCTCCTCTTAGACTGAGTGAATTACACTGTACCATGGTGTAAAGAAGTTAAGAGGGGTTACATTCTTAAACACAGCCATTCACAAACTAGTGAGTCCCAAGTTTTTTAATCATTAAGTCATTTTCTGTCAGGCTGCTGTTGGCAAAATCAAGAACATCTAATGTCACATGCTGTTACCTCTATTTGTTGCTTTGTTGTGGAGAAAATTTTAAAACAGTCATTACAGGAAATTAGCATATCAAACCCCCATTCTGATGGAGACTGGAGGGAGGAAAAGAGAGTGAGTGTGTGCGTGCATGTTGGCAGAGGAGGTCAGCATGGGGAAAGTGAAGGCTAGACCTAGAAGGAAACTTGAGCATCAATTCCAGGAGACGGCTACTGTCCCTGTAAAAGAAAAATGTTCAATTGCACATTTTTCCTGTAAGGTAAAGTAGGATGCATGAGTCAATGAATGGGTGAGTTGACTAACACCCCTTTTAGCTGAATCTTTTTGCTGATCCCTGCAGCAGCTCTGTGTGTGCTGTATTAGGTGATTCCTGGTTTTAAGTGCTGTTTTTAAGCCCTAGCCAAGCACAAGGAGAAAAGCTTAACTCAAGGTTTAGGGCTCTGTTCAGTGGGAAGAGGTGTGAAAGGCTGGACCTTGCATACACAGGACTGGTAACGTCACAAGAACAGGAGAGTAACGATGCTGACATTTTCTCGGTAAGTGAAGTGCATATTCAAAATCAGTAAACATTTTTCCAGAGATAATATATCTTACGTAATTAATGCTACGGTTGAAACCAAATGTGTTCCCTGTTTAAGCTAATTTTAACTACTACACTGTTGTGCTTTGTGCTAGGAGAGCACAAGGGCAGACCCCACTGGAAGGATGCTTACCCCAAGTAGCCATCTTTCCTATGTCAAATGAGTATCACTTCGGGTGTAATGGGCATTTACTGCATTAAGCCCAGGTTCCCAGTAGTAAGCTGGTATGTGGTTTGCACTAAGGCTGGCTATCTGGATACAAAAGAGGAAAGCCTTTTGGAGAGTAAGTGGGGTTTTGTTTAGAGTTTTTTTTTAAATGAGAGTTGGGACCAACTTCCCTGGCAGTTTGCATTTTGCTCTGTAGCAAACCCATACATAAGGGTAAGGATATTTGGATTAAAATCCTTCAATTTTATAGTGATTGTGAATGGAAAATCCACTTTATCTTGATGAAAATGGCTGGAAGTGCCAGGCCTGAGATACTTCGACTACTTGTGTCTAAAATAAGTCCTATGCCAGAGGGGCCTAGCATGGACCCTTGTGCAGGCAGAACTCGCCAGCATCACTGACAAATGCTACAAATAAATGAATTCAAGCATTTCTTAATTATCAGTTCTATGTGGTAAATATATTTTATACTACTTCCCAAAAACATACTGCCTCTAAATAGTTTTTAGTAATTACAAGTGATGGTTAGAAGTGATACTAGTCTTCAGGGCTGATCAGCCTTGCAGAGTATTTCACAGCATTCATTGAATAAACTTCTTTCAGAGTTCTCAGTTCACCTGTGTTAATGCCAATCGATATTTCTTCAAGAAAAGAAAAGGATCTGCCTTTATTCCTTCCCTAAAGAAAGAACAAAAGTATACTTGCAGGAAAGAAACCACACCTATGCACTAAAGTTACCTTCCATTTTTAAGGAAGGCAATTTTGATAGGCATCCCTATTCTTATTTTGACTTCATTCAACCCAGTGACAAAACTTTCCTAGCACTAAGGACTACTACACTAGGAGAATATTAGAAATGTATTAAAACCAGCAGACATGATCTCAGCCAATCAACCAAGAATCACTTAGAAATGGGCTAAGGTGTCTAAATATTATTCATTTCACTAAGGCAAAAGTAGTTCATTTAGGAGACATCTGGAGCAAAGATATGAAAAGCTGTCAGAAGCACACTCTCAGGTAACTGTCCTTAAACCCAATGCCAGGGAGTAAGAACCTTGAAGAAAGAGGTTGAAATGATGACAGTTCTCTGAAACAACTAGTTTGCAATGTCACAGCTAGCTCCTGTACTGCCAGTAACAGTCCTGCGTGTTTCTCATACATGTAGGCTAGCAGAAGTGTCTTTTAACTCAAACCTATTTCATTCATTATCTGATGTTGCTATAGTTACATGAAATGTTGAATGCTACAGGATTGCAGTATTTTTTATAGCCTATGAAATACTTACACTCATAGTTACACCTTTTATTTGGCAATAGCGAAAAGCAAATGGGAAATGCAATGTGGGCAGATGTCCCCCTCTCCGTGATGCAGAAGTCTTGTGCTAGGTTAGTGGCTGAAAACTGAAGGAACAATTGGTTTTGTGGCTGTAGAAAGGATTGATCTATGGTAGCGAGATTTTTCACTGAATATATTCTCTTGAATATTTTTATTAAGCAGCTCCCATGTTCCACCGTGGTGGCTAGCACCTTACCTATCTGTATAAACATGTGAGCATCATTTCTGCATAGTTATAATATTTAGACTCATAGAATCATAGAATGGTTTAGGTTGGAAGGGACCTTAAAGATCATCTAGTTCCAACCCCCCCTGCCATGGGCAAGGACACCTCCCACTAGGCCTGGTTGCTCAAAGCCCCATCCAAGCTGGCCTTGAACACTTCCAGGAATGGGGCCTCCACACCTTCCCTGGGCAACCTGTTCCAGTGCCTTGCCACCCTCATAGTGAAAAACTTCTTCCTGAGATCTAATCTAAATCTCTCCTCTTCCAGTTTGAAGCCATTACCCCTCATCCTATCACTACATGCCCTTGTAAAAAAGTCCCTCTTCAGCTTTCCTGTAGGCCCCTTTCAGATACTGGAAGGCTGCTCTAAGGTCTCCCCAGAACCTTCTCTTCTCCAGGCTGAACAACCCCAACTCTCTCAGCCTGTCCTCATAGCAGAGGTGCTCTAGTCCTCTGATCAACTTCATGGCCCTCCTCTGGACCCACTCCAACAGCTCTATGTCCTTCTTATGTTGGGGGCTCCAGAGCTGAACACAGTACTCCAGGTGGGGTCTCACGAGAGCAGAGTAGAGAGGCAGAATCACCTCCCTCGACCTGCTGGCCACACTTCTTTTGATGCAGCCCAGTATGCGGTTGGCTTTCTGGGTTGTGAGCACACATTGCCTGCTAATGTTGAGCTTCTCATCCACCAACACCCGCAAGTCCCTCTCCTCAGGGCTGCTCTCAATCCACTCTCCACCCAGCCTGTATTTGTGCATGGGATTGCCCCGACCCAGGTGCAGGACCTTGCACTTGGCCTTGTTGAACTTCATGAGGTGTGCACGGGCCCACCTCTCAAGCCTGTCCAGGTCCCTCTGGATGGCATCCCTTCCCTCCAGTGTGTCAACTGCTCCACACAGCTTGGTGTCAGCAAACTTGGAGGGTGCACTCAATCCCAACATCCATGTCACCAACAAAGGTGTTAAATAGTACTGGTCCCAGTACCGACCCCTGAGGAACACCACTTGTCATGCCATACCACTTTTATTTGTCTATGCACTACTAATACAAAACTAGTGTTTTGGCACTTGTAAAGTTTTCCATCCTAAAAGATGCTAATTATGTGAGATAATTATGACACCAGACTGCAGCTTGAAGGTGCACACCACAATGCTGGTTATGTAAATAATTTCTGTGAAAAAGTGACTGTTTAAAATTGCAGGGTATGCTCCACTTCTCCACCACCACCACCAGCTTTTTTGATTACTCATTTCAACAAGATAAAAATGGTGTGAGTCCAAACTATGACTGAATTTTGAGTTAGAGCACAAAGGTCAGGGCTACCTATTTTTAGCGGCAGCTAAGTTGCAATGTCAATACATTAGCTTTGCTGCCAGCACAGTGGGCCAGTGTCGACAAACAGTCTGTGAGATGGAATCTTTCCAGTCATGCCTGCCTTCCATGTCATGGGGCCTTTCGTTTCATCAGAGGGAATTTAACTTTCCTAAATGAAAAGAAAGGGTGGGGGAAAAGTCTTGCATCCTTGCACACAGCATTCTGTTCGTAAAGTCGACATTTTTGTGTCTGGACCAGCTGGATTTCAAGCAGATAAGGTCCTTCTAGGCCACATCTGGTAATAGCGAGATCCTCAGGAACAGCTTAAAGGCTTGCCTCACAAACCCTGTTGGTGACGCCAACAGCTAGTACAAAGTGCTCTTTCTGCTTTGGAGCTAAAAAAACCCTCCAGTACAACTGAAGCTGGTTTATTTCTGCCAAATAGCTGCTAGGCTAGGGGTATAGTCTGCAATGCCACATTACGTAGCTTTCCCTGAGCTGCTGGCTTGCAGCATGAGCAGGTTTGGGAAGAGATTTTTTCTCATACTGTCTCTGTTCCCCACTAGAAGGGTGTCTGAACTCTAATGATTAAAATAACTGCACACCAATGTTGTCTGCTTCCGTCTAGTGGACCTCAAGTTTGCTGGAGACACAGTTATGTTTTGGCAACATAAAAACTAACCTCAGACGGAATGGATAGCTCCAGACTCTGCCTCATTCTGGCAGAGACGTGTGTCTGTCCTTACTGAAATGATGACAGACTTGGGACTCCTACGTGTGTATTCTCAGTAAAAGATGTAGATATTTGCTTGCATCTTTCACTGTAACAAAACATGAGCTGATCATACAGTCGCTACACTTATAAGCTTCCTGCTGACGTATATGTGGCAGAGGATGTAAACTGAAAAGTGAGACCGCACCTCCTCCTGTTTCTTTTCCTGGTGTAGAGTGTTACACCAACCAGAAATATCTACCAAATGTTGCCAATTAAACACAAGAGGCTGAGCGCTTTATATAGTCAGGTTGTACATTGGAAAGGATGACACTGAAGTTGCTTGAGGAGGACTGGGAGCGCTAGTGGCAGGTATCCATCACTACCCTGAAGTGCAACCTCCAGCTCCCTGCTTCTCCCTGGTACTCAGCACACGTGTGAAGTCAGCCAGGCTGGGTAGGAGGAGCTGCCCTACTGCAGTGCTGTTGCTGCTCCCGTGGCGTCCTCTTCCAGCAGCTACATTACCCAGGCTCCACTCAACAGCTCATTACCTTTCTTCTCAGGCAGTACCTCAAAATAAAAAGTCCCCTGGTGAGTGTGTGCTCGTGTCCATCAATTCTCATCCCATTTTTTAATGTAGATGATCATCCTTTGATAACACACTCCTGCTCTGCCAGTACCATAAGCTCACCATTGCCCTGTCTAACGCCATAAAGTGATTCCACTTCAGTTATCCTGGTCAGACATGCCACATTCCAGCTTGCTAGTCACAAATTCATCAGGCAATCAGACCGAAACCTTGTACCCATGGTAGGGCTCCCTGATTGATAAAATTTGGTCACAAAATCTGCAAGGCACCCAGGGCAGGTCACACCCAGCCTGTCAGTGGCCAACAGCCTGTGCACCTCAGCTGCTGTCACCCCAGAACAACTTTCTGGATTAGTTTTCTTTTCCACAGTACTGTGAAACAAATACGTGTTCTTCTTGACAGGATTTGTCTTCCACTTCAGTATCCATCACACATGGGGGTCTTTTATTTTTTTATTTTTTTTTAGAACCCTCTCACATGGCGTTTCTTTCATAAGACACAGATTGGAAGAGTATGTTCAAAAAGCTACTGCACACTTGTTCAGATGTGTGAGAATTGGCTTTTGCTTCCCCAGACTTCACCATCACACTCTCTCTTGTCATCATGCTTTCCCTGCCACCCACTATTCCTGAAGGACCAGAGGAAGGGTTTGTACCCTGTTCCTTCCCTTTTCAAAATGGATAGCTATTACATTTATAACTAGGCTCTGCCCCACTGTCCTCTCAAACTATCTTTATGTTCCTGTGTGCTTGGCTTCCTAATGCAGAACTGGAGAACCTGTATACCCTTAGAAAAGCCACACTTAAGCTGAAGCTGCATTTTATTTTATTATGTGCATGTGTAGTTTCTGTACATACTACAAATGCAAAAACCTCAAGTCAAAGCTTCAGTGAGTAGACTTATAACTGATATTTTAACTTTGTGATGTTTAAAGCACTTTCTTTGTATACCTCACTTTTTTAATTCCTGAAACACATAACAAAATAGCATTGTACCAAAAGTGCTTTCTCTGTTCACTCTTGATCCTACCTTAAGTTACACATAAAGGATGAAAGCTGGAAACTCCTAGAAATACCTAATATGCCAGATTGTTACACTAAGCTGACGTTACTTGACTAAGTATGAAGTGTCTGCTAATCAGAAAAATCTGACTACAGAATGAGGATCTTCTTTTTGTAACCTACAGTTGATATCTGGTACTCCTCCCAAGCAGCACAAAAGTCTGAAAACTAATTTTGGGGGGAAAAAAATTCAAACCTATCCTTTTCCATATTTTAAAATACAAATTGGCTGATAGTAACCTTCTACTCCTAAAGCACCATTTTAAAAAAGCACGAGGACCCTATCTTAACAATGCTGAATTTACAGACATGAAAGGAGACTACAAACAAGACAGCACATTCTCAAAAAAAAACAAAAAAAACCCCAATCTGTTCTTAAACCTCAATACATCAGAAAAAGAATTGCATTTTTATGAATAAACTCTCCAAATTTAAATGAAGGAATTTTGCAGTATGGGAAAGGTAAAGGGGAGATCTACTGTTCTTGACTTAGCAGATCACATGGAAGAGAAGACAACTCCTGATATAAAGAGCTTCTACTATGGTTCCTGGTTTTAATTTATGAAATGTGCTGGCTGTGGAACAAAGCAAGATACAAGTCATATTCCTCAGTCAATGGAAGTCACGAACTTGAAAGTCCAGTCCAATATTCATAAGGTTATTTAAGCTGTACGCTTGCTCCTGTTTAAGATTTGTTTGTAGAAGTAAAAGGGCACAGTTACAGAATAGCCCTATGATAGCCTTTATTTTTGGCAGCTTCATTTTGGCAGCAATAAAGTATTAAAAGCTGAAGTTCTTTATATTGAACACAGTCTGGAAGATCACGTTTTTGCAACAGCTATTGAAAACTTGGCTCCAAAATCATGCATGCTCTGCTTCAGAAGTAACTTCTGAGTCAAACAGATTTTAATACAACATTGCACTCAAAGAATACTTCTTTCACCTGCTTGGACTCAGTGCCTCTCTGCGTCCTTGGCAAGCAGTGAGAGACATTGATTCCCAAGTGACCTTGTATTTTTCCCATTTTTTCTTTTTTGCAGCTTCACTGTGTGAATGGCCTATGTGGTCTGACCTGTATTATCAGGTTTTGCACTCTTCATCTCTAAAGTTGTTTCACTGGAATGACAGAGAATGAGTCTGTATATGTACAGTCATTTTAAAAGAGATGTCCATTACAGCTGCACTATACTCTCCCTTACATTTGCAGAATATACAAACAAAAAAGTTTACACATTAAGCACGAATTATTTCAAATGATAGAGCATGGGTTCATCCCATTTGTTCTTATGAACTGGAATAGACTTGGGAACATGGTACAGTAAGCATGAACATCTGAATAATGATTCAGGGGGATGAGCTGGTAAATGGGATAGTCAGCTATAATATCTATCCCTGCCCTGCAGATGAGGAGGACAGTTTTTAAGACAACTGACCCTTGAGGGGAAACACAAATGTGCACATTTTAATTGAGAGCAAGGTGGTGTCACCTAAAGCACCCAAACAATCAAGTTATCCCTGAATGACACAGAAAAACAATTGAGAGCGCTGTAAAAGAGAGAGGAAAAAATAATTCTGACCCAGCTATTCCAGACTTACATATATTTATAATGTAGGCAGAAGAGTCCCCTTTCCAGTGTTTCATATCATTTTATTTTATGAAGACAAAAAACATCAGACAGAAAAACCACAGTAAGCAATGTTTGCCTTTGCCAGACAAAGAATTTACATAAACATCTGCAAGTAAAAAAAAAAAACCAAAACCAGCTTACTTCTACCTCTAAATCTGATGCACACTATTGGTTTTTGTTTAAATTCACTGCTACAAGATGAGACCTCATATACTGGAGGGACCAGAATGTACTACCTCACTGTCATATAATTTAGGCTCAGTCATACCTCAGACAATATTTTTACAAGGTCACTTTGCAAAACTATGTCTAGCCTATCCAAATGACAATATTATTTATGCCAAAGGTTTCACTTTAGGGATGGAAGTATTCCAACTACTGTTTAATAGGCTGTATGCAGAGGCTAAGAAAACATCATTTGTTGCACATACAGCTTATGTATATAATATAGAACTAAAGAGTACAGACCGATCATTGGCAATATGGTCTAAAACTGGTCTCAGTGAAAAAAGCCACAAAAGCAATGAGCTTTTGAGTTTTCCTCTCTGATATTATTTTTGGAATTCCTGAGCTTAACCAGAAATATGAATGCACAAGTGAGAAATACATCTGAATTCAGTACCTACCTGGATATTCAAAATGCAAAATATATTTTTCAAAAGAGAGTTTGTAACTCAGGCGTATGACTTTTTACAAGCAGACAGGACAGCATATTCTCAGCTACAGTCTTAGAACAGGGAATGGACAGGAGAGAAATGGCAGGAACTTCAATAAAAAGCTTTTTCAAAATACTGAGGTGAAGACAATACACTTTTCATAGCCAAAATAATTAGTACCAGACCAAGTGTTTCAGAAGGCAATTAGAAGGTAAAGTAAAACAAGCATGTTTCTTTCTTCTCTAGCTCTGTTCTTAGAAGACAAGCTTCATCCATGGACTTTTTTACTAGTCAATTTGTAATAGCTTTTCTGGTAAACTACACTTCTTCAGGGGCCGAAACCTGCACTGCAAATTCATCATTGTTACTGACTAAAATTATGATGAGAATGCAATATATTTTTGTAGTGTGAAACCTGTCTAGATAGTAGTACTGATTCTTGTAACCTGTGCTGTTTAAAAGGCTCATTTATTCAGGAAGGATGGTATTTATTGCAATAACAGGAGTTCTCATTGAATACTTATCTATTCATAAAGCTCAACAGTTAAAAACTGGAAAATGTGTTTGTTTCTGTGACTCTATTGTTCTTATCAAGGACACTGGCATTATTCCTTAAGGAAAGCCACTTGCCCACTGTAAGAATCTCTTTGGTGCACCAAAGAAGGATGCTGATTCTCATGCTGTGAGTGACTGAGATTACAAAATCCACACCAGAAAAGCACTACCATATGCACCAAAATATTACAGCACTTGAAACCAACTGGCATCCAAACAATCACAGAATCTCAGAATCACAGGGGTTGGAAGGGACCTCTGGAGATCATCTAGTCCAACCCCCCTGCCAGAGCAGGGACACCTAGAGCAGGTTGCACAGGACGGCATCAAGGCAGGTTTTGAATGTCTCCAGAGTTGGAGACTCCACCACCTCTCTGGGCAGCCTCTTCCAGTGTGCTGCCACCCTCAAAGTAAAGAAGTTCCTCCTCATGTTTAGATGGAACTTCCTATGGTCAAGTCTGTGCCCAGTACCTCTTGTCCTATCACTGGGCAGCACTGAAAAAAGACTGGTCCCATCCTCCCGGCACCCTCCCTTTAAATATTTATAAGCATTGATGGGATTCCCTCCTCAGCCTTCTCTTCTCTAGACTAAAAAGACCCAAGTCCCTCAGCCTTTCCTCATAAGAAAAATGTTCCAGTCCCCTAACCATCTTTGTAGCCCTCTGCTGTCCCCTCTCCAGCAGTTCCCTGTCCTTCTTGAACCAGGGAGCCCAGAACTGGAGACAGTACTCCAGGTGCGGCCTCACCAGGGCAGAGTAGAGCAGAAGGATAACCTCCCATGACCTGCTTGCCACACTCCTCTTGATGCACCCCAGGATGCCATTGGCCTTCTTGGCCACAAGGGCACATTGCTGGCTCATGGTCATCCTGTTGTCCACCAGGACTCCCAGGTCCCTTTCCACAGTGCACAGAATCCCAGTGCATCAGACTCATTAGGACAGTGTAAGTAAGATTTGGAGAAACAGACGCACAAGAGGAGACCCCACAGTTTGAGGAAGGAGCTGGAAAAATACTGCAACTGTGGAAGGACCTTAGCTGGGCAACTGTGGTTCACAGGCATGGGAAAACCCAGCCAGGCATTTTGAGTAGAAGTGCATGGCATAAGAGGCTTCACAATACATAATATATCCACAACATAATATTCTATGATAGTTCTGCTTTCAGTATAGAAAATGAATGTTTATTTACCCTACAGAACTATGGAATAGCTGCCATTCTTCCTCTGTTATCATGCCATTTACGTCCATGCTTTTTGACAGTGCAAAAACATGCAGAATTTTTGGGCTTTTTGCTCCATGAGAAAAACTACAGAAGAGTAAGCAACCCTTTTTTTGGTTTTGAGCATGCTTTTTGTGAACTGTTAGTCGAAGCAGTTACATTACCGAGACTGGCAGCAGACAGTGGAATGTTGCTCTCCCATCTCTGGCCATTCTAGTGTTTAGATCTGATCTATATTTCACAAATATCAGTTAGCCTTTCAGTTGTCAGATCACAGGTTTAGTTCAGGTTCCAAACAGGAGGGGAAGAAGCAAGGAACGAGCTTCAATAGTGACAAACTATTTGCTATTTCCACGGTAATACCATGTGGCTTTTGGAGAAGGGGCCACCTGTGACCACAGAAAACCACAAACATTCAGATCTGTTTGAGCAAGCCAGTATAATATGACGCAGAGATGGACAGAGAGCACGTGTCTCCTGGTCACCCTGTGTGGAATGTAGTTTTAGAAGAAAAATGCGTTAAACTGCTCAGCTAAAGGGCAAATCCAAAGACATCTCGCACAAAGACTCAGTGCCTCAAGTTATCTGTTGATTTCTATCTTGAATACCTGAAGTACACATATTCTGAATGCTATGAATGCATCTAAAAGAAAGCTTGGAGGATGAGGTGGTATTTATTCACAGACTAGTGAATAAATATGCACTATACCCCTCGGAAATATAGGCAACATTATGAAGGGCGAATACTAGCAGCAACTCTAATCATGGAAAAAAGGATGATATTGTACAAAGGTAAAACCTAGCTGAACAAAGTTAAGTCTAGACTTGTTTAATAGTAGTGAATTCATCAAGAACCTTTAGGACTAGAGCTACAATGACAGCAAGTGGGGCTTTGCATGATAAATATCTGTGAAGCTTCTCTTTTCATGCTGTCGTGGCTCTGTGCTTATTTAGAACACCCTTACTGAGTTTTCCAAATTAGTTACTTAGCCACTGAGCGTCAGTTTAGGTCAGAAGAAACGGGACGTAATCAAATGTATCTACACAATTTAAGAGAGAGGTTTGTCTAACCTCTCTCCCTTAATACTCCACACTTCCCCAATATGGTCTTTTCCAATGCACCACCACTCTTGTCTTCAGAAGTATTTTCCTAAAATCTTACCTAAATCTCCCTTGCTGTAGTTAAGCCTATAACTTCTTGTACCACTCTGAATAAATAACCTTTCTCTCTGCTCTCTGCAGCAATATTTTACATATTGGAAGATTTATCATTTCTCCTCTCAAATTTTTCTTCTCTAGAATAAACAATCCCAAATTTTTATTTCTTTCCTTAACAGCCATGTTTTGTATCTCTAAATCATCCTTACTGATCTTCTTTGGCTTTTCTCCCAGCTGGCCTGCATTCTTCTTTGCCTGTGGTACCTAAAGAAGGCTGGAAACAGCAGTCTAGCTAAAGCCTTCCTAGTGCTAAGAAGAGAGGAACAAATCTTAACTTATAGCACACCTGTCTGTTCATGCAAGCATAGGCTTTGCTTTCCCCTTCTCCATTGATTTTTTTTTTTAATAGATGTTCAGCTTATGAACCATTGTAATTGTCACGTCCTTTGCTGCTAACCTACTGGTTAGCAGATACTTTTTATTTTAGCAATTGATTATTCCCAAGAGTGGTATTTTGTATTCATCTGTATTGCACTGCACCCTATTTTGGGGGGATGTTTTTTCAATTAGTTGCAATTGTAATGAATTCTAGTCTTATTCTCCAGCATGCTCGCAGGCCTTTCTAGCTATAGTTTTGCCTAGGCAATACTTCCTAGATTGCTTATCAGAATGCCATATGAGACAGGTCAAACTATTAAACAATTAAACTGACATTACTTCTCTGCTATCTGCAAGCCCTGTTACCATACACTAGAAGGAAATTAGGTAATCAAAGTAAATTCATGCATCAAAGTGCAATTTCATCATGTTTCGAAGAATAACATGAAGTGAAAAAATCTGCTCCTTGGAAGGAAAATATTTGCTGAAATGCAATTTATCGTTAATATGATATAGTCTGTGTAAGATAAAGAATGTTTTTCATAGTTCACTAAATCCAGCAGCATGAGCCAAGTTAACACAGAGTTGAGGCTTAAAGCCTGATTAACCGTTCAGTCACAGGCATTTCTTTTCACCAGGTGTGTCATGAACAGTAGCAATATAACCTCTGGCTGCAAATTGCAAGAATATGCATACCCCAAGCCTGAAGTCCTTTAAACTGGCTGGATGAATGTGTGAAACTCAATCAAAAGTCAGCTCTGGATCTGAACAGATGGCATGATGCAGGTAAGCACTGCCAAGCTTTCTCAATCTTTTTATGTCAGCAAGGGTACAGAGCTCCTTCTGAAAATGGGAATCTGCAGAGGCTTATTCCTTGTGCTGACATGGCAAATTGTGTCATCTAGATACAGTAACTACAACAATTTAATTTCCTGTATGTCCTCATATGAATGGTTATAATTCCTCTTACCAAGGAAAAAAGGTGAAAAGGCAAAGAATTAAAGTGTCAGAACAACAGTTCTTATCTGTCATTTGATAACTGCTCTGCCATGTCTGCATAAAGGAAGTGAAGCGCCTCCAGCAATTGTTTTTAGACTGTTTTCCACATGGTTCTTTACACTTCAGTCAAGTATACTGCCTCTGAGAGGAAGCCCACACGCTACAGAGAAGGAAGATAAGGGAGATGCTAAGTGTGTGAAATACTTACTGGTGACTGTGAATGTAAAACAGCATTTCACATTTGTGAAAGCCAACTGGACTTAGGGTGAGACAAAGGGATGTTCTCTAAGAAGATTCCCAGCCTTGCATGTGAAAACAGAATCTGTCAGTGGTCAGGCTGAATCTCTTGTCTTTATCTTCTGAAATATTGGACATATAATCAGGATGCATCTTCTATGTGAATCATTGTAACTAAGCAGGTCAAAATACATCTGTCCTGTACAGCACAGTCTTTGCTATCACCTAGCCCTTGACTCTGGCACCTTGATTTTTCTCTGCACACCACTGAGACTTTAGATAGCTTGATTTGGCTGTCTTCTCAGGATCAAAGAACGTATTTTTGTGAATGGGGCCTGGTAGTTCTTGAAGTGAATCCAAGAAAAACAATACATATTGTCTTGCAAAGTCTGTTGAATGGGGAAGCAATTGCCTTTTCTTGTTCCTACTGGCATACCACTAGAGTTTAGGGGAGTAGTGTTTCCAACACTGCTGGAATTAGTAGAGTGATTCTGTACAAGGTATAAGTAAAAAAGAATGACAGTTGTTTCCTGGGAGATATTGGTACTAGAATGATGTTCCTTGTTCGTATTAACACAGTCCTTAATGCTCTGCTGTTGATGCTTTCTGTAGGACTAACCCATCCCATGCTCAAAATTTTGACTATTCTTAAATCAGACACTTCTTGAACAGAGCCACTGCTTTCCTCAGACCCAAATACAGTATCATCTGACCGAATGGACACTTCTGCATTTCTTCAACAGCTCTTTTTCAGTGGGCATAACATAATCAGAACAGAGTAGTTTGTGCCTTAGGTCTCCAAATTTTTATTCTCAGGACAATAAGAAACAGCTGGTCAAACAATGGTCAGGGATGCATCCCCTAGAAAAGGCACACAGTAGACTCATTTTTCTGAAATGAGAAGATTTTTAACGTGACAAGCAAGGCTGAAACCTTCCGCAGTAGGATCCCCAAAAAATTATCTCTTTTCAGGTCTAAAGAGAAAGACTAAATATACATCTTTTCATAATTGAATGAAAGCTGTCCTGCACAGCAGTTGAATTGGAGTTAGACTGTCCCACCAGCCTCTCTCCACCCAAGCAGAACTTAGAACCTGCTGGGCAAAACATGGCCATGAGCAAGCACTGCAGTCTGGGCTGTGCTTCTGAGAAGCACATTACAGAAACTCAGTCTGTCTTAGCTGGAAACACTCACGTGCTGCTTCAAACACAGTGCTAACTTATCTCCTCTGTCTGCTTGCACCTCATTTCTGCTTTGATGCTGTGCATTGAAAAAAAAATTGTTTTCTTGTTAGAGCAAAGGACTGGGTGTCAGAAATAAAGAGCACTACTTCTTTATACAATGGTTGCACCAAAACAGTTGTTTCTTTTTGAACCTAATATGGTATTATTTTTACTTAGTTGATATTAGAAGTTATTGTTACCAAGTAGCTACATTTATTTTGGGGGTTCTTTTTTGGCCAAAAGCTGTCTTGGAGGAAGACCAAACAGAAAAGCATATTTTAAACCTTCCATCTTATTGCATAGATTTTGCTAATGAGACATTTTTCTCTTTGCAAGTGTTTTTCCATAGCACCTACGTCAAACTTACTCTTAGGCTGTAGGGAGGCAGAAGACAGACATGGACAATGCTATTTGAAAGCAGTTCAACTCACCTCCAAAATAATGCAGCTGTAGTATCTTCCTACATTGGCCTGTGCTAACAAGCAAAAATTAAATGAAGTGCTTGAAGACAACACTTCATTCCCCTGGAATCCAAAGAGAAAAAATCTCTGCTCAGTACTTGGACCCTGGTTGTTTTTTAGATCCAGGTAGAACTATGGGAAGTCTCAGGTATTGAGTACTGACTCAGTATTTCAAGGAGACCAGCTCTCAAGCTCAGGACCTTAGTTTTAGATTAGTTACAGACATAAAAGCCATTGTGAAGTACTTGGGAGTTTCAAAACTGACAGAGTCTTGAAAACTGTAAACACTAAATTATACTTTTTAACCTTGAGAAAAAATATAATCATGCAGTATCGTGGTGTTTAGAGGTTATTTTCTGAATTCCCTTTCAACAGCGTTCTGGGAAGATTTTTATGGAACAAATCCATTTGATAAAATGGATTGAATGCAAATACCATTAAAATAGATTAAGATGGATTTGTTTCATTCACAAACTATCTGAAAAGTATCATCAAACAGTAAGCTTGGAGCTTGCTGAAGAAACAGTCTCTGGGCAGATTACAGAAAGCTTTTTCCTCCTCTCCACAATCAACATATTATGGCAGGAACACAGAATTAGTACTCAATATTGCACTAAAAATAATTTTGAACTGTAACGCATATGAATGTTTTCTCTCTGAAGTGAAAATAAGCATGTTTAATAAAATAAAAACATGTTTGAAAGCTAATGGTACAGAAAAATCCCACTAAGGGTTCACACAACGTGTCCTCATGTAAATCAACCTTACAGCTATATTTGTGCTAAAAAAAGATACTGCTTCTGTAGAAAAGAGTCATCCTCTCTCTCCATTTTATTAGAAACTGTTGAATGGAAATTTAGCTCCCCTCCAAGGAGTCAAAGAGGAAAAAACTTCGTTCCTAGCCTTTAAATGTAATTATCGCATGAAATAAAAAAAATTACCGTATGAAATGTCTTAGTCATTCTTTCAAAATAATTTTCATCATAGTCTCAATTCTGGTGTTGTTACTGGATTTCTTTACAGTATAAAAGGTCTATTCAGAGTTATATATAGCAGTCAGAAACAAGAAAAAGAACCATTATGAGGGGAAAAAATCCAAATAGATTACACAGCTCAGTTTCTTCCTCATTTTGCCTCTCTCCTTCCACCTTTCTAGACTTTCTTTAAAAGCTCCTTTCCCCTCAGTCTTCCTTATTTTCAAATAGGTTTCTTCTGTTTCTTCTTTCAGCCACTTTAAATCATTAATCAGCAGTCCTGGCTAACCCAGGAGGTCCCCATTGACTGGAGGTTAGCAAATGTGATGCCCATCCACATGAAGGGCCAGAAGGAGGATCCGGGGAACTACAGACCTGTCAGTCTGACCTCAGTGCCAGGGAAGGTTGTGGAGCGCATGCAGGACAACCAGGTGATCAGGCCCAGCCAGCATGGGTTCATGAAAGGCAGGTCCTGCTTGACAAACCTGATCTTCTTCTATGACAAGGTGACCCACTTAGTGGATGAGGGAAAGACTGTGGATGTTGTTTACCCGGACTTCAGTAAAGCCTTTGACACCATTTCCCACAGCATTCTCCTGGGGAAACTGGCTGCTCATGGCTTGGGTGGGTGTACTCTTTGCTGGGTCAAAAACTGGCTGAATGGCTGGGCCCAAGGAGTGGTGGTGAATGAAGTTCAATCCTGTTGGCAGCTGGTCACAAGAGATGTTCCCCAGGGCTCAGTACTGGGGCCAGTTCTCTTGGGTTGGGACAGGATAAACAGAGACGAAAATTAAACCTCTGGGAGGCCATGTCAGTGGCCTCACAGCACAGCTCAGCCATGGTCGAACTTAGCTCACTCCTAAGGAAGAGTATAGGGATTTTAGGATGTCAGTCCAAAGAGGGTATGATTACAAAAAAATTGCAATACAGGCTAGAAAAGCAGACTCTGAAAGGGTGCAGAATATATGTAGTTGCTAAGCACTTATGAAAGGGGCTATGTTACTCTAAGTGTCTGGAAATCAAATAATTTTGGTTCACCTGCAAGTGACAGATTACTATTCATCATTTGCTAGATCTCAGAGAGAAAGGACAAGTATAACTAAACCTTTTACAATTCATGCTTTTAGTTCATTTTCATATGCCTAAATTAGATCTGATCATTTAGATTGATTTTGCATTTCCCAGTCTCCTGTAGGATTCATTTGCACTCAGCCAATTGTCATTCCATTCCGGCTTGCAAACCGAGTGATGTACTACCACACACACAAAAAAAGCATCAGTGCCATTGTAAAAATAAAAAACAACTCCAAAAAAACCAAACCAAACAAAACACACCACACGCCAGCTTTAGACAATGCAGTGAGAACTTTTAAAATTGCAAGCAACGTGATTGTCTTTTTGTTTGGATAGTGAGAGGAACAGTAGGGTTTTTGGCTAAGCCCTACGGTTCTAGGCAATTAGTAAGTAGAGATTTTAAAACATAGCCACAATATTCACTTGGCAAGGAAATGCATGTTTAGAATTACTGAAATAGTTACAGGAGAAATTTTATAGATCCCATTTAATTGCATGAGGAGAAGTTGCCTTCATGTGTGCTATTTTGCAAATAACTTGCAGCAGTGAAACATAAAATTCTGGAAAAAAGCAGAATCTGCAGGATGAACAAGGGAGAAGGGGAGCAGGTTGTCAGAAATTTGTATTTCCTAGAGAAGGAAATGAATAAAGAGATACCGGACAAAACCAAACCAGTGAAACATAAATAAAGACAGTGCCTAAATGGAAAAACAACAGAGAAAGGATAGCAAAAAAAAAAAAAAAAATTAAAAAAAGCATGCTGTCAAAACAAAAAGAAAAGATACAGGAGGAATACTAGAAGATCAAAGAAGAAAACTAGAGATAGATGGATAATATGCTGCAGGTCTAAATTACTTTTTCACAACAGTACACACAAAAGGAAAGAAGATAACATCCTAGAGACTGAGGCGTGTTATCCTTGGCTTTGGGGAGTGAATCGTTGAAAGGCTTTACCCTCATCATAAAACAGATAAGAAGTCAATTAGAACTATTGAAAGCCAACAAAGCAGTAGACCCAGATGACTTAAATACCCAAATTATGAAAGTGGAAGAAAGAGGAACTGGAAACATTATAGAAAAGATTTATGACAACTTACTGAGAAGAGGGTATTACTAACAGGCTGGAGAAAGAACTGATGCGGTTACCACATTTAATAGAGGAAAGAAGGAGGCAGGGAACAAATGTGTTCAGCTGTAGGCACAGATATAGGAAATACTCACTAGGAAAGACAAAAAATTTGCATGAGGCTGAGATGAGATATAGAAATAATAAGGAGAAAGGGAGGGCAAGGCACACACATTTGCAAAACTCACTATTTTTTCTTTCTTTGGATATCTGTTTGCCTTCAGTATTGATCACCTAACACTACGGAAGAGCATATGTAGTAATGGCCATTTATCTGCATTTGAGGCAAGAATGTAATGTGCAGCCAGAGGCAGTCTCTCCCAGATCTGCATTCAGGGTTGTTAGTCAAAGAGAGCAGTCCTTCCTGACAAAGGATCCAGCACAGGCAGCCACATCAGTCAGTGGAGCATAAACGTGTTCATTCCGGTGGCAGACTCCAACCTCACAGAAGCAGAAGTTAATTGAATAACGTGGCAGACACATCTGACCACTTAAGAGCAATTTCAAAAGTGCCACAAGGCATGAAGACATGTGAATAATCTTTCAGAGATTACACAGCAGCAGCAGAACACCACTGAAAGACATATGAGTCACAACTCAACACTGAAGGGACACTTCTAGAAGTGCCCTTAATAAGTAAGCGCTTTTATAAGTGCAGACACCACAATTTGAAATTATTTGCATGGTCAAGGCAAGGTAGAAGGGGAAAACATTAAAGAGATTAATTTGATTTAAGGTCAAAACACAAAAAGCAGTAAGCGGATGCTTGCAATCCCTTCGCTTTCTCCCTCAAAACACTCTGCCAAATTCATTCCTCTAAATGATGCTGTTAATTTACTCTGGACATTACTTTTAATTTGTACTTCCTATTTATAAAGAATTACTAGCTTCAGAAAAAGCAAAATCTCCCAGAAGGTCAAAAATGCCTACTTACACCTTTTTATTTGTGCACTTAGATTCTTGAGGGCAAAATTAGAGCTGCCTAATTTAAAAATACTCCAAACACTGATTTTCTTGCCATAATGTGTTTTGACATGTGGAGCTGAGAGTCAGGTAGTCAATTAGCCAACTAACTCTTTTAAAAATCTTCTCACATACCACTTGACTTTACAAGTTGAGAAAAGTACTATACAATCAATACACTGAGGATATTTTTCAAAACCAGAAGTATGAACATTTCCAACAAAATTAAGCTTATAAAAGCATAACCACAGTTATGGGAAGAGGCAGAGCCACAAGACAGACTTTATACTTAAAAAAATATACAATCTTCAAAGGCCTTCACCCTTCTTATCAGCAAGCCTGTGCACACTCTTGTCCAGAGTTTGTCACACAATTTATCTTTTCTAAGGGGGTAAAGAGTTTCTGTTAAAAGACCGGCACACTTCATCAGTGTGAAACAATTTAAAGAAATATAACTATTTTTAGTTTCAGTGAGATGTTTAGTTCATTAAGTGGCACTTCTAGCTGTCTTAATCACCATGTCTACCTCTTCTTATGGCCAACATTTCTGATCATCAGAAAACTAAAATAAGCTTGCAACATATACACCATCCCGAGTAACAACAGAGTTGAGAAAGGGCTGGATTCACTGAGGAAAGAAAATCCAAAACAGAAGAAAGATTTACCATGCATCTCAAAATGCTCATATGAGCAGCAATGGGTTAGAACCTGGTACCACACTGGAGTCAGACTCTTATGTTTTATCTGTCTTCTAAAAAGTGCCTAAAGTATTTGTGTAATAAATCCATGTACCAAGATCACAGCAAGATATTTCATGATAAGGTCACACATCAATTAACACAAAAAATCAGCAGACCTACATTTACCAAGAAGAACTCTTGAAATATAAGATAGTAAATGCAGCATTGGAAAAAGGATTAAGTGCACCAAATTAGGAAAGTTGGGACACATGGGTAAGAGGAATACTACAAGTTCAAAACAACTAATTTTTAAATGTAAAGACTGTGAGAAGACAAAAAAACAACAAAAAAAAAAGGCCATATTAGCATCTCCAGCATTTTATAAGGGCAGTTTTTAGTCACTCCGTTCAGAATAGTCCTCATGTGTTATTTAATATCTGTGTATTCACAACTACGCAGTCAACCTTACTAGAAGCTAAGAATCTAAGGACTGATGACTCTCCACTCTTTATTTATACCACTTTCTCACTGCCTTTCAAAACAGCGACTGGACAAAGAAATTACACAGCTGGCATTAAAGTGATACACAACAATCAAGAACACACTTGCTGGTTATATACAATAGCAGCAAAACCAAATAAGAGCTGTGGTATTTTTTGAATCAACTCAAATAGTTAGCTGCTAATTCAACCTCTGACACACCTTTTCTGCACAGAAAAGTTTTCTTTGCTTTTTTGTTTTTACCTGATATTTTGACTTTTCATTTTGCCAGGTCAGATCGTATCATCTTGGACAGCCTCAGGGGCCTCAGGGGCCTCAGGGGCCTCTGAGCAATCAATGACACAGAGTACAAAGGCTGAAAAAGCAACTGCAGGTGCAAACTCTGCTATCTCTGATCCCATTTGGTGCACTGTAATCATACATTGCTTAAGGCCTCAAAAACTCCAAAGCTGACCCTGTGCTTTATAAATCATGCTTCTTTTACAGAACTATCCCCTTCAGCTATTAAATGAATTTTGTATAAACATGCATCAAATCTTATTGTTCCTTTCCAAGCTTCCAAAGTGCATAGCTTACCCCAGAGGGAAGAGAGGCTAAGCAAGACTTGGAAGATCATAACAAAAATATAAAAAAGGAAACAAAAGAAAAAAACCTCAGCTACTATATTCTGGCTACTCAAAAACTACACAAAACAATGCTTATCCTTAAGATTTATCCCTGTTAAAAGAGCTTCTGGCATTATTTGAATGCAGCATAAGTTTCCCAAGAACATTCAGCTCTCCAATACAGTAAAACAGATTTTTTTTTTCTCATTCACAATCCCATTTAATTAGCTCAAGCACAGGAAAACGTTATAAGGCTGACCTTCAGGCAAACAAACAACAGTATTTTATGGCTACTATCAAGGCAGGGGAAGTCAATACATTAGGTGCATAAGGAAACTCAGCACTTGCATACATTTAGATGCCCATCAAAACCTAGTTCCTGAACCCCCTACCTATGTCTGTAAATGACTAGTTAACAAAGTTACTATGAAACTACGCTTAGGTTTAGGTATGTACCTAAATACATACCACTTTAGATGCATTAGGCAAAGGGGTGCTAAATTATTCTGTATTCGCAGAATAGAGATGTCAAATCTTTCTCAGTTGTGGGTGTATGTGCTCAGACCACATGTATGTCCAAACAAGACACAAAGGAAATATTATTGCCTACCCTGTGATTAAGACTGTCATCCAGGATGTGGGAGACCAGGGTTCAGTGCCCTTATCTGCCTTCAGGATTAGAATCCATACCTCACCTATGGTTTTTTTTTTCCTTTTTTCCCCCCAAACACCGAGCTATGGGAAACCTTAAGCGAGAGGTGAAGACATATGCCACTAAAGGAAGATATCCCATTACACTGACACAACATCCTCTTGTGCATCTAGCCATTACACACTCTGGGAAATTCCCCCCATAGCATTTGTTTACATGGCATTTTGCAGGCAGGCACATGAAAATTCCACCCAAACTGAGCCAACAGGACACGTGCCAGCTCTGAATGAAAAGCCATACTGTTGCATTTAGCACATCATTGAGCCTCAAATGATAAACTCCTCTCAGCAGTAAGCAACTTTAAATCCTGGCATTTCTTAACTTTTCACTGTTTAACTATATTAAAACCAAAAATGCCTGCTTGCAATATAGTAAGTAGCAAGATTAGGAATTTTCCTCTGTAGCACTTCCCAGGACTTGAGCTAATGGTGGCAATAAAAGACTGGCTCTCATTTTGTGGCCTTATCTGTAGGGGAAAAAACCCACACCTTGCCAATTTGTTTTACAGCTTTTTGCAAGACAGTAATGCAATCTGAGATCTGGGAGGAGCAGTTTTGCAGGCAAGCAGGCCATAGTTAATGTGCCAGTCAAAATGATGTAGCTGATTCTGAGAAAAAGGTTAGAGAAAATACAAAGCTTAAAAAAATCATGATCTTAATGAAAATATTTATCATCTTCAACTTCCCTGTTCCCTGGCTGGCAACATCTATGAAAACCACTGGTAAAAGGACCAAGATTCACACAGAGGACAGCAACCTACTATTGCTGCCAGTTACTTTCTTACTTGGAAGGATTGGCTTCTGTATGATAGACCAAAGATTTCAGTCTACTTAGAAGCAAGAAAACATCTTAAAGGAAGTAGTATGATTTTTAAAATCAAGCACTCAAGAGTAACAAAGAAATGAAACTAAGACCTGCTTATGCAACATTAATTCAACTACCTGTTTACAGATGCTCTGGTCAGATCTAACAGGGAATGGAGCTAAAAGGACACTAGCCTTTTACAAAGACACTTCTCAAAGCCAGGGCTAGTAATATTTGCTGCAAAATGATTACCATCCAGAAAGTTACTTACAACTATCCTGTCTAGTTTCAGTTAAGAAGTAGCAATGGTTTGTGCATGCTTTTGGAATTTTCAGTTTGCCTATATGAAAAATAGGTTTCATTGTGTAAAGCAATTATATGTGCACTTAGAGCCAAATCCCAAACCACCAGTCCAACATTCCCCTCACAACAGGTTAACTATTTGAATATATTTCAGCAGCAAGGCAGTCATTAAAAATTTCTGCTTACTGTTGGGAGTCTGAGCCTTACCCAAAGGTCCTTCTAGTTTAAGGCAGGTAGGAGTTGTGAAAAATCCATCAGCAGAAGTGTGAAGCCTAACAGTAAATTCTGAATGTGCTTGTATTAATAAGTGACAGGGCTGAATCTGAACAAAACCTCAGAAGTTCAGTATTACATGAATCTTTTTAGATCCAAGACAGATTTTGCAAGAGGATTGAATCTTAGTCTTGATGTGAAATATGAAAGTCCTCACCAAATGAACGAGGAAAAAATCCTTCAGGTGTTCATCTAAGTTAACCTTGTAACTATGGAGTTAATACTGTGTTAATACTGAGGTTGGATAAATAGCCATTTACTTACTTGTCTAATATTTTCTTTCGTAAATGTTGATTCCAGTCTAAAAGACTGAACACCACTGCATTCCTTTCCTGTGAACGTGGCAATTCCTAAAACTGAGGGAAGTACAGCATTTCAGTAGGGAGAGCTTGAACCTCAGGACACTCCCTATGAGTCCGCAACACTCCCTTGCTCCCCTCTTCTGTCCATGATGTTATGTTGCATACTTTAATGATCACAAAACAATTTTTTTTTAATGACCTCTGCCCCATTCTCTATGTTCCAGACTTAGAGGCTGAATCAGCACTGCACATGCAGTACAAAAGGCTGCCTTCTGCAAGTACTCAGTTTGGCCAAAAAGCTGGAAGAAAAATTTGAATGAAGCCAGAACCGCAGAAAGAAGTCTGGTTTCATAGTCAAGGCTGATAAGTGATAATCTGGAGCATTTTTCTCTGGACCTGTCCCTGCATAACACTTGTAGTTGGAGTTAGTGCTATACAATGCCAAGTACATGGGGGAAAAAAAACAGAAAAAAAAGCCATTCCAAGGCTTCTGAAGCTGGACACCCAAAGCGGGTTATACTATTGAATTGCAAGATTTAATTCTAATGTATTAATTTGTGAAATAAGGGGCCTTCTACCTGCTAAAAGTGTTCTGAAAATATTAGTTATACCTGACTAATGTTTGAGAATGCTCAGATATTGTTGTGGCAACTTCCACATAAGAAACCATCAGGAAGATAATAAATCTGTTTAATTAGAATAACTTTAAGAAAGCACAGTAAATACAGTCAAATTTAGGCATTGAATTGCTTGTTATTGCATCATCAGTTATGGTGTATAGAAGCAGCACAACAAATAAAGGTAGCATAATAAATTTGGTCTTATATGCAAAACTACTACACATTGCATTAAGATCCGATTTAAAAATGTTGAGTTTTTTTAACAACAATCCAGAATTCTGAACAGTTTTCCTGTTGCCACAGTCACCCTGGTTAGGCATGATTAAATTTCAAAAACAGAAAAGCAACAGCAGATCTGGGGAGGAAGGTCTTATTTTTTATACCATCATTAACAAACAAAGTGTTAGAGAAAGATGAGAAAGAGCCCACTTTCTCTTATTCTGTGCAAAGCTTCTGAAACTCTAAAGCGTCTAAGATGATATTCTTTATCTTAAACACGGAAAAGTACATTAACATTTCTACATCTTGTTCTAGAACTTCATTAATGAAGTTGCTCACACTGAGAAAATACTACTGAGAGGCCTGTTTCTTTTCCAAGGATTCACAGAAGAAGTCTTCAAAACTTTCTAAAATGTAAAATTTATTAGAAAAGTAATGTTAAACAGAAGAAACTCAGCAGTTTGCAGTAAAGCTTATTTCTCAGGATAGAAAGTACATTCCTTCTTTGTGGCCTGTAAAATACAGACAAGTCTATTACAAAAATTGACAAGTAATTACAAGGTCAAAAAAAATACATATTTTTTTCCTTTTTTTTTGTTATAAACTGCCTTCAGCTGATACTGGTTTGACCACAGGACTTCAGGCTACATATATCCCAAAATCATTGCAAAATACTAAACAATTGACTTGTGATTTTTCTCCTCCTCACAGATAAATTATGGTTTTCCTACATGTATTAATCTTAAAATGAATTGGTTTCTTGTCCTGCAATGTTATGCTTACATTACACCCCCTACCTTCTGTGTTTACAGGACTAGATCTGGGAGAAAGTTTCCTTTCTAACACTAAACTCCAGGCTGTCCATAATTCAGAAAAGTCTCCATAAAAATTGAGAGAAAGTGAAGTGTGTATTATTTGGGTTTGTTATTATGCCTACTAGTGGTAACACTTAAGATGCTGAGAAGCTTCTTGCTGAGTCTAGACTGAAGTACATCCTAATTACCATAATCGTATCAGGCAGTAAAAAAATGAAGCCCCCATACTCATGGTCAAGAGGAACAATTTGATATATATACAGTACATAAATTACTTTTTCTGGGTGAATATCATTGTTATGGCTTAGATTAGGAGAAAAATGTTCTTTCAGACTGCACATAGTGGTAAATTTGTTCCAAGGTTTATGAGATTATTTACTATTTAGGATGTTTCTTCATTGCTCAGAAGTTATTAGCTTATACTCAGAAGCCTTTGAGCACGTGCTGGAATATGACATTTAGCATGACAGCGTGTAAGTAGCATGTATCTGTATTACACATTTGAAAGTATCTTATTTGTCATCTGCTTTTGAAGATCTGAGGTTAGATTTGACTTTCTAGGCAAATGACAATGCACACCATTTTTATTTTATTTTATTTCCAGAAAAATCCATTACAATTTCCATGTTACATATAAATCTGCTTTGAAAAAGCAAATCCATTGTGTTTGTACAAGTAAACCATGCACTGATCTTTAATCCTGTTTCATGTCAGCAAAAGAAGACATCTTAACCACAGCATGGAAATACTTTGCAGGTGCTGAGAATGAACTATAACGGAATAGTTCAACTGTTGGAAAGATACCATTAAAAACTCAAAGAAATTAATATTAAGAAAAAACACATTCTGTCATATTTAAGGCTTTATATAATCTTTTTATGTTTTGTCCAAATGCGTTGTCAGGAGAGGATTTCTACCATTACACAAAAAGACATTCTCAGCTTCTTCAAACCTCTTTCCATTTACTGTGTAGCAAGTATGGTCAGGAATTCCAGAATGTAACCTGTGTGGCATATTTTGATGGACATATCCTGAGGCTGTAATTCCATAAGTGATTAACAGAAAGGAAACAAATGCCTCATTGTCGTCTATTGGCTGAAGTAATCACCATCCTAGCTGTCAAAAAAAGCAACAGGAGTTACTGAAAGGAAGAAGAAATGAGCATCCCTTTGGGTATCAAGTTTATAGTGCTAAGCTATTTTGCTGCAATATATAGGGTAATTCAAAATCAGATAATTCCTCACAGCATGAACAACTGTATAGAATAACTTTGCAAACTAAAAGGATATTAACAATTTCCATGAAGTATTATTTAATACCTTATTTTTTCTTGAAGTTAAGAAGAGTCTATCACTAACTATGTTCTCATCTATGTTGAGAAGAGTCTGTCATTAACTAGCAGGTGATCATACACATGTTCTTTTATGACTGTTGAAAATGGAAAGGAAATGCAGTTTTTAATGTCTTTATCAGAATATTGTCCTGGTAATTGGTACTGATCCTTTAAAAAAATACTGACAAATCAAATGAAGTTCCTCTACACCAATGCACGCAGCATAGGCAGCAAACAGGAAGAGCTGGAAGCCACTGTGCTGCTAGAAAGCTGTGACCTAGTTGCCATTGCTGAAACCTGGTGGGACAAATCCCATGACTGGAGTGCAGCTATTAATGGCTACAGGCTGTTCAGAAGAGACAGGCAAGGAAGGAGGGGCGGTGGCATTGCCCTCTACATCAAGAAATGGATACAGTGTGCATAGCTTTCTCTGAAGAATAGCCACAAGGCTGAAAGCTTATGAGTAAGAATTAGAGACCAAGGCAACAAAGGGAACCTTGTGGTTGGTGTACACTACAGGCTGCCCAGTCAAGGGGGGGGCCTATTGATGAAGCCTTCTAACTCCAGCTACAGGAAGCATTGCACTTGCAGGCTCTTGTCCTGCTGGGGGACTTCAGCCACTCTGACATCTGCTGGAAAAGTAGCACAGCTAGCTGTAAGCAATCCAGGAGACTCCTGGAATGCATTGACGATAACTTCTTAAGCCGGGTAATAGACAGCACTACCAGAGGAGATGTGATACTGGACCTGTTGGTCACTAATGCGAGTTAATCAGTGACATCAAGATTGGAGGCAGCTTGGACTGCAGTCATCATGCACTGGTGGAGTACACAGTCCTGAGTGATATGGGTCAAGCGAAGAGTAAAGTCAGGACCCTGAATTTTAGGAAAGCAAAATTCCATCTGTTCGAGGAGTTAATCAATAGGACCCCCTGGGAAACAGCCCTCAGGGACAAGGAAGCAGAACAGAGCTGGCAGATCTTTAAGGCTGCTTTCCACACAGCTCTAGAGCTCTTCATCCCCAGGTGTAAGAAATCAAGAAAGGAGGGCAAGACACCAGCATGGCTGAGTCGAGACCTGCTGGTCAAACTAAAGGGCAAGAGGGAAATGCAGAAGCAGTGGAAGCAGGGACAGATATCCTGGGAAGACTACAGGGTTGCTGTCTGGTTGTGTAGGGATGGGGTCAGGAAGGCCAAGGCGCAGCTGGAGCTGAATGTGGCAAGGGACGCAAAGAATGATAAGAAGGGCTTCTACAGGTATATTAGCCAGAAAAGGAAGGTCAAATAAAGCATACAACCCCTGAGGAGCAAGACTGGCAAACTGGTGACAACAAACGATGAGAAGGCTGAGGTACTCAACAACTTTTTTGCCTCAGCCTTCACTGGCAATCTCTCTTCCCTCACCTCTAGAGTGGATGGACTGCAAGCCAGGGACCAGGGGACCAAAGTCCCTCCCACCATGAGAGAAGACCAGGTTCAAGACCACCTGAGGAACCTGAACATCCGGAAGTCTATGGGACCTGACTAGATGCATCTCAGAGTCCTGAGGGAATTGGCTGATGTCGTTTCCAAGCCACTCTCCATATTTCAAAAGTCATGGCAGTCAAGTGAAGGGCCTGGTGACTGAAAAAAGGGAAACATAGGCACATGGAAGTCAGGGAGGTGATTCAAGACAACCAGCATGGCTTCACCAAGGGCAAGTCCTGCCTGACCAACCCATTAGCCTTCTATGATGGAGTGACTACATCAGTGAACAAGGGAATAGCTACAGATGTCATATGTCTGCACTTCTGTAACGCCTTTGACATGGTCCCCCACAACACCCTTCTCTCTAAATTGAGAGATATGGATTTGATGGATGGACTGTTCAGTGGATGAGGAATTGGTTGGATGATCACATACAGAGGATAGTGGTCAACAGCTCAGTGTCCAGATGGAGATCGGTAGCAAGTGGTGTCCCTCAGGGTTTTGTACTGGGACCACTATTGTTCAATATCTTCATCAATGAGATAGACAGTGGGATTGAGTGCACCCTCAGCAAGTTTGCAGGCAACACCAAGCTAATTGGTGTGGTTGACATGCCTGAGGGACGCAATGCCATCCAGAGGAACCTGGACAAGCTCAACAAGTGGGCCCATGTGAACCTCAGGAGGTTCAAAAGGCCAAGTGCAGGGTCCTGCACCTGGGTCAGGGCAACCTCCGGTGTCAGTACAGGCTGGGGCATGAAGGGATTGAGAGCAGCCCTGCTGAGAAGGACTTGGGGATACTGGTGGATGAAAAGCTGGACAGGAGCCGACAATGTGCACTTGCAGCCCAGAAAGCCATCCATATCCTGGGCTGCATCAGAAGAATTGTGGCCAGCAGGTCAAGGGAGGTGATTCTGCCCCTCTACTCTGCTCTCATGAGACCCCATCTGGAGTACTGCGTCCAGCTCTGGAGCCCTCAGCACAGAAAAGATGTGGACCTGTGGGATCGGGTCCGAAGGAGAGCCACAAAGGTAATCAGAGGACCGGAGCACCTCTGCTATGAAGACAGGCTGAGAGAGTTGGGGTTATTCAGCCTGGAGAAATGAAGACTCCGGCAGACCTTATTGTGGCTTTTCAATACTTATTGGGGGCTTATAAGAAAGGTGGGGACAGACTTTTTAGCAGGGCCTGTTGCAATAGGACTAGGGGTGATGATTTTAAACCAAGAGGATAGATTCAGACTAGATATAGGGAAGAAAATTTTTACAATGAAGGTGGTGAAACAAACACTGTAACAGGTTGCCCAGAGAAGTTGTGGGTGCCACATCCCGGTTCAAAGCCAGGTTGGATGGGGCTTTGAGTAACCTGGTCAAGTGGAAGGTGTCCCTCTCCCTGGCAGGGGGGTTGGAACTAGATGATCTTTAAGGTCCCTTCCAACCCAAACTATTGTATGATTCTATGTCTCAAGTAGCAGAGCCAAATCCTGACTAAGGAAAGAAAGTCTGTAAACACTTTGTAATAATTCTAATTTCTTCAGAACTCCACATGTGACCATTTATCAAATGTGGGTCCTAGCTGTTTCTTAAGTATCCATAGTGTTCTAGCCCCACAGCCTGGATAATGTAAATACCTTTTGTCCCAGCAAAATCCCAGAATTATAGAAGTAATAAAATATAAAGGCTGGTCATATTGTTTGAGGAGCTGGAAGGTCTCCTTCTTATGAATGTTTGTTCACAATCTTAGAGATGCTAGATCTCTCCAGCCAAATGGGAGGAGACTTTCATTAAGGATCAGTTGTGACCAAGAACTTCCAGGTCTTCAAGGGATCTTAGGCAGCTTTTTCCACATGATGGAACACAGTGAGATTTTTAAACATCCCACAGCAAGAGTGAATGTTTTTCTGACTTCCTGCCCCCAAGCCTCTGTTTATCAAAGATTAGATATAGACCACAAGATGCCATTAAGCAGAACAGACAGGCCCACCAAAAGAAGAAAGAAGTGTAGGCAATCATCTGTTACTATTGTACAACTATTTACACTCCCACTCCTCCTTCCTTTCCTACTTTACTTTCTTGGTTTATAAAAGAAGTAGAATAGGAAAAGTTTTTCATACATTCAGTTATCTCCAGAGGCTTACACAGGAGAGCATCTAGCAAATGAAAAGTTAAAAATTTTTGTCTATATCCTCAAGCTCTCTGAAGGTAATAATAAAAAAGCTGGTTCTTAATTTTTTTCTTCTGTTTTAGCTTACGTATTACCTAAATCCTCTTACTAAAGAGACGTGACTATCTAATTATCTCAGAGATTTGAGTAAGAGTCAAGGTGATATATCAATAAACAAATCTGGATCCATGATTTTTTCTCCTTTTAAAAATACCAAAGTCATTGACTATTCAAATTAAATCTGAAATTCAGGTTTTATTTAAACAAAAGATACAATAAATTAAACAATTTCTTTAAAACATGAAAGTTTGACCACACAACTACAACATCCTGTGCTACTCTAAGAACAGGAGGGTAGACCTATTCAAAAACTGAAGATTGCCAAGCCTCAAAGCATGGAATATGGTCTGGATCCAGACTTCGAGCAAAAATATTAAATCAAGTGATAAGTTCATTCTTCCTCAGTCTCTTCACAGTTCAAATTTTGTATAACCATTGAAAGAGCTTGTGCTACCTGATGCATGCTTAATGCAGGTACTTCCAAAAATAGTATTTTTATATGACTGCACTTTACAGAACTTCAAAAGCTGTTTAATTACAAAGACTCTTCCTGACTCATTATAATCTCATTGACAGTTACAGGGTATTATTTTCTCTATTAGTCAAAGTCTCAAATTGCTAGAATGTTTATGTAGGCGCAAAAATATATCAGTATAGTCAAAAAACACATTTCACTTGTGCCAGGCTAGGATGGAGGATGAAACACACCTTGCAGTCTAGACTTAAGTGAGGTACTGAAAAGAGGACTCTATGTTATAAAGCCCTTATTTTGAATAACAATAGAACTTAATTGTACTAGTAGTTTTCTATCCATTACCTTGCTTTGGGATACCGAAGTTGGAGCAAAGAAAGATAAGAGACGGGTCAAAACTGTTTAAAGAGGAAACAGAGAAATCTCTACAGTGTTGTTTGCGCAGACCAGGTGGGATATATAAGAGACCTTTAAGGTCATTTGAGGAACGCATTTTCTTGGCCATTTTAGGTGCTGACATTGTGTTTCCACCACCAAGATGGCTGAGGTCAGTTAGCTGGAGTACTGAACAGATTCAGTAAAGAGCTAAACAGGTGTAATGCACATTGATTACACCTCAAAAACTAAGAGCCATCAGATTGGATTCTAATCTGCACAGAACTTAGAAGTCATTCGGTATTGGTATATTTTAAAATTCACCTTTACATCAAAAGACATATATAAAAATGGGGATGTTTTACTTGGGTGCCTTAAGCCTCTGGGTTAAAGTACAGGTTAGTTCTTCGATTTTGGTGGTATAAGAAACTTGTACAAAGTGTCACTGGCTAAGACATGTCTCTTCATCTCTCAATTTGCTATGCTTTGGTAATTGGTTTTAATCACAGGACTGTGTTTTATCTGCAGGTGTCACTTCATAGCATGGAGGTAAACATCTGGCTAATAGGCTTGTACTGGACTCCTTTTTTGTTCCCTCCCATTCCTCAAAAACTTAATATCTATGTTTGACAGTGGGCTGCCTCCCTTCATCAAGGCATAGGAAGGAAACACAGTAAGCAAATAGGTAAAAATCCAGGTAGCTAGTTCTGAATGTAGAAATCTGTATTACAATAAATGCTCTTAAACAGAAGCTTTCTCCATGTTGGCAACAACAGCAACGCTACTGCTTTAACTTATGGAGAACAGTTCTAAAATATATGGCAGACAGATCATTTACAGATGTTCAGTCCCAAAATATGTTTTGATTTATAAGGCAGTGTAGTATGTTATAGAAGTATTCATCCTAGTCCAAGGTAAACAAGAAGTACAAAATAGGTACAATATTTGTTACCAACTAAGAGTATCTGCATATATCAATCACTAGGTAAAGAGAAATATAATGAAAATTATTTTGATCAAGTTTTGGACACTCATTTACAAATGAAGTAATAATATTGCTACTTCATTGCCCTTATCCAGGGCATATCTGCACAGTTTGTTTTTCCCTAAACTAGAAGCCAAAGATCGAAAGACAATGCTAGACACAGATTTACTAAGATTAATTTCCACCTAATATTTTGTGACATATTTCTTACTGGGTAGGTGACTACCAAGGCCACAGCAGTTGATGAAAGGCTGTACAAGCACCAGGTACCGGTATCTAGGTGGAACACTTAGGTAGAACACTAGGTAGGAATGTAGGCATTTAGGTAGAGGCCAGCTGCAGCTGCACCCAACAATTATATTCCAACAGATCTCACCTTGCAAGGGAGCCACCTTTTTATAAGATAGCTGCTGATAACACATCTTTGTCTAATTTTCACAGCTCTGAAATAAAAAACTCTCCCTCCAGTTTAAACTAACATAAGAGAACTTCAGTTTAGCAGAAGCCTATTAAGAGTGCAGATTTCCACTTTATCAGGAATAATCCAGAAAAGTCTTGGTTTTCTGTCTGCCATGTCTGAGCATGTAAAGTTGTATCAAGCCAAACCACACTGTGAGACTACTCCTTACATAGTTCTGGTCCTCCCCTTCCACTTCATTTTTTCCATTTTTTGGGAGGGGACTTGACAAGGTGGTCATTCCTCAGGAGTCTTTGGTTTGCGGTCCTGCCTGACATTGTGCATCCCTGAGTTGCTCTGGGCTTGGGCAGATGGGCCTTTAGTGAGCTGCTGGCTTCTGTAATGGGCTTGGCAAAATGTTATTTGGCCTCCTCCTGTTGTTGTTTCTCTGAGCTCCTTTGTGGATGTTTTATCACATAACCTACCACTTAGATTTAAAAATAAAGAAATAGGCAAATAATTTTGAAAAAAAATTTCATTTTTAAGGATGCTATTCAGAATGATAAGACATCTAGAAAATGTCTGTTTATAATTTAAGCTTTCCATTTATCCTTACAGTCTCAAGCTGTAATGACTGACAGTTACAAAAGCACTGATGAAACCAAACGAAGTGGACACAAAGTAGTACTTAAAAATAAAAGGTGCATCTGATTTTGCACCTTTCTCTCTGTTTTTTGTTTTCCCCTTTTTTTTTTTTTTTGTCTCATCATAGTTCTGCCTTGCTCAGGAGATCTTAGAAGACTTATATTTTGAACATACTCTGAGCTATTTTTCTCCTGAGCTTATCTTATGCTTAGCTTTATCTTTTCATAAAACTTCTGCCTGTTTCAACATTACATAGCAAGTGACAGATACAGGGTGATAAGTACTAGCATTAGATGGGATAAATACACATTCTGACTGTGGGTTCCAAATACTGCCATTGTGAAACCACACTTGGACACAGAGAGTCTGATTAGAGCCAAGTGTTTAATTCCTTTTTCTAGAGCTCAACAAGTTCTGGCAGAAACAGCAGGTACTTCAGGTCCTTCTACTCTTTTTAGAATAAGACAAAGTTTAGTAGAACAGTATAATTTCTGTAAATATAAAACCAAAGGATTTTTGGCTTCATATTAATAGCGAGGCCAATAAACAGATTATAAACAGGCAAGGAGGGGAATCTCACTTTACTGACTTTGGCCTAAGATTCCCTGAGATAGGGAAAAGAGAAACGGTAATCGCTTCTATCTAATCAACACAGCATAAGCTTGAACTAGTAGCAATGCTTGTTATTAAGATTACCAGATTTTCTTTCATAAAATCCTGCTCCTCAAGTGATTAGCTACTCAGCAAGACAGCAGCTTTAAATACTTCTCAGTTTCTTTTTACCACCTGGGTTTGCAGCATGTATAATTCTTTGACCACCAAGCATCCAATAACTGAGATTAAGCCTAGCAACGTTCAAGCTGCTGCTGTTTCAATTTATTACCAGCTATTAAAAAAAATAAAAAGTAATTTAATATCTATATGAAAGCAGAATATTAATAGAGTTTCTGTCTCTGTATCCCTGCCAACAGGGCTCAAAATAGCTAATCACATGAATGCAGGATGTAAGTCTCCTAGACTGCAACAAACCTCAGTGATGACCATTTGAATTGCCTCTTAGTGTGCACACATGCCAGAGCACTGCTTGATTTCAAAGCAAAGACTCAGTCAGATTGACACTGTATCTTCTGAAAGCAGGCATGCATCATCAGACCTAGTTATCAGGTCAAGAGACCAAATCTCTACCTATTCTTACCCTGCGAGTGTCTGCATTAGCTACAACCTCTGAAAGGTACATTTTCACCAAATCATGAGATACCAAATACTTACTGCCTCTCACAGCAGTGAAGTGACCTCTCTTGCCACCCTGCAACGCAACATCAGTAAAACTGCACTAACTACCTGAAAACCAAGAGTATCTCTGCTCTAATCTCTGTAGTGCCAAAGAAGTTGTTGGCTCTGACTGCATTGGCACCAGCAGCACTGAAGGTCTCCTGACTGCTGGCAGGCTTAGTAATGAGTTCCCAGTACTAGGGGATTATCAGACCAGGCCTGCTTTACTACCTCTTTGTTCCAAGCAGAGATCTAAGAAACAATTAACTTGCTAGGGAAAAAGTGTTACTCTCCATTAGTGATAAAGAAATATTTCTTCTAACCTTTGAAAGGGATTACAAACAGCAACCATTTCCTATATCTTAACCCTTTATTGAATGTCCCACAGGGTAAGAGGTTAATTGTTAAAATGTTATATATTTAAAAAAAAATAAATATATATTTCATAGGTTATAAGATGCTGTGACACCATGGCCAGCCTGGGATCTGCCTGTGTGCCTTACTATTTGCCCTCATCCAACTTCATTGAGTAATACAGAATGTCTAGAATTCACTAAACATGGTCACTTGCTCCACATAAAGCATCCCTATGGACCACTTTATCACTTCAAGAAATCAACTCACAAGAGCACCACAAAGACTTCCCAAAAAAGATTTGGGAGCAACTTCCTATTCACCAGAATTGTAGGGTCCAGCCTCAAATCACAGAAACACCATCAAGAGGTTCAGCTTTCCTTCAGATAGAATTGCTACAGCAGCAACTACAGAAACACCCTTCCAAGCCACAAAGGGAGCATCAAAGAGCCTATCAACAGCCCTCCTTAACCTCCTCTTCAGAAGCCTCCCAAAGGGGAAAGCCACCTAAAGGCAGTTTTGAGAGGAACTGTAAGAGCTGTGGATCAACCCACTTCACAGCCTGACAGCTACTTTTATTAGTTTTAGAAAGTGCCAGGAGTTACCTAGGACAAATGGTTTCTCAAAACTCGCAGCAAAGGGTTCAGAGGCAATTTCCAAAGTCTTTCAAACCTTTCTGCATTTCCAATGCCTAGCTGGAGAATGAGTGACAATGAAATCAATTCCCTAATACACCCAAAGTAGCAGAGGAAGCGCCTATAGGACCTCAAGGGCAAGAAACTCTAACTCTACTTCTGTTGCACAAGCATTTTGGACTGTCTCATTTCCAAATGTACAAGTACTTAACTTTGTTTGTATACAGTCCAAAATCTATCTGTATATGGCATTTCTCACAGCTGCGATGACAGCACCAAACCAGGCAGACTAATACCTCACAGAGACTACTTCAGTGCAGCATCTTGAGTGTTTGTAAATTAAGCAAACACAGTACTGCCTTTCACGTGTATTACGAATTAATTTCCCATATGCCTTTTGGGTTAGTCATACCGAATTACTATCTCAGAGCTTCATGAAACAGAAGAAGTGGTTTTGTGCTGAAACCCCTCCACTGCAAGCCAATTCAGTAAGTGCATTCCCTCCTTTCTGTGGTATCACTGCCCCTCTGTCTGCCTCTGCCAGCTTCTATACATAAGGAACACAGCACAAATGTAGGAGTTATGCCTTGCCTAGAGCACATTCTTCATAAAGGTGATGGAGGAGTTGCTGTGGATTACACAGAACAGGAAGATGACCTCAGTATTAATAGAGACCTTTTAAAGTTGCATCAGGAGTGAGATTTGTTTCTTTTTCTTGAAAGCAGAGAGTAAAAAAACCGTCAAGACATAGGAAAAGGCAGTCAAGTGTGTGACCCAGCCTGAACTCATTCATTTGAGTACCTTGAGATACATGATGTGGCAGAAAGCCCAGAATAGGTAAAGGACCATTTTAAAATGAGCTCTTTCTGTGACAAAGTAGTTCTGTTGAAAAACGTTTGTCAAAAAAATGTATTTCATGTTAAACAGAAAGCAGTGTAAATGCAGCTTATGACACTGTATAGGTTCTTGCTAATCACCAGGAACTTGTAACTAGTCTGAAGAGAGGAGAATGTTAAAATAAATGTCATAGCATGCAACTTACATAATTTGGCACTTGGTTCCAGGTACCAATGGAATAAAACACTTGTAACTCTTAAGGTTTAAATATGACTGCTAGTGGCAAGTTTTCAAAAAGGGAGTGACAGGTAACTTCTGGCACAAGATCATTCCCAAGCTGCTCTTCAAAAAATTCCCCTTTAAGAGAAAAATATACCTGTGACAAGGTAGCATAAGATATAGCTGGAAATTACCAAAGGTTGTGTACGACATGGATGCAACGCTTATACGATCATCAGTGAATAAATACCTTGGTGCCTGGGTATACTTATTTACACTTGATCTTGAGAACACTGGTGAACTTTCTGAAGCACTAACTGATTTCTGTGAAATGCATCAAGATCCACTAAAGAACAGAGTAAGCTAGGAGTAAAATCAGTCAAGGAGGAAAGAAGGGGGGGTTGCAGGGAGACCGTAAGTGGGTTTTGCGTTTTCTGATATCAATAAACTGCAATTGCATGTTAGTTATGCAATATATGGGTCATGGTGAAAAATTTTTCATTTCAAAACTGTTTCTCCAAACAAGGCTTTCTGAGTATTTTTCCTAGTGCATGTATATATTTTTAAAGGACACTGCTAACAACTTTCAAAGACTTGTCATTTTAGTTCTGAGTTGGAAATGCTGTTTGTGCTCTTTTTTTTTGAGATTTGAACCAAAATTCCAAGACATTCCTCAAATCTCCTTACCCCCATCACTTCTTCAACAGCTGCCTGTCAGAGAAGTATATTCACTCTGTAATCACATGGTAGGTTGCAAAAGAATCTTAAACAGAAGAAAAAGGAGACAAAATACTTAATTTGGGACTGTTGGTTTGTAACTAACAACACTGAAGGAAACGTGGTCCTTTATCTAACACACTCACATATAAGATAAAGAGTTCAATATATTCCTTTTTGTTAAGTTTTCAGAAAACTATAAAAGTAAATAAGCCTTCCAACTATTTATTAATCATTTTGGATGAATCACAGGAGCACCCAGATACCATCATATCAGCATAGTCCTTCATCAAATACGTACATATGAAAATGGGTCACGCTATCCACCCAGAAAAATCATACTCTTCCTTGCATGGTTACTTCAACATTGTTATGTACTTATATGGAACTAATCATATTTTTGCCAAACTGGCTATAACATAATCCACCTACAACTGACCAACTACAGAAGAAAAATTAAACAAACATTTTGCTGTTGTTAAGCTTTTTTTCTGTGGGTTTGAGCTTCTGAAGCCAGAAGGTCACTTGGATTATGTATACAATGTTGGTAATTTCATTCCTTAAATCTACAAAATGCCACGAAGCTCACTATTTTCCAAAATAGCTTTGCAAACAATGACAATTACTGCCCAGACATTTTCAAACACAGCAGGTTATTGGCTTAAGCAGTGATGGGAACCCTAAAAAGAAGATAAATATTTTGAAACGCACTGTAAATCAAATTTGTGCACTGGACTAAGAATGGATTATCTGCCTCTACAGAGCAAAAGATGTTTTATTTTGAGGGGCTTTTTCCATGCTTATTTACTAGAAATGATTTTAAATTGTGTCTTTGTGATTTTTTTTTCTCAGGATTTTTAGCAGTTGCATTGTAATAAATACTCTACTATAATTACTTATACATACTTTACTCATTACATTTACTGATGTCCAAGAATTCACTGTTTCTCAATCTTTTAATAAAAAGTACATTTTTCAGATTAAAAATTGATTGGGAACAATGCTATGTTGGCTTCATGCTGCTCTGCAAGTATTTATAGCAGATGTATGTACAGTCTCAACTGGGCAAATTTCTACAATGTAATTAATGGAGCCCTTGACTAAGAATGAGCCTGTGAGGAGGATTATTATATTGTGATGTACTATATATCCTGATACTGTGGTACCAAGACAAAGGCAGGCACCTTTTGCATCCTTCATTTCAGAAAGTAAGTACCTGGACAAGAAAAAAAGACAGCCCAAATGGGAATTCCTACAATTGACTGTCCAAGCAGCTTTGGCTAGTATCAATAGAGAGGCAACATTAGGAAGCCAAAGGCACTGGGTTTATGTATGTGCACTCAAAGCTAGTTACGAATTATCAGGTTTCTGACTTTGCACCAGATTCGTGTTCTCTGGCAAAGCAAGACTGTTGTAGGACAAAGACATCATCTTCCTACTCTCCGAGGAGTCCTTCAGCAGACCACACATTCAGGTTCACTGGACACCTTCATGAAAGAAGTAATATAAGTAAGATAGGATGCTGTTAGATTGTTGTTGAGGGTTTACTATTAGTATAGAGCTGGTATTGCATTCTTCTCTTTCCAAGCAGATCACAGATGTTAGAGAAAAAGACAATGTGGGTAGAATACCCCTGGACTCTGGCAGTTTCCAGCTGGAAGACAATCACTTGAAATGACCCCAAAGGATGCAGCATTTCATTAAGTCAAGTAATTATTTTTATAAAATGGGGATCAAAGCTTAAAATTTTATAACAGTTGCCTTCACTGAGAAAGATACGTATAACTGACACTTCCTAAAAGTATAGTGAGCATTCCATTCTTAATCAGAATGGGATATTTATCCTGCTAGCCCTTGTAATTTTGTAATGCCTGAAAGCATTTGTGTTTTCTACTGAAAGACTACTTCAATGACATGAATCCAGCTGTTGTGTTTTCTGCCTTTCCTCTCACCCTGAAAAAAGCAATTTTCTATACAGAGGGGGAAAAATGTGAAACAAGTAAACCATAAGGCTTAAAAAAAGGCTAATAAGAGAATAGTAACTCAGAAGTTTTGTTTTGCTTTGGTGGGGTTTTTTTCCCAAAGACAGTTTCATAATTTTTTTCAAATCCTGGATCAAGATTTTTGAGCAGTAGGGCTGACTATTCATCTGTGCATCCTTTTCCAAACTTCCATAGACTAAGTCCAGGTAAGTATGGGCCATTAAAAGCAACCTTCAAGAACATCATGGACTTGATGAAAATATATACTGTTGAATGACACATGTGATATAATAAGGAAAACACAAGCAACCCCAAGCTGACATTTCACACATAACCACAGCACTTCATTGCACAACTCTGGACACCCTGTGCAAGGTGACTGCTTTTGTAATCAAGTTGCTCAAGCCACAGAGGAATGATCAAAATTTCAGTCCAAAGTTTACCAAAATGTGTTACTGCTTTCCCCCCCTTTTATTTTTAAAGGAGATTCAAGGTTTATTGTTTTGAAGGCTTTAAGTCTCAGACTCTTAACAAGCAACATACCTCTTGGCAGCTCTTCACTATCCTGATGACCAGCTGAGAGTCAACGCAGGCTGCAAGCGTTTGTTCATCAGCTCAGCAGAATTACATGGGACTCAGCGAGCATCTGGCATTTGAGAACACTGCTGTCTTTGCGGCAGGCAGATTTATGGACATCATTTTTGCAACTGCTACTTTTCGTGATCATTTGCAGTTCACTCATCTGCTAAATACAGCATAGCCAATTAAAACAGGCTATCCAAAGAGGTATAGAGTTCAGCTCACTGCTGTAAGTCACCAAGAGAGTCACAGCTTCTTTCTTTTAATAGCATATATAGCATTTCAGAAGTTCACTGAAGGGATTAAACTGACCAAGGGTCTTTCTGTCTCCACAGTCCTGCATCGGCCGTCCACTCTCCATCCTGAGGACTGAGCTTCTGCAAGGGAAGTCTCCTTGGACTCTGTGAGCTCAAGGCTTTTCTACAAGTTTCTTGCGCACTCCATCTACCCACAGGAGCCATCTCCTTTCTGCTGTAAGGACACCTCTGCGTGGGAACCTGTGGTGTCCCACAAATTCATCCAACCCTTGCCCCAGCATCCCCATGCTACCTGACATTTCCTCAGCCCCTCACGCCCTCCCAGCTCACCGACACCATTTCATGGCCCCACTCTCCCTCCCTACCCCCTGGCCCTCTCTGCAGCCTTCCCAGCCCAGCAGCATCTCTCCCTCACTGAGCGGCCCCACTGATGTGCATGCCCCAGAGCCGCAGCCCCACCGTGGCTCCCTCAGCCCCACTGTCGTTGGCCTTCCACCTCAGCTCGAGCCCTCCTGCTGACATGCAGGGAACCCTCCATTTGGAGCTGTGTGGCTGCTCACTGCATCGCCCCCTTCACCTCTCCAGGCTAGCAGGCAGCTGCTGTGAGCCAGAGGCCAGGCAGCAGTTGCTGCTCAGCCCAGCCCAGGCAGCTGGCAAGGGCCATGGGTGCTCCTTCCCCTGGGCGCTCCCCAGACCCAGGGCTTCTTGGTGTGAAGTGGGCCCACACCCAGCCGTCAGCCTCCCCTCTGGTGCCAGCTGCGGACAGAGGAGACCCTTCACAGCTTGGAGCTCAGCAGGGGGACCACACCACACACAAGCGACCAGGGCAAACCCCAGCCCCAGCCAGGCCCCACGACAGTCTTGCGCACACCAGCGCTCTGTTCTGGCTGCGGCTCTGAGCTGCCAGGGGCCACAGCTGGGCTCCCAAAAAGGGCTGAGGGACACGCAGTGCTGCAGACAGGAAGGCTAAGAGAAGGCTGCTGGCCGAATTTGAAAGCTGCCCTGGAAAAAGCGCATTTCTTGAGTGCATCCTGTCCCCACCATGAGTGCCAGGTGACGGGAAGGCCACATCCCATGGAAACCGACTTGATGCCATGCTGTCCAAGGCATCACAGGCAGAGGCCCCTGCAACATCTGAAGCCACATCCACCCATTCTACTGAGCGTCTGCCCACAGCCTGGGAGTGCCAAGGAGCAGCCAGCGAGTCTGTGGTGCCAGAAATGTGTTTTGTTCATCCTGGGGGAAAAAAGGCCACATGGCAGAGTCTTCCATCTAGAGGAGAAAGGGACTGAGGGGACACACCCAGAGCCATGAAACCAAGGCCCCAAACCCATAGTTCTCAGTAGTTTTTCTTCAATTAAAATTTGTGATCATCATGACTGCAAGAAGTGGCAAAAACAGCATAGCAAGTTCACAAATCTTCACAAATACTTTACAGAAGGATGTTTGTCTTAATGCTTGAGACCCTTCTTCGGATGATTTGGATTAGAAAGTTAAAAAAAAAAATCCACATTAACAGAATTCAGGCCATCATCCGTTAGCTTTACAAACATTTTACCAAGGATTGCAGTGAGAAACAAAAGCTGAGGCAAGTTCTCAAACCTCACTGAAAATCCCGAGAGGGAATATTCTTCTCTTGTATTTTCCTTTTGTGGCTGGTGCAAAATGCAACTTAAATTCTTTCCCCCTTTTATGTAAATAGGCTGTGCTGCACTCTATTTCACAAGGACTCTGAGCAAGATATAGTTAATTGATATGTGTAATTATAGCTATAATACCTCCACTCCTCCCTAGAAACTCAGTTACCAGCCCTATCCTTGACAAAACGCTTGTGAAGAATAATACATCTGAAGTCAAATGTTATCTGCTAATTGGCAGGATGTTTTCAACAATGAAACCTTATCTTAGGTAAATAAACTTCTAAGGAAACTTTGAGCCAGAAAGGCCAAATGAGATGTTTGAGATTCCTTTTTGCTGCAGAAGGTCTTGTTTTGATAGTGCATTTCAATAGCAAAGGCTAAATGTGAAAGAGAATCTGAGAGACCAAAACAGAGGCTCGGTTCCCTCTGTTTATATTTGCTTCTAAATAAGTGTTTTTCATAATAGGAAAAAGCATCTCGACAGGGTCTTTAATTATTGCGGTAGAAAAAAATGTGAAAAATTACCTTTACCTGGCATGTTATTTGAAAAAAAAAAAATTAATGCACCTCTAGCATTTGTTTCTTTAAATTCTTATTTAGATTTTATATTCATTTTTACACTTCAATAAATAATTCACAAAACCAGCCTAAAATTAGCATTTTTAACATACAACAGTGTTAAGTTACAGATGTGAAAATTTTTAATAACATTCAAATTAAAATACCAGATCAAAGACAGCAGTACTGTACACCAAATATGAGATCCACAGACATGTGTAAACAGTGAGAAAGAGAAGAAGAAGTCACCAAGGGGAAGAAGATGATGGAGGAATAAGAAGCCCTGTCCCACTGTGTGGATTCTGAGGAATGAAAAAGAGCATCTTGGAAATGGACTGCAAACTTTTCAAACACACATTGTTGTGTGTGCACGAGGCCGTGACCCTGTCTCTGATCAGTATTCAAAGACGTTGGAAGGCAATGACCCTATTAAGTGTACTACACTTCTGTAAAATTATTTGCTTTATAAAGCATAGCTGGCCTTAGAACAAATGTGGCAACAGTAACTTAAAATGCACTCTCAACTTAAGTTTGTCTCCTGAAATTCCAGTTAACTTGAGCGTCCATGTCTTTCCATAAAGATATAACTGGAAGGCATTCCCACATGTGCAGAACTGTTAACCTCAGCTTACTTGCACACAAAGTGTTACTCAGTACCAATCTCCTTCCCAGGGGAGGGAGATCTTGAATCCTACACAGAAGACTGATCTTCACTGCAAAAGATAAATCATATTGCAAGATGGGTTTTCAAACAATATGAAAGATAATTTTGTTATGTTATAAACATTGCAAGAGTGTGTACAGTTATACAGACTTTGATGTCAAGGGGGGGTGGGGAGAAGAGTAAACAAACATACTGATTTTGATGTGCTTAGCATTGAAGAAATCCAATTTCCAAGAGCCACAGCTTATCCCTTATCAGCCATGCCAAATCTGATCCCTCTGGGTGGTCATAGCAACCGAAGCCTGGAGCACTCTGGCTGAGCCTTCACTTCTAGCTTCCAAAACACTCCCTTTTCTATCTCAAGCTGTGATCCAATGAATTTGTTCCAAACAGGATTACTAAAGAAGTGAGATTATTTATCTAGTGAGCTTGCTAGGTCTTCTCTGAAAAGGCCTTTCTGTTAATTGAAATGGCATCTTCCCACTCTTAATGCAGAAATATATACCTATATCCTTTCCAGGTCAGATTTCTGTAATTTTCTGACTGGCAGCTATATGACCTCTGAGCATAAATTATGTGTCCTGTAGCCTGTTCAGCTCAATGAAAATGTCAGTCCTGTGCAGAGAGAGAAAAAAAAAATGATGCGTGGTGCTCAGGTGATATGCCAGTTTAAGGGATGCAGTATCCTTAAATGTACAGGATACGGCATTCTGAGTGACTCAGTTTCCTTAACTGGACATGAACTCCCCCTTTAGCTGTGCCAAGTATACTTGCGAAACTACCAAGTTGCTAGAGCTATAGTGAACCTTGTTCCACGGCTGACTTATAAATCTGTTTGAGATTCCATCTTGATTACTGCATGCAAATGCTCTTACACCATTCTGTCTAGGACACAGACTAGAGGGACCACACAGAAGCAATGATCCATCCCTTCCACCTAATTGTTGTTTGTGGTGAAGGGAAGACGGCCAGATGGGTGTCACTTCTTGCAGAATGACAGCCTCAGCTTAGTAATGGCCTTCTCTTAAGACTTGTATCGGTGATTGACTGACTCCAGATGAGGCTCACAGGACTCATCCAAAGTCTGTTGCAGTAAAACTCCACAGAAGAGTCCAGGATCTTAGTTCCTAGTAATAAAAAATAATAATAATAATAAAAAAGTCAACAAAACAGCCAAGGCCTGTTCAGCATTCTACAGAGGATATTTAGAAGTCCTTCTTTAGATCAGTTAGCTTCAGAAAGAACAGGGAGTTTAACTGATGAAGGAACAGTTGTGGGGTATAGCAAGGGAAATCAAGAGAAAGGAAAAGCAAGTATCTCAGGTAAGAATGGCATCCATTTCCTCAAGAAATAAACTGAAAAAGTGTAACAGAGAGTTATAATAGCAGGGTTGGCTCCAGAAGGAAGTTCAGGCACGGGAAGAGTGCATTTTAAGAAGACTGAAGGGAATTTTGTGTGCCAGGAATTCTATAGTCAGCATGGGTGACGTTAGGTTTAAGGTAGCAGGAGGAGGAAAAGAGAAGGAAACACAAAAGCATCTGTTTCAGTGTACTCAGTTTGTCATTAATCCAAAACACAAACACTCCAGGGGGGAAAAATAATATTCAAAACTGAACAATAGTGGGAAACTTATCAGGTAATAACTTGTAGTGTGAATGTACGGGAGGAAAGTCAACAGAGTTATGAAATGACAGAGGAAACTGTTGTTAGACTGTGTGATTTACTAAGACTACTCCATCTTTAACTTCTGATCTGTAGGGCCATAAAACTTTGTGATAGCCCACAGGTAGAAATAGCTATACCTTTAAAACAGGTAATCGTTTTTTGAATCCTCATTTGTAAATAGAAAAAAAAAGCATAACCAAAATCAGTAAACGCCTTATTAAAATATTTAAGGTTCTCTGTACTTTAACATCTTACTCATAATAGTAGAGTGATTATTTTCATTAAACCACAAAATAGATTTTAACTGAGAAACAAGAAATATTTCATAGGACTTGATCAGAGATTTCCATACAAGATATTGTTACTGTACCACATAAGAAAAGAAGCATCTCTCAGCGAGTGACCTAAGCACCAAGTCTTCTGAAATGACTTTCTTCTTTACATTTAAAAACATCATGGCTTCAGATAAACTTCAGATAAAACCTTAAGAGCTCAATGCAAAAAGGACATTTTATTGTTATCATTGACTGGCTGTTACTGAAATAATTCCAAGAAGTACAGGATATTTTTGCTGCCATTAATTTCATTCTTGATCTACATTATTGCTCAGGCTAAAATATTGTCTAATAATGTACATGACCATGTTCTTGACTTTTTCTTTTCCTTATTGTTTTGCTTATATAGGACAAATATCACTGCTGCCAAGGACAAGATTCTAGCATAACATATAGATGTTACTTGAAAGAAAACATCTTATATACATCTTGATGCATCTGACGAAGCAAACATTAAGTATACAGGATTCTAGTAACTGTAAGTCAGGGAATAGACAACCGTACCATGGGAATCATTCTTAAAAGCTGCAGTTTTATTTTACTAAATTATCTATGTTAAAAACAAATCTGTGCCTGGTGTGGAATTTCACTGCATCAAGTGTTACAATATTTTTGTTTTCATTACAAGCAGGAGAATGCATGTAGAACAAGTGTTAAGAAACATGACAATAAATTAGAATATAATTTACAAAAGCAAAAATAATAATAATAAAGTAACAGTGTACCACATTAATACTGAGTATAAAATAATAAGCAACTAATCACAATAATACAAAGGTAATTTCAGTCTGTATTATTAAGGATATCTATGTGACATTCACTCCATTACAAAGTTCCTAACGAAATGGACTATTCTTGGTGTATACACCTTGAGGGGTTAATCTCTAGATTTTTCTTTCTGTTTTGATCTTCATCAGTTGATAGTATTGCTCAGTGGAAGTACTGGCACCAGATTGATTTCTGCATTTCATATTCTACTATTTGATTCTAGGCCTGTCATATTTATAGCCTATACAAATAGTCCTTTTGTCACTATTTAGGAATATAACACTATTTAGCTTAGATTATATAGATGGCTACAGTGTAGCAGCAGCAATGAACTGTGCTGTGGAAACCAATTATTTTTCTTTGAATTAGGTTTCATTCTTCAGTCTTAGTCTGAAGCATTGCTTAGTTTGTAAATCTATGTGTACATTCTGTGTTTTGTTCCCTTTAACAATACAATTCAACGTTGCTCCAGGGAGTTCTTTAAATTCCAACCTCAGTGCTGTTATGTTGCAGAGTAAACATCGACTCCCTAGTGTTCTAGCACCAGTAAGAGAGCAAAATGTGTCTTTCAAAACACTTCTTACAATTTTAATGTCCTAAGTGAGGTAAAAAATTAAAAAAAGGTTTATTTTGAATACATAGAAAAGCCTTTTCTTGTTAGCTGAAAAGACACATTAGCTGATAAACAAAATCATGCCCTGGAGAAAACTGGACCCTGATACAGAGGCCTCTTGCTTAGGGAATGCCATAGCAACCCCTTTCCCTTTCATCATATTTTTGACCTAGCCAGGACATGGTAGCACCAAGGTGTTTTGTCACAAGGATATAGAAAGTTGATTCACGTAACAGAGAAGGACTACATGCTGCCCTTAATCCCTATGTGCAAATCCCAAAGGCTGGGATTTTTTATCTACCGGTGTGAGCTTTAACAGGAGTTGTTTACATGGTGATGAGAGCAGCAGATAAGCATATGTGAATACACGCAAGCCAACTGAAAATGAATTCCACTGGTCACAGGTGTATGGAAGTGGAAATATTGGCAAGAGGTAGCAGATGACAGGAATTTGATGGTCATGAATACGTGGGCTACACAAAACCTCACGGATAGATTGTCAATATGTTGGGGGGATTTCATAGTATGAGTCCTGTTAACAATATCTGTTGTTCCATGTTAATTCACATTAGTAAATAGTGTGCAAGACATTTGACTTGTTATTGGTAAAATACACTGGTACACTTCAATCTCATGGTATTTTGAAATAATTTTTCACCGAAAAGAGTACTTTTTAAAAAAAGTGCTATTTGAGTTAGAATTTATAACACGTTATTGTTCACATAATTTTAATTGCACTACAACAAAGGAGGCATAGTTGGACACAAAAGCACATTCATCAAGGACCTGCTGCAAAATGCAAGTGTTCAAGTACAATATATTAATATAAACAAGTACCTACTTTCCTTATCTCCTTGTTGAGTCTGTTACTGAAAAGTGAAGGGGAAGAGGAGCACGACAATTAACTTTTTTATGGTAGATTCTTCAATCTGACTTGCCTAAGTAGTTTGGTTTCACATTTAAAAAGGCAAAGTATTTGGTGAATATTAAAAATATGGTAATATGAAATAAGTGGAGTATGGCAGCAGAATAGTTAAGGCATCTAGCTACTAATCCAGAAGCATGAGTTTGTTCCAGTCTCATGCTGAAAGCTGCCTCTAGCTTTAAATATGGTCCAGCTTTAATGATGTATCTGGCCATTTAGGGGAAAGTGGCCAGACTTCATTCCAGCCACCTCTCTTCCAGTGCGCCTCACTCCTGATAGTCCAACAGGCATCTTGGCTCAAGCACATTTTTGACTTCTCATGTGAACAGAACCTAGATACCTCCATGAGTCATTTATTCTTTGGTTGTAACCCTTTCCTACTTGGATGTGGTCTCCTGAACTGCACATTCACATATTCTTTCTCATAAACAAACACCCTCCTGCTATGGTATCAAAGAAAGCAACATCTGGAATCCATTTTAACTTCCAGCTTTGCAAAGGATTGTTGTTATTACACAGTAGGCTTATCTTTTGCACTGGAATTCCTTAGTTTTGGAGAATCAAAAGTAACTTGTAAACCAGATCTAGATGCCCACAAAGTTGTTTCTTCTTTGTGGCTTGTGTTGTAAACAAAAGTGAACTGGAGTCAAAGTGTAAGTTCTAAGCAACCTGTAAGATAGTAGTGAAGATATGGTCTTCACCACTGCTGAGTCTGCCTCCTCCATGATACTGAAGTATGTTCCCTTTCAGTGGAATTCTCAGCTTCACTTGTACAACATTAAGATGGCTTTAAACCTGCAACACAGATTTCATTTCGTTTCATAGCACACTTGTATTTCATGCACCACTGCAATAACTGTTGCACCTCTTAAAACTAAGTCCCTTATAGTTGTTCTATTTAGTATCACTTTATATATGGCTCACAGCAGTGTTCAGGAAATATGGATTACTCCAAAGGGAATTAGGTGGAATGACAGAAAAATACATTATTTTTTTAATTTCTGCTCCTTAAATAACATGTCCAAGCTCATTTTATAATTTAAAATGTGATGCTGTGTTGTGAGATAAAATAGTTAACATTTTTAAGCTATGACTTAACATTTTTTTTGATTCTTCTTTACTTCCATAGTAGACCAAGTCATAACAGCTACATTTTAAACAGTTTTAAATAGAAATGGATTCAGTGTCATTGCTAAGTCCATAATAAAAATTATTTTAATGGTCCAAGGAGGTAAACAGACTATTGGATTTAGTCAAAAGAACACAAATGTTCCACAGTAAGCTATTCTATGTGATGTGTGGATCTTTCCAATTTGGCATGCCCTCCTTATACTGTGTCCAGCACTTTGGATTAATAAATCCCACTTCACAGAAGTTAAAATAATATTGAAATCCTGTCAGCTGGGGCTGACCAGTGGTTACGTTTTCCACAGGGTAATGCATTTGCAAGGACGTCAATCTCATTCCGCTGTGTGGCTCTCTTCGATGGACACTCTTCCACAATGATAACAACAAGGCACATTCTTGTGCTTTCTGTGGGTCAGTGTCCTTGGCAGGTCTTGCAGCACATCTGTCTGAAGTATGCTCGACTGCAGAACTTGAACTTCAGCACCAGTGGGCAGTACGCCACTTTGTTCACATCTTTGCACTCTAATAATTAAGAGCATTAAAGAGAAAAAATCAGAAATAAAAATTGAAGTACAAAGAAAATTTGACATTTAACATGCTGCTTCTCTATCCATCCACCTTGCCCTCTTTGTAACTACTGTTTCTAGTCCAGCCTAGTGCACACAATGTATTTTAAAAAGGCGTAAAAATATTTGCAGGGCTTCTCTCCCAGACATTTAGAAGTGTGCCCACTTTGCATTGGAAGAATTATCATTTATTGGGATAAATGATCACTTTAGACAGCTAGGAAATGTGAGTCATTTTTCTTAACAATACTTTTTACTTTTATAGTTTCTTTCTCAGGAGTTATTTTATCCATCCATGAGAGGTTATCCAAAATCTAACACAATTCATGCTATTTGGTACCATGCCTCTGCATTTGTAAGAATCCTTGAAATAGAATGTGCATTGCCGCTAACAGGGATGGAGAAAATGACTAGTGTTATGCATAAAGGCACCAACAGTGTGAGTTCAGTGACTGGACTGAATGGTGGATTATACTTTAGGCTTGGTTCCACACATCCACAATTTCTTTTATGCAGGAGGAAAAGCCATTTTTATGCCTGTAATAGACATGTAAAAGCTTTTTTCATAGTTGTGTTTTCACTATATGCTGGGATTACTCCCTCAGCAGCCCTTGTCATACTGGCAGGTAACTCTCCCAGGAAGGGAGAACAAGAGCGTAACCATGCAGAGGAAGGATTCCTTCTTTTCCATCCCACACAGGTTGTATCTAAAGGGACTTGTGGGAGTACATTATAGCAGCACTGCTGGAATATGCTGTAGTTCTCCTCTGGCTCAGTTTCCTTTCTGTAGAAGGAAGGTGGGAATAGGGAATGGAATAGTTTGGTCCATGCCCAGTTCTAATTCTGATATAACTGGACATACAGCTGTATCTGAGAGCTCAGAGGTACACTCAAGTTCTACAGCTCAAATGTTGCTGCTGCAGATTTCCTTTGCACTGGAGTGAATATTGTGATAGATGCCTGATAGGGGATTTTTAGTTAAAAGTATTTGCACAGTTCCTTCCAGACTGATATTAAAATAGGACTTTGGCAAGGAGCTTTCCTTCATATGTAGGAAGATGGAAGAGATGTATACAGAGAAAAAGCAAACCCCACAAGTCTGAATTACAAAAATTGATGGGAAGAATGAAATCAGATTAATTTCTCAGCAAATGATTTTTCTAAAAAGAATGCTGTAAGTTTTTACTCTTTTGAGGTTGCATTTGATACTGGCTTCCTCCTACAATCTTTCTCTAATGACAACAGCTATAAAGAAAGTGTGAATAAAAAGGAGACGAACTAGCAGTACTTTGACTGTTATTGTATTTTGTATTGACTTGATATCTAGAAGTGAAGACTGGGCGACAGGACGCTGTTGCTCCAAGGCCTGACAGAACAACAGTCCTTGACTCTGAGATGTCTATAAGCCAAATATGAAAGGGACAAGAGACACACCAAACAGGTAAGAAAAGAAAAAGTAATAGTGAAACAAACACAACCAGCAGGTACAATCATTCAGCTACTCCCACTTGTCTTCCTTCTACATACAATCTTCTAGTACATAATTTTTGCTCTGAAACAGGCAGTTACGGAGAGTGCGTTCATGCTGCAAGCATACTGTAGTAGTAGCAAGTTAAGCGCGGGCGAGAATTTTTAGTATTTGAACCTAGGAAAGCATTAGTGAGGCTGAACTTCAGGGTCTGTACTGAACGGTACTTCTGATAATGGCAATATGCGTAATGGCAATATGCATGCTTATAGCTAGGTAAGTGGAGGTCATGAAATGATTTAAACTTTCATTTCATTAACGCAGATATAGTACTTTCATTGTAATATTTTTACTCCACCTACCCAATGTTTTATGTACTACTTTTCTAATTTTTTAATTCCCCATTTGGAAAGAGAGTTGTATGCCAGGAGAAAAGACACTGGGGGTAGCTGGCTGAAACAGACACATTTCTCTGTCAGCAACTGCCCATGGTCACTGTGTTTCACCGAGTTTCAAAAACTCTTCCCAAAAGAGGTCAAATATCTTCCAGAAATATTTCAGGTCCTTGTGTTTGTGAAGACTGGAAATATAGGAGCGACAGATGGTGAATTATAAATGAAGTGAGGAATAAAAAGGTTCACTTGATCTTGACAAGATGTAAAAAGTTCACTCAATCCCAAAAATAACCCTCATACATGTTATATTTAGTTAAATACAGGTAAAGCCACTACCTGCATTTTTGCTAAAAGTACAATTTGAAATTATCCTATTTCATGTTTCTTTAAGTTATTCTTCTTCTTGACTAAAACAAGACCCTGCTCAGCCAATGTTATTTGGACAGCAGTGAGACAATATTCTGGAAGTTACCCACAACTTCTGTTTTAAGAATCAGTTTTGAAATAGATATGGTGGCTGATGAAGTAGCTTATTCTTCATAGGACCGTGGTGAATGGAAGAGGTTTAGCAGAGCCCTTTTTGTTCCTAGTAACTACTGTTAATAAGTTTCAGTAAGCTACATGTATTAAACTCTTCTTCCTGAACTTTGTGGCTAGATCAGACAGTATTATGATATTACAGTAATAAAATCACAGAATGTCACTGTGCCTTCAGCAAAGACACATCACACAAAATATGAGGAAAACTGAAATAACATAAAAATAGATAGAATAGTTTTTCAGGTAAAGTTTCAGATGGCCTTTAGCAGTCTAGATTCAGCAGACATATATATAAATAGAATAAAATAATCCTGAATACATTTCAAATTGTGTGGTACATGCTTCCTGTAGTTCACTTCCAGTAGCAAATGTAACGTTACCCTCATCAGTGGCAGCCCATGAAAACCCCATCTACAATATTCTAAATCACCAATGAAGACTTTAAAGATAACAAAGAGCTGAAGCAGATGTAAAATGTGACAAGATATATCGTAACTTTCTTTTACTATTTCTGTATCCCCAAAATTTTGACTTTTATTTTATGTAAATAACCAGTACTTTCCCCAAGAAAGTGCTTGTGAACTTCACCAACATGATCATGGAGGTCATTCTCCCCCTCTGCTCAGCGCTGGTGAGGCCGCAACTGGAATAGTGTGTCCAGTTCTGGGCTCCCCAGCTCAAGCAGGACAGGGAACTGCTGGAGAGAGTCCAGTGTAGCACAGCAAAGACGACTGGGGGATTGGAGCAGCTCCCTTATGAGGAAAGGCTGAGAGAGCTGGGACTCTTTAGCCTGGAGAAGAGAAGGCGGAGGGAAGACCTTAATTCTTGCTTATAAGTATCTAAAGGGTGGGTTGAAGGAGGATGGAGCCAGACTCTTTTCAGTGGTTCCCAGTGACAGGACGAGGGGCAATGGGCATAAGTTGGAACATAGGAAGTTCCATTCAAACCTAAGAAAAAACTCCTCTACGGTGAGGGTGACAGAGCACTGGAACAGGCTGCCCAGGGAGGCTGTGAAGTCCCCTTCTCTGGAGATTTTCAAGACCGGCCTGGATGCAGTCCTGAGTAATGTGCTCTAGGCATTCCTGTGTCAGCAGGGGAGTTGGACTAGATGACCTCTAGAGGTCCCTTCCAACTCTGAAAATTCCGTGATTCTGTGATCATTATCCTAGAATTATAGAATGGTTTAGGTTGGAAGGGACCTTAAAGATCATCTGGTTCCAACCCCCCTGCCATTGGCAAGTACACCTCCTACTAGACCAGATTGCTCAAAGCCCCATCCAACCTGGCCTTGAACACTTCCAGGGATGGGGGATCCACAGCTTCCCTGGGCAACCTGTCCCAGTGCCTCACTACCCTCACAGTAAAGAAATTCTTCCTGAGATCTAATCTAAATCTCCCCTCTTCTAGTTTGAAGCCATAACCCTTCATCCTATCACTATGTGCCATTGTAAAAAGTCCCTCTCCAGCTTTCTTGTAGGCCCCTTTCAGATACTGGAAGGCTGCTGAGTGGCTGCAGAGTGGCTCAAGCTTCATCAAAAACATGTATGTTCTTATCTTGGGTTAGCAAAATTAAATTGTCCAGAAATTGTTGGAAGGGGTTCCATAGGCTGCAAGCAACAGAGTTGGGCAAGTGAAGGGAATCAGGAGGTTTGCTGGGGTTTGAAATAGGAAGGGAATCCCCTCAGTAGTCTGACCCTGCTGCAAACCAATGACCGGCTGCTGAAGTTGATTTTGTCCCACAGTGGGGCCCAAAGCACGAGGCAGTTCTAGGTGGCATGTGGCCAAAGTCTCCACATGCAAGCGGGTATGCTCTGCTACGCGCATGCACTCCCAAGGGGCAGAACCCTCCCCCTCAGAGACCCAACTCCTTCCTTGAAGCTCAAATACTGGCACACAGTTCACATCCCACTGCACCTGCAGAGAGACAAGAAGCAAGTGTACAGGCACAGTATGCCTCTCTCACAAATACATTCACAAAGAAGCACCAGAACTGAAGTATTTCTTTCTTACAAAGTATTATCTTTCCAAAAATAGTTGTGCTCTTTAGGATTACTTAGTTCTTGAAATCTTACAAGTTTTCCATCATCTCTAGTATGCTGAAAAAAGATACGCCTCTCTGTTTAAAGGCTAACACTTTACTAACACAAGAGATATCACCTCCTCTCATGTCTAAGAGGATTTTTTAAGGCAGAAAATGTGCAATACATGCACATTATTCTGCAAAACCTTAGTTTCTGCTTCTTATAGTCACTACTTAAGAGCAGCTCTGTAATGTGTATACATTAGAACATATATTTAAAAAATACTTGCAAAAGTATTGAAAAAATACCTTGAAGGCAAAATTTTTGTCGTATTTTGGGATAGGGCACCCTTAGTATTTCATGGATTGCAGCAAGGTTCTTCTGAAAGGATGCAGGTATTTTGAATTGTTAAATGAACTTTGAGATTACATTTACTTTTGAGACATTTAATCACTTATAAATAATCGGTGGTTTCCAGTAAATACCTTCAACATGGGACCTAAGCAAAAATGGGATGCTAAGTGGCAACGTGTTCGGAACTGTATCTATCGGAAGAGACTGTGCTGTATCTTTTTCCCCTCGATTCTTACTAACTGTGCTAATGAAGCTGTACGGCTGTCAGTAAGGAGCTGGCTCATGCCTGGCCCATTCAGAGTGCAGGCCAAAGAGCTGAAGTCCATCTGGAATACTATGTAAGTGATTTTCAACATTTTCTATTTGTGGATCCCAAAAATTTTCCAGTGAAGGTGTAAGTCCCTAAAAAACACTATTACCAACACGCTTACTTTTCATAGTTACCCTGCACAGTTCCACTGTAAAGAAGTCCATGGCCACATAGAGTACACGGACCACACACAGAAATCCCCTGATTGTGTTCATCTATGGGAGATTAGCATATTTTCCTGATAATATTGAAGAATCACTAACATAATGACTATAAATAACAACGTGACCTTGTCATCTTGAAATTAAGAGGACACTGGGACTAAATCATACCCACTTATAAATACTTTATTACCTTCCTCACTTTGGAAAAAGTCAACGTCTGTGTTTGGAAATAAAATATCATTTAGCCTTTGAGCTTTAAAGGGCAGAAAGTTTCCTAGATTGATAATCATGACATGAAGATTACTTGAGAGCACTAAACATACAAATGGGAATTAAAACAACCAAGGAAAAGTCTATTATGAAGATGTTTTTCAAATGACAACATAAGATTATAAGCCCCTATATAAAATTAAAACTTCCAAGCAGTAAATTACAGTGCTTATACACTGAAGCATGAGTGTATTTCTGGGAAGATTTTAGTATGCTCCCATTTCATCACAGGCACCTCCATTTGACATACTTCTATGATAATTTTGAACCTATGGCATGAACCTGAATGGATACAGTAGGTATTGAATAAACACCAAGTCAGGGTAGTCTGTAGCATAAATTTGCCTTTTTTTATTCCATACAAATAGGATATTGAACTCCAGTGTAATTGGAGAACTCATTATATGAAGATACTCCATTACATACTGCACAAAGATTAGTTATGTACTCAAAATTTAGGGAATATCAAAATTTAGGGAATAACTGTTTTAAAAGCACTAATACTGCTGTGCAATTTTTCTTGGGTTTTGGACATGTCTGTTCTGGTAATGTTTTATTCCTTTTCCCCTTCCACGTAAAATGAAATGTACTCATCTGGTGAGCAACTACTCTAAATTTTGACAATCAATGAGGAAACTTTTTTTTTTACTGCCTAGCACTCCAGTTCTACTTTGAAGACAGCATTTCCTAATAGGTTGGCTTGAACAATTTACCAGTTCAGATCTGGAGCCTTTCATAAACATTAATAAGCTTATTTTGACATTATTATCTAATATATACTCTAGTAAAAACATGTTATGATGAAGCTAGTTAATAGTCTGATTAGACTGTATCACGTAAAAAATACTGTAATTATTTCAAACAGGCATTACAAATCCAAGAAATTAAAAGGTAATTAGAAGAAGCCAACAAGTAAGTCAAAGTATAATAACAGGCTTGTAGCATTGTGTAGCATTAAATCTGTGGTCCCAGTCTTTCAATGTACACGTAATTAAGTACTTTTGGCACTACATTGTTATGGTAACCACTGATGGAGCAGGTAGAAGGTCAGTGGATGAGAAGTGTATCATGCCCCCCACTATTACAAACATTCCCACTGAACCAGTAAAGAGACTGGAAAATTAAATTAATGACACAAAACAATAGTATTTTCTCCATGACTTAGGCTATATACTTTAAGGGTTGTTTTTTAAACAAAGAACTTGTAATTGGGTTTTTATTGACTTCACCTTTGAACTACAATGACTAATTAGAACATAATTGTAAAAAATCCATTCATAGTCTGAGAAATTATGTCATGTACACTTTTACTAATAAATTAATACAGTAATACTGACCATGTCACTTTACTCTTTCCAGAATAAATTATATTAAGATGGCAAACTTACCTTCTGTGTTGGAAATGGGAGTACTGTCACATTTACTTTCACACTGCTGCATTGATGGAGGTCTAAGTGTTTCTGGACACTCACTGGATGCTTGTCCGGTGTATGAGAGGCACTGTACTGTTCTCATCTGTTGCCCAAGACCACACTGTGCAGAACACTAAAAAAAGAAAGATAAGAAAGTAGAACAACTTGGATCCAATTTTTAAATACAAAACGTGGTAACAGGAAAGCAATTGGGAACATTAAACATGTACAAATTTTAAAGAAGACAGGCATCTGCAGAGATTTGGTTAATACAGAAAATAATTTACATAAAATAGTTTAGAATATTTCTTTTTTGACAGTATATGCAAGCACTTGTCTTTCAAAGAAATAAAACACAATGCAATGTTGGCTCCCTAAACAGTTAAGATTTGACATATACAAATGTAATTTACGCTTTTTCGTATATCATGTCTGAGTTTAAGTACATGTTTTCAAGAGAGAAATAATCATTTTAGAATAAAAAAGAAAAAACAAGAAGAATAATAAATCTGCTAGAGGACTTTTTTTAAGGAAAAAGGAAACTATCACTCAAACAAAAATACTTTGCTGTTTCAAAACATTTTTTAATTTCTATAACTAAACAGTGGTTTTAGTACAGTATCAATTTAAGATAAATGCATACCTGAACAACTACCATAAAAGAAAAGCCAATTAGACTGTAATACCACAAATGATTGTCCTTTAGTTAGCTAAGCTAAGTGTTTTATTTTCATTAGGGGCAAATTACCCAGCAAACTTAGAACCTGAAACATCCATTTATTATTTCAAAAAGAGGCCATTGATCATAATTGAGATGAAAAGACATAAAGAAGGAAGGAAACTCAATATATCATGTTTAGAAACACTGCATAATGGCAGCACTATTCAGCCTGTCCTGGAACAATTTAGCTCCCTGTCTGGTAATTCAGTGTATTTTATGTAAAACTATATAGAACTCGAAGTTTTTTTTGGTGGAGAGATACATATATATCTCTCTTACTAAAATAGGAATTGGCTTTCTATTTCCATCATGCTTCTCAAGGAGGTTAAATGTGTTTTAAAAATACTAAACCTTGCAACATTGCTGTATCCCAAAATCCCCTTCCAAAACAACTGCAATAAGGACTATTTAATTAAAAAAAAAAAAACGCATATAGAAACTCATCCAGTAGAAACTAGATTGCTGTCAGCAAATCCTTCATATTTCAGCAGACAACTATCATTCAGAATCACATTTCAATCTGAGACAAACAGGACAGAACCTTTTGTTTCAGTCATGGGAATAATCTCTTTCCCATTTCCAGCAACATCTTATCCTTAGAAAGTGCTAATGTGTAGGAGACTAACAGCAATAAATACTTATATGAACTAACTTACCTGTCCCCAGTCTCCAGTAACCCAGCGAGGAGGAGGACATCGGCCTAAACTACAACGGATGCGGACTGGCGGCTTGCTTTCTTCTTGGCATTGTGTGGCTGGAAAAGTTTTTAAAAGATCGCTGCTTTTGCACAGAACAATTCGGTGTTTGAATCCTGGGCCACACTTTGGTGTGCACTAAAAAAATATTGATATAAATAATTAATGAAAATCTCAGTAAAAAGTCAATAAAAGTGTCAGAAATGTTATTAAGGAAAACACGAGAATAGTTTTATGGTCTTATAATTAAATAATAACCACAATTTTCCCAAGAAGATAATAATTTTAGAATGTTTAGAAACACAAACAAGCTGAGTGATGACTGCTTCATTAAGTTCAAGTTTTTATAAGTTTTAATTTGATAAAAGTAGATTTCCTTTGCTATTTATATTTAGACTATGGTGCTACTATTTATATCTAACAACCTTTAGGTTAGGTTTAAGAAAAGCACTGTGCTGCAAAGTAGAAAGGTCTGACACATGTAGCTCTACTATGAAACAAATAGAGTGTGCCTTTCAGAAATTAGAAGAACACTGTTCTTAATATGACCTTAGTACACAGTCTTTCTCCACCTCACTTACAGACTATTGAGCTACAATGAATACATATGGGAAGAAAAATGCTTTACTGGACTCCACAGAAACCAGACTATTCAGACACAAATACTGTACCCTCTCCTACAATGCATGCTTTTCTCTCCTCTCCTATTTAAATCTTAATTCTCTTTTCGCACAATTTTTGTTTTTCCTCCTTTTATCACTCCTCTGCTCGTTCTAACACGAACCAGATAACAAAATAGTAGTTTGAAAAGAAGCTAGTCTGATGACCTCTGCTTTTTCCTCCTCTTTCTTCATATTGGTTGCCCCCCACACTTCCTCTTTGCTACTGACTATTAACTGTCATTTACATTAGCACAACTGCAGAATGGGGAAGAGACAAGTCCTAACAAAATTAAAACTCAAGACCTTCCCCAAATCAGTCCCTCTTTAACATCTGACCCAGAGATTTTGCAAGCACAGTTTTAGAATTCCCTGTTGGCATGTTAACCTTTATCCCATAAGCTTATCTGCAGCATTTGGACAAGAAACAGTTTCTGATAGCATAAACCTTACATATAGACTACGCTAAACCTGTCAAGTGTGGAACTGCCCTTCATATGAAAGCAGCTGTAGAGACAAAACATTATCTGGAAAATAATACTATGTGGAACTGAAGCAATGTTCAAGAGGTTTTACACCAAAGGCCTTCCACACATCCAAAACAGGTCAGTATGTAACTGAGGAAAAAAAAACAAAACTGAGATTTATTTTAAAAAAAATTACTTGAGTGATCCAAAATTTACTGTTGTATGCCTAATCCTGAAGCATCTCTGCCCAATTTAAAAGAAATTTTAAAACAGTTCCGGAGTACTATGTAAGGTATCAATATTCCCTATATATATTTAAAGTTGTGTATATATCTCTCTCAAATCAAGCTCTTTAAGAAAATCTGTCAGCGGGAGCCACCTGAACTGGTCAATACAGAACAGACAGGTTTATCCTAAGTCTTACCTCTGGTTAGATTTAGGATCTTAAACTGGGCTGCAAAGAGATGAGTTCTCCATTTGGAGTTTAAAATCCAGAACTGCAAAATGGGTTTACAATCAATTTCATTAAAATTTAACCTTTGCTTTCCTATCATACTCTATTTTTTCCTATCAAGGTACAGTCTCCTTATCTACACCAGTTCAGTGTTCAGAATTCTGATACGGAATAGCCAGGTTCAACCATCCTCATACTGAAGGTCTTTAACCCCAAATCTTGTGTACCCTAAGTACCTGCCTACTAGAAAACTAGAGGAAGGAGGGAAGTAAAAGAAGAAAGATCTCTCTCTGACTGAACTGCAGTAAGAATATTAATGGTAAATAGAGACCAAAAAAGAATGACAACAAATATGTGAGGTCTTCAGCATCATGATCATGACTCTTCATGGTCCAAATTACATGGAATGATGCCTGTATTTTCTCCCAAAAACATTTCATGTAAAATGTATGACTTTCATGCAGGAACTAGAAGCAAGTGTCCCTTCCTAGCCGAGTGCCTAAAAATCACTTGCACTCAATCTCTTCTTCTCAGCAACCAAGCATTCTGTCAAAAAATAACAGAAAACAGACAAGGTTGAAAGGACCTTGTCAAAAATGTGAAAAAAACCAATGTGCCTATGCTGTTTCATAATCTCTAGAATCTGTTAGCAAATAAGCAAGAGTTTGAGGACCAAGACTTGAGTTTAGGTGCATCCATTTTCTAGTCCTGCTTGAAGACACATTCTTTTATCTATGTCTAAGCTGCCACCGGAGAAAAATCTTCTTTCAGCTACTGGTACCAGAATAAAACAAGATCCCTCAAAAAAACATTTCTTTGGAGTCATAGTCAAAATTCCACTAAATAAGATGGACTACACCCTGTCCCCAGAAATGAAAGTGAAGTAAGGAAACAGCTTGCCTACAATAATACTGAATCACCAAACCCAAAATGCAACAGTAGAATTTAACAAAAAATGTATGTCTCCCAAGCAAATGCAAGACAAAATACCCAGACAAACAAAAACAGGAAAAAGTGTCTTCCATTACTAAATGCTTCTAGAATTTTTGACTCATTCAGTGGAAGTCATGACTAATGGTAATATGAATGCAAAGTAAATGTGCTTGTCTGATAAGGGTTTACTCAATAAATCCTTAGATCATTTTTTGCTGGTTTATTATCTGGAAAAATATAAAAAAAGTAATTTACAGTGGGCAGAATAGTTCAGTCAAAGCTCAACTATTGCAAAGTATGAAAAATTTTACAGCAAAACTGACATTACCCAAGAATGACTACATTCCACTGGGCAAGACGCTGTTAGCTTTAATTACTATTTCATAAAAGCATGTTTACATTCTCCTAAGTATTTTATTTAATCTCTATGTTTACAAAATGTTTTTGTTTCTCAGACCCAAAAAACATAGAATTTCTTGTTAATTATCACTGAAGACTAAAAAAAGGTGTAACTGTATTGATGCTCAACAAGTGCACTAGCATATAAAAGAGTTCTGTAATTGTTTAATTTGCATGATGTATTGTTTGTTTTGAGTATGAAAACAAAACTTTAGAACTTGCATTTCAGAGAAAAGTAGCAAGGTTTGGCATTGGTTTCAATGGAAACAGTATTCAACTCTTCGCTTTTTGAGTTCACTCTCATTTTCATTTTCATTCTTCTGTCAGGAAATCATATAAATACATATATAAAAATGTTTATATGTGTATTACTATAGGGATTTTAATACATTATATTTCTGGGAACCTGAACGGAAAAATAAGCTATTTCTGTCATTATATTAAAATGGCATCATCAGTCAAGACAGTTTGCTAAGCTACACTAGGCAAAATTCATACTAGAAAGAAGTTGGTGCTTTTTCACAATCCTGATTAAATACAATCACAACCAGAAGCTCAGCAGAGCCTGAATCCTTACATAAGAATGATTTTGTTCAAAATTATAACATGCTGCTGCTGTATAAAAGGCTGGATATGAAGGCCTTAAAAAGTTGTTCAAGCTTCTTATGAGGGTGGCAATGTTGATAGCTCTAAGGATGATGTATTAGTGAGCAGTGTCTCGAGAAGGTAGCTAAAGGGCAGTAGTACATGACAACATATATCTATGGCTCTGTAACTTGTCATGTGGATATTATTATTTAGTACTGAGATGACACCTAGATATTCCAATGGGAAATAGTGTAATGCATGCAAAGAACTTACAAACTATCAATGCCAAAGATGTGGTATGACAGAGGCTTCAACTGAACATCCCCTCCCACGCATCCGTTCTTTCCTTCTCACTCCTTTCCTTTCTGCTCTAAATCAGATTTATTTTCAAAGGGCTGGAATACACTGTACCTTTTCAGGTAGGGACAAGGACCATTTAATACCTTTTCTGCCTTGATTTTGGTGCCTTGCTTCTTGTGTGAAATGCTGGTTAATAGTGGGGTAAAAAACTACTGTTCTGCATGTAGAACAACACACACTTCAAGATTCACTGCATCATTTCTAAGTTTCAAGGTCCTGACCTACACGAAGAAAAATTGCTGAAAGAAACTGCTTTTCTACATGTTGCAGGATATAAAGCTGACAACTTTTTATAACGTGATTCCAAAAAATATCTGTTGCCTTGAACTGAATAAAACTAGAGACAGATTGAGGTATAGTCTGAGAATTAATTATCTGTTGTATGACTGTGGATTATTAACAAAACCTTGTACAAATAACAGGAGATCTGGATTATAAGCAAAAGCATCTGTCTGATAAATTAATGAAAACAAAAAAAAAAATCAAAAGTTTGCATTATATTTTAGAATATTTTTCTTTGATATAGAAGCTCACTAAAATGGCATTTCATTCACAATTCCTTACAGAACAAAACCAGTTGAACAGTACAACAAATTGACACATTTTTCTTTTGTTCAAAGAAAAATAACGTGTATAATAATAATTAAAAAGTTGTCTACACAAGTAGTTTCTTCAGCTAAGAAGAACAGATGGAGATTATAAAAGCACGAAATTCAGACAGCAAGGAGATGAACAACAACAGTTTCCATGGCAGTTCACAGCACTGTAATTTAACATGCAGATATTACTACTTTTAAGTACAGCTATCATGCTTAGACTATCATTAACTAATAGCAGATGGAGTCTCCATCCTTCAAGATATTAAAAAGCTGTCAGGACATGGTCCTGGGTAACTGGCTCTAGGTGGCCCAGCTTGAGCACGGAGGGTTGGACAAGATGACCTCCAGACATCCCTTGCAACCTCAACCATTCTGTGATTTAGTGAACGATACTGTCTGTATTAACAAATTATGGTAAGAGCTGTTATGTACCACTTCTGTGGGTGCTGACAGTGATGCTAGTAGGCTTCCCTCTTTATGCTTTGAATTTCCAGAGACTGTAACAACTTTTGGAGCTAAAAGTATCTGCGCATAGAAGAAGCACATCAATCTTGTTTATAGGATCCAGTGATTTACCATTTACTTTGAATGAAGACTGTTTAAAGGCAAGCAAGTACACAGAAAATGGGATGCAATGAATCATGGGCATATCATAGGTCAATCATTCCATTCTGTCTAATAGTCTCCTTTCTTTTTTTTTTTAGACAAAGGAAGTGGAATAGTTCTAACCTACCTAGCCATCAGTAAAGTATTTGAAAGGGGGATGATGACTGGGTGAAGTTCAAGATTTGAGAGATGCTACCTGCAAAGACCTTCTAGGATCAGTCATAGGACTGATCTGATTCCTATTTCTTTCCACTCTACTTAATGATGTTCATACAAACATAGTTTCAGTTGTTCAGTGTTTCTGAAATTACTGAAACTAGCAGATAGCACAGTAACTAACTGACCTTGATGCTACAGAGTTATACTCCACAGAAAGAACTGGACGACCATAACGATACTAATAATTGAAATGAAGTGAATTTTGGCAGTATGACATGCAAGAGCATGCATTTCCAAAGAAAAAACAACAAGAAATGAAAAAAGGAGGATAAAGATCTGGATATATTAATAGAGTATAAGATGACTTTACATAAGTGGAACAGAAGAAGCTTACTTAAGGTAACTGTAGGTTACAGGTATTTTCAGTAGAGGCAGGAAAGACAAGAATGAGGCACGTGTGAAACCTCCTCTGGGGTAATATATACATTTAACTCTAGTCATTCATTCCCAAAAAGACAACTTCAAACCGAAACATGAAAGCAGAATGTGATCAAGATTAATTCATTTGTGATGAATAATAGCTGGAAATGAAGAAAGGCTGTTTCAGATAACAAAAGCAAACAGATATAAACTGGCATGGAACTAGAACATTAAAACAATTCCTGCAATTCAAAGATTGAAGTTCAGGAATAGTTTTCCAAGAAGCAGTGGGACAACCCCCCAAATAAGCTAATTGTAAAACAGAGTTTAATCAATTTATGAAAGCAACTATATGATATGCTGCATTTGACAGCAAAGACACAGACATGGAAACTCAGGAAATCCTAACTTGTAAGTACTCCAAAGGGAGTCGAGATAAAAAGTGGGGTGAGATGTGAGTCTACGATAGCAAGGATCTGAAAAAGTATACAGATATTTTTGCACTCTGATCTGCACATGATGCAGTCCCATTCAAATGTATCTGCCTTTTCTTTCAGCTGCACTGGTTCAGACTCTTCAAATTTAAGACTTGAATCAAGTATAGTATAAGCTTGGCTTATAGTATAACAGGTATCACCGTACTTAATGACAAATGTTCTTTCTTTAATAAACAGAATACCAACTTTCAGCTCTGGCTCTTGAGCCATGTTGCTAGGAAAGGTGATGCTTTACAGCAGCATGCTTACTTCAGAAAAAAAACCCCACATTTTTCTGGCTTCTGATATGGTAAACCATCATCTCTACTATTCAGCTATTTGGCTGTTCAAAAAACAGAAATGGAAATTGCTTTTTTCTTTAAGACAATTATATCAAATGGCTATTCTAGGGGGGGGTTTTGTTTCATTGGGGTATTTTTAATACTTTACTATTCTATTTTGTATTTTACTGTTTTTCTACTATGGTTAATAAAAATAGGTTATAATCATTTGACAAAACAGAACTGACAACACAGAAGGAAAGAAAAAAGAAAAAACTGCTTCAATGTGAAATCTATGAGGTTTTGAATTTCTTATTAATCCTTTACTTAGCAAGGAGCGATAGAAAACATTCAGTGGTAGGAGCCCTTGTCTCCACTATTATCAATGAGCTAACACAGCAAAATCTCCTTACTTCTGACCAGTCCAAAGCAACCCACTGTGGAGGACAGGACTGATTGTTACATGGCTCTTTTTCAATAGGTCGATGTGTTAAACAGTTGGTATTGTCCAGTGTCTCCTCCTCGGAAGGTCCAATCTTTCTGATACAGAGAACTGTTCTTGAACGCATTCCTCCATCACAGGTCTTGCTACATTCTGACCAATCTCCTATAAACCATCTGGATAGAAAAAGTTAGGAGAGTCAGTTAATGCATTTCAGAAATGGAGCAGATCATTGCAGAAACCCAGAATCCAAATAGATTAAATTACTAAACCTAAATCATTGTTAACAATACACGTATTCACAGTAAAATAGAGTAGAAACTTACTGGTCTTTTTACTGAACATTTTAATTTATGCCTCACTGCAATCATATCTCCCAAATAACACTAACACTGTATTTTTCTACAGCAGCAATTTCCAGCCTAGGCTATAGTAGTTAGAAAGGAGTGTTGAGCATGACAAAACTGCAGCTATTTAAGTAGATTTGTACTGGACTTGCCTGAAATTATTTATCTGAAAGTGGTTTGCAACTGGAAATGTTTGAGAACCACTGCTGTAGGTTATGGCACAATTTAAAAGCTAAGATGGTCTAGTATCATTGCAATAAAATAATTCGATCTCCAAATTGGGCTGTTAATTCTCATCGGATTATTAAACATTTCAAAATGTTTTTACAAAAGGCTATGCTGAAATGCAAAATATTCTTATTTATCAGTGTAAGTAAAGCAAACACTAGTAAAACACGAATTTATCACATAAAAAAATGACATCAACAAATATTTAAAAAAATTTAAAGCACTGTATGATAGCTGCTATGAGAACTTCTGAGTGTTTGCGTGTACATAGTAAAAGTCAGGAGTTGAACAGTATATTTAGATTACACTGTGTTGCCGCCGAGATTAAAGCAGCTGTTAATCTGTCTGTAATTCTTTTTTTCTACTGATGAATGGTTAATGCAGCTCAATTCACTGGGAATATCTCTTCATATTGTCGAGCATATTTGGTCTTCAATATTTTATATGCTGATTAGATACACTTGCCTGAATCATCCTTGCAAAGGATGAAGGTAAAGTCTAGTATGCTATTACAAGCTGACAGTATGCTAAAAATGACAGGCATGTCAGTCACTGTGGATGTTCCTGGAGGTATGCTTGGAGCTGCCTCATAAGACTTGTTATTTTCTGAAGCCTCTGTCAAAACACTGCTGCTATCCTGTCTTGTGTTACAGAATGTGTAATATATTCTAATATGAACCTAGATCAATGCAGAGATGCAAACAAATAAGCCATATTCTGTCATTCATTTCCCAGCAGAAGAGAATTAGTGATTCTTCTCCACCAAACTTATGCTTTTACCACAGCTGGGAGAATTAGATGCTCTTCAGAGCTTTGGAAAGGGTGAAGTGTTAATTTTTAGTTGGTACTATGATTTGCTCAAGTGCATTTTCAGGTACCTTTTATGTTTATACTGTATGACAAGACAGTACTATTCATAATTTACAGAACTACGAGGGTTACATGTATCATTTCTTGAAATCTGGAACTTTAAGAGTTACCTATTGTAATAACAAAGAAAATATTGTGAATATTGCTGTTACTCAGGGACATCAAGTATAATGTAACCGGCATTCAGTTGAAAGAGTAACATTTTCATAACTTTTTGGTATACACCATAAAGGAAAGCAAAACTGTGTTAACTAAACAAGGAAATATTTGGCCACTCTACGTAAAACAGAAGTTTTACTGGGTGATAAATCTTCCAGCCAAAAGGGTCAAACTTGTTTGGGTCTATCTGTCATTTGAACAGCTTTCTAGACTACTTGCAGGATCAGGAATCAAGAACCTTTCCTTAGGAGTTTGGTACTTTGTATTCACCCTGTGGGGAACATCAGAATGGAGGCAGATGTGGGCTGAACTGCTCGACATATTCAGGCAGATGCTGATTAATACACACTACCCACTTTCTGAATCTTGATGACTTGAGTTTCACCATGTTCATCAATTGTCCCTGCTGTACTGGATGGAGAATCCAGAAGTGTCCTGCTTTGTGGGCTGGGTTTTTTTTTCTTGTTTTCATTTTTTAAATAATGCCATTGCAAAAAACAAAACATTAACTAGTTTGGAATAACTATGTTAACACTACTTTTTAAGGTGCTAATTTGTTAACAGTTAAGCTACACAAAGGATGTGTTTGGTAAAAAGGAATTGACCAAACATGACCACTTCCCAAGTTCTGCTCTCAGGTACATGGTGTGAGAGTTTAGTTAGTGCACTTATAGCCATGCTAAACAGTGTTATCCAAGCAGAATGAGACTGCATATCCTTGCAGGGTAAACATGTATTTATATATAGACTGTGGGGACGACGATTTAGACCTACTTTAGGCCTGTTTGTGAGACACCACATTCACACTCAAACACACTCAAGGTGAGAGCAGTGTAATGGCTTCATTTCTGTTTATGTCAAATGAGTATGGTACATGACACAGGGAGAGTAAGTGTAGAAGACATTGCTCTGCCATCCTGCAACCAGTCACCACACCAGGGAAGCAGCTGATACTCCAGGAAGAAGCTGGCATCATGAAGACCTGCAGGCATTTTAATGCATTATAGTCTTGTTTCATTCCTCCCAGTGTCCTTCATGCTACCATTTTACAGTTTCTAAGAGACATTTAAAATAGACCACAGTATTTCTTTATTGTGCAGTATCTGCATTTAACCAGCATTCATGATTTTCATGCCCAATGAGAATATAGCTACAGATTGTCACCAAACTTAAACTAACCAGACCTTGTGAATCAATAAACTGTTGTCTCTCTTTCATTTTTTCCACAACTTCTGTTTGTCTCAAAACCTAAGAAGGAGGTGTTGTGCTTATGCTGAAATTACTTTCTAGTGCAAAATATCACAACTGTTTCTAAATAGATTTTATGGTGAGAATAAACTGTGCTACAGATCCTTGCCAAATTTCATTTTCGAACAAATGAGCTGCTGTGTTTTTAATTATCTTTTCTATATATAGCATACAGCTATCTTTAAAAATAAAACTAAACAGACGTAATCAAGTATGCACCTAATCCTTAAGGCACACAGCATTACTGTACAACGCTGAGTATCCTGGAAAGTTGTTTGACAAAACTATTATCAGTAAATTATTTGGTCTACTAAGCAGTTTCTGTGTTTGCCATTTCTCATGTGAACACTTCAACCCAAATTTCAATATAATATACTTAAAAATATGGCAAACATTTAGTATGCAATGTAATTATCTATGGCAAAGTTAGTCTCACCTCAAGATTATTCTGTCATTGTTGCCTTAAGAATGGTCCCCAGTTCTACTCTGAGGACTATTAAACACATCTGACACTTACACCCCAAGAAACTGCTTTGCCAGTATCTTTTTACTTACAATGCCTGAGCTGCTTTGTGTAGTTTAAATACCACTGCTCTTCAGTCAAATCAGTCCTCCTCTAGGTATGTATTTTTCACAACTGATTTGAGAGGAACAAGAAACCATAACCAAAAACCAAAACTAAATATCCTGTCTGGTAAGACAGGTCCCTAATACTAGATAAGAATTTTTTACACATTTGGTCAACAGGATGTATTATAGATTACAAAGACTTTTTCATCTATGCAGAACACATGTCCCTCTTAGTGATTAATGACTTACTCAGGTGGACAAGGCTCAGTGTTGCAAGCTCTTTGGTTTTCTGGAGGCTTACTGTCAGGGTCACAGTAATTGTTTTGTACAATGGAGCTGTCATCCAGCCTTTTACACACCACCTCTTGTTTCTGCACACCTTGAGATGAAATGAAACACCATTAATTAATCATTCTTGCTCTTCTACTTGTTGGGCAAAAGTGTGTTTCACCTATTGATTAATAATCCTACCACCCCACTTTAATTGGCTGAATGCTACAGAGGTGTGAATCCCAATTGACTGAATGCCCCTTGACCACAATAAATCTTTTATTTTCCTTCAATTTTAGGCCACCCTACTGAAAGAAGATTTTAAATTGCTGTTGTTTTCTAAAACAAAGGGAATATATTTATAGATTTACCAACAGATTGTTTTTATTTGTATATTGCACAAAATCCATTTTCTGTCTACCCTCCTCTTATAGTAAAAGACATCTAGATTTCCAAAGAAAACATCACCAAATAGAATGTGGTCACACTTCAGTGCAGAATTATTGTTTATGTGCTCTGGTTTAAAATAAACCAGCAATACTGGGAAACAGTGTTGAATTTTTATACATGTCATCCTATAAACATTTTCTTCATTAAAATAACAGAAGTATTATTCATTCTGAAAGATACAGTCTGCCTCTGTGAATGCTCATTTTGTCTGGCACTCCCAGCTCCTCTTTCACTGTTAACCATCAACAGGGCAGTTTAGAACTTATTGTTATTCCCAAAAATATAGTGATGTATTACTGTCAAGGCAACATCATAAGGTAGCATATTAAGCAGATTTTTCTGATTTTTAAAAAACAAGGTCTAAAGAAAGGCATTCAAGAACCATAGATATGACAACAGTGCAGCTCAGAGTATTGTTGTAAAGAGTAGTACACACGGCCTGCTCCTCTTTTTTTAGAACAAGCTGTATGTTTGGTAGCATAAAAAGACTGTGGATCTGCAATTTATGTGCAGTTCTTATTGAAAATGAGAAGTCATAATATGAAATAATAGGATTATTTGTACGATAAAAGTTGCAAGAAGTCCTGAACCTTTCTTAATAACAGAAGCAATTATTTAAGTTTTTCCAAAATGTGAAATGCATACAATTAAATAGGGATTAAAATATCCTGGCTTCAAATATCTGTCAACTTTACTTTACAGCCCTCTCTTCATTTTAAGACAAGCTTTTTATAGCAGGTAGATGTGCCGTAATAAAATTAATTATATAAATACGTTTTTCAGACACTAAACATCCCACTAAAAACATGGGATTTCTTTCACAAAATATTTGTAGTCCTTTTGCTCATCTTGAACAAGCTCAACAACTTACCTTGCAATTGCTTCCTTTGTTATTCATTATGGAAAGGAATCAAATCTTCTACTTTGGTTCCTAAAATGTGACCTCTACAGAATTCACATATTTAATTCCAACAGTGAGTCAAGCCTAGCCTTAAGACACCAGAAGTTTGGCCCCACAAAGCATCCTGCTTTGAACAGAAGTCTCCCAGTCTATACACAGAGGCATGTGAAATATCTTCATGATGTTATACCCAAAGGACATGGGGAAAATGGTAACCTCCTTTTTCATGAGTCTTGAGGATGCCATGCGCTCGCCCACGAGGCTGCAGATGTAGGAGTAGGTATGATCCCCTCTCACCCTGAGGGGATTCCTAATTCCCATGAGCACAGTGTAACCTCTGTGACTTAGTAGTTAATTTAGCTAAGGTGGCAAGATTGTGGTTTCTAGTCCATAGATTATTTCTAGTTTTTATTCAATTACAATCTGATGTAAACTGTCTAAACCACCTTGAGAGCAAGGATGAAAACCCATACCTGCCTGTGCCAGATGAATGTCTTCTTTTCTGGTTACCAATTAAACCCCATTCTTGTCCTCCTGCCACAGGCCCCATGAATCTTGCATCCCTGGCTGCACTGTGGCCCAGAATGCTTATTTAAAAAATCTTCTCTTTCCCCGCCTTCTTAGACTCCTCAACTTTCTATGGCACGCAGTTAAGAGTACTATCCTGGAGATGTACTCCCAGCTGAAATCTCTTCACTCTACAATAGGGAATTCCTATTTAATAGACAACTGTCACGGCATCCTGCAAAATATGGGTATCACCCCTCACATAGAAATAGAGCCTTATTAATTCAAATACTCTCAGGAAAACCCAGCGGTCTGGGTCCTAAGCACATAAAAACGTTCCATGTGTCCTCAACTCTAATGTTCGTGCTCCTGACAAGCAGGAGAGGAGTCAGATTCATCACTTAGCATACCTTTTTTTACAGGACTGCTGTTTAGCAGGTGAGAACTTTGTATCAGCCCTCAAAATCACCTGCTACCTCACCTCAACTCAAAATCATTAACCACATTGACATCAAAGATGCCTAATGCTAGTCTTCACTCTACTGCAGTATCTAAATCCAGAGTCCAGAGCTTTGCTGCTGGGATATCTCCTTTTTGATTACAGCTACCCATAACCTTCACAAAGCAGGCACTTTAAAACAGGTTGTAAATAATTTCACACATCTGACATCTCAGGTTATCCATAAACATCACAAAAATTTTAAAGTAAGCTTTATTTACCAAAAAGATACTGATTAATATGAAGCATGTCTTGCAGGTGAGCCAGGTAAACCAATCAGCTTCTTCCATTTGCTCTTCTTTCTACATGTTATCTGGATGCCACATTAAACAGCAGGTACCACTAAGCAGCACAGAGGGCTGCCAGACTGTTTTCTGAGTGTATCCTACATACACAAATCTACATGAATAAGCTAAATAGAAAACACCATTTTCGAACAGTATTCAACCTCCATTTTTTCTGCTAATTTTCAGTTTACGGGCTTTACATGTTGGAAAAAAATCTTTTTGCTAGATAGTTAGGTCCAGTTGGAAGTGAGAAACAACTTAAATCATTAGCATGGGGGACCCCTAAGGACCTGAAGGCCTCCAAAGATGTTGGTTGACTGTGTTAAAATACAGATATTCTCTTTCAGATATTCATCCATCAGGTATCAAAGATTTTAGAGCTTCACATAAAGATGTTCCATTTACTGCATTGTCAGCACCGAATATTTCAAATACATGAAACTATATAAAGCTGAAATTCAGTGAGATCCTGCATTATAAGGGCAATTAAATAACCTTGGAACACAGAAACTTGGAAGCAACTAGAAGCAACACCCTTCTATTGCTGGGAACCACTCTATCTAAACCCTTTCATAAACTGATCAAGCTCCACTTTAAGTCCACTTTCTCTGAACTTCACACCTGTGACTACTATAAACATTTCAATTTCTATTCTAGATGCATTAATTGCCAATTTCATTTTTTAAACTCAAAACAGTCTTTCTGTTTAAATAACTTTATTGTGTTAACCAAGTCGACTCTTGCAGTCTCTGTGTTGTTAGAGACACCATTCCTTTGGTCAGTTTCACAAACCTTCTGTGCATCTGCTCACACCTGAGTTTATTACAGCCACAACACAGTGCCCAGTACTTCAGAAGGATTTTACCAGTGCGCTATCCGGTGTCACTAATCCTTTTAAATCAATACATCCTAAAATCAAATCTGCCTTTATCATGACTACAACATATCCCAGTCTTCCCCATATGTCTCCTAGCACTGCACTGTCAGTAAACTTCATCAGAGGTTTCTAATTTTTATGCTGCCATCAGAACAAGAAAAACTGAAGTCTCATGAGTCATGTGAAAGGTCTTTAAGAAGCCCACTAGGCTTACTGCCTTTTGGCGCAGTAATTTATATTTTAAGCATGCCTCTTGTCCACTGATTTTTTCTAATTCTTTTTTAGATGTAGGTGACAACAAAAGCCTTAAGAAAACCTAGATCAAGGAATCTTCTACATTTCCTTGGTCTAGAAAATTAGTTATATATTAAAATACATCTGTATATAGTCCAGCATGACTCATCATGCTACACTTTGCCTCTTTTGTCACTTATTTACAGATCTTTATACTTTTTTCAAAATTTCAGATCAGTTAGTAGTTCAACGTTGTGTATTTTTTTCTGTATATGTACATAGATACACACGCACAGAGATGATTTTCTTCAGTTCCCTACTCCTTTAGTACTATTTTAGTAGAGAAAAGACATAACAATTGCAGTATGAAAGAGAAAGAAAAATGTTTACCAGATTAAGCTCTCTTTTGTAATCTCTTCCTTTGGTTCTTGACAAATAAGTGGAAGAACTAAATATTTGAGAAGCTGTGACAAGATGATTCACTTTAAATTCTAATCTATGCAAACACTGCCAACAGATGAGAATAATTAAAATCAGATCTGACAACCTGAGTAGGAGTATTCTTTTGCAATTTTCTACTCAAATTTCACCATGATGAGAAACAGTATTTAAAAGGTCTAGCCAAACAGCAATGCTAGTAACATGGCACTGCTAGTTGACAGAGAATTTATGTTCAGCTCTGACTGATGAGTAATCATTTATCCTTTCTATCACAAGCTACCTTAATTCTCTTGGTGGCTGATAAAATAGGTTGAATGTTGCCTTCATAATGATATTTCTCTCAAATATAATTGCTTACGATAATAATTCATACACACTTTAGAATTAAGCATTTTCATGATGCATACCATTCTTGCAAATATATTTATAGGATAGCATAGATATTAATGTTATCTTTTCACTGAATTTCCTACAGGCATCAGACACATTTCCTTCTAGGCTTTGCCTAAAAATTGGCAGCCTCAGTAAATTCATTTCTGAGGAGCTATGTAGTAAGAAAGTATTCTGAAGAACTATGAACACAAAGTATCATTGTGCTCAGTTTTTAAAAGAAATTAAGTCAGACACGTTACTTATTGAACAGAGGTAGCGTATCATCCTAAAACAGTATTCACCACTATTCACTCACACAGTGAAGAATCTTTAATCCACGGCAGGAAATAAATTAATCCAGTTTTAAAATGTACTGCAGCATCTTGCCACACAGTATGTAAACTTTACATCACTGCTGTCTAATTACAGTGTTATATAAAACAAAATCTCAGTAACAAAATTCACATTCTAAATTTAAGACAAGAAAAAGAAATGGAAAAATCTAGAAGTGCAGTTTGTACCGAGACAACAGCTACAACTTAGTTAAGCCCTGTGGGCCTTGAAACAAAATCTTTTTAAATTATCAACTCTTCCCTGAGTATATGGTCTCTCTTAAAACAATCGAAAAAGCACAGCTAAACAAGTTCATTTAAACTCTTGAGAGAATTAATTACAAGCAGTTAGACAGAAACACTCTGCTTTCAAATCTACAGATTTATAGTTTATAATAAAAGACATAAAATGTCCTCATGACTGGTCAATGCAATTCTAATAGAAAACAAAACTCCAGTGGTTTGGTGACCATAATCTCCAGAGAACTGAGATGTTTTGCAGATTTCAATTCACGAATAGTCGGCATGACTTTCAGCAGCCAAATTTTAAATTACACGGAGCACATCTTATTCTTAAATTAAAATTGCAGGCATGTAAATACTGTATCTATTTTTAAAAGCAATCCCAAAAATTGTGGTTTGTGATTGCAACAGCTAATTATAAAGATGCCAGTACCAATACATAGTGAATCCTGCATCACTAAAACTGCTGCATGCTGGTTAACCCAGACATACTTTCTGAGCTCACTCATCAGATCACAAGATGTACATCATAGAGCCAAACTTACATTTTTCTTGATGAGGAAAAGTATGTTTTATTTGTCTAAAGACAGTTTCATATTTCATCTGAGGGCATGAAAGAAAAACATAGTAGGCATCACTGTACAAGAGTGATGAGCAGCAAAGAAAACTGGACAGCAATCAATTTAATTATAATAGTATACTGACTATTTCATAAAAAACCATGATATTAAAGACAGTTAACTCATCTGCAGATGAACTCTAATAGAATGATTGAAATCAAAACCAATGCTTAGGCTATATCTGGTAAATTCCAGGTAATAAATGCTGTCATTTGTTGCCATTTACTGCTAGAATTTATTAAGCATGGAAGAAATTTTAAAAAGCGGGGTATGCACTTATTGGAGTTTATTTTTAAATGCATACCAAAATAAAAACACACAGAATGATTATTTTTTTTTCCTTTGTTGAATTTTTTTGAACAATACCACGAGCAGTTCACTTCCTTATTAATACTTATAGATATGGACAAAGTCATACACTTGCCGTTGGAAAGCTACCACGTAACATACACAGAACAAAAGGCATGAAAGTAAATAAACTACAATTCTGTGATCTGTAAGTGATATATATCTCTCTCCTATTTTAGCACTTTCCTCTTCTCTTTCCAGCCCTCATTTTATTAGTTTCTATTTCTACGTATTCTAGTTTTCCCTTTCTCAGACTTTCTCATTAAATAATAAAATAGTCAGGTCCTTAAAGAAAATCTTTTGTTGTTGTCATCAATTTTTTCTACATTCTAGTGAACTGTTCATCCATCCATCCCTTCCGAATTCCCTGTGTTCTCTCCTCTCCCACTCTTCTCTGTATAGACAAACTTGCACTGTACATTCTGGTGTTCTCTGGCATTGTTTTCCTGTAGTCTTGTCCAAGTCTGCCACCAGCAATAAAGACCTATATGAGGTAATAACAAACTTCCCTTCTGAAAACTCTTCACTCAGAGTAGAACTGTGAACTTTCAGGAAAAAGGGAATTAATATGGAGAATACATGTAGATCAGTTTTACATAATGTTCCCAGAGAGGAAGAACTAGCTCAGATACCATAAATTTGTATTTTTAAGAGAAGTTTTTCAATATAGAACATACTAGTTTCAGTGTACAAAACCAAAAGCTGCAATTCTGGATTTCCAAGCCTAAGAACAGATACTAAGAGATATTAAAAATGAATTAAGTTATATTCTCATCCTACACATGAGTACGTGAATCCAGGAAAATAAAAGAGTTGTCTGTTACCAGGCAAGCCTTTTTAACTACCTGGTAAATCTGAAGAATCTATTTTTAGAAAAACTTAAGAAAATACCAAAATAAGCCTCAGACTTTGGAGATTTGATTTCTTCTTGGTCTACTGTATAGAGTATAATGCTCAATGCCACAGAAACTATGGAATATTTTGTTCTTTTCTCCTTTAACATGAATGACATTACTAAATACACAGTTTACAATCTCTCATGAAAGAAAGACTAACTTCATTCTGCTTTTTAGAGGCAATCTAAACATGTAACCGCTTGTTTCACAAACTTTAATTTATCTCCTAGACCACGCTATGAAGAACACAGGGGGAGAGGAGGTATAATATCTGCTGTGGAAAGAGTCCATTGATTTCAGGTGCCTGGCTGAGTTTTTGGAATACTCTGCTTTACACACACTTCACGCAATGATGAAATTCATTGCACGCCTCAGGGGTCAGACATTCCAGAGAGGTACCCATATAATGGTGAACTCATAATTAGCAAGTAAGACTGTAATGTATGCTTTGAGTTGCTCAGTATCACATGAGAACCACACAAGGGAGGCAGGAATGGAATCCAGAGCTCTGGCACCGCACTGAACTGTTATAAGCAGGAAAGCCTCCTCCTCCCTCCTTCCTACTATTCCATTTACCATGTTCTTCCCATTCTGCAAAACTGAGACAGGCCCTAGAACACAGGTCCTGTTTGAAAAGTCAAAGCACTTTTACTGTTCAGATGTGACTCAACAGCACAGCAGACAAGAACATAATACAGAAGTCCAGTGGAAAAGACGCATGTTACCATCTAATTAAAGATTGTAGATTGCTCCTAGCTTGCTCTTAGCTTGCTCCTTGGCTTCTGACTGCTCTAGTTATCGTTCTCCAAGATAAGGCCTACAAGCAGCTCCAGGAACAGCTGAACGCAGTGGATTGCTATCAAAATACTATTATGAAGACAAAGACTGGACACTTCTGCAATATACAATACTTCAAAACTATTTAAACTTTGCACTGCCAAAATGCTGCTCTAGCCTTTGTGCTCTACTTCAGGACATTCAGCACATATTTGCAAGTTCACATTACCTCAACATCACTTTGGTGGGCTGTAATGCAGATCTCACTTTTTATTTTTTTTAGATTTTTTGAATTAAAAAACATACAAGAAGTAATAACTCTGTGTTAAGAGTCACAGACTTGGTCAAATGGTATGTAATGCAGATATAGTCAGTCTGATTTAGAGAGAACTATACTTAGGTAGTGTGGAGTGGACAGGAGCTAGCCTGTGACAGAGTCTCAGAGAATGGTCCCTGCTCACCTGGTCCTGTTCCACAGAACAGCCATAACTACAGAAAACAATTTAAGATTTCACAGTCATCCTTAATTCTGTCATTTCCTTGCTTCTAAATACTTGCAAATTTGATGTCCTTTTAAGACAGCTTTTTAAATGTTACATACACCTAGACAAAAAGACATAACATTAAAATACAGACATGTTCAGAAATAGAAGTTAAATGTGTTGATTAGAATTTAGATTTGCCCACAGCTTTGATATAAAGCCTATGCTTTGATATAAAAGCACATCTGGCTCTACATCATCTAGAGCTTCCCTGGATCAAGATGGAATATTATATGATCAAGCCTTGTCGAGTCCATGCACAGGTGAGCTACACCAACTACAATAAAAGGCAGAAAAATGTTGATGCCTTTAGGTTGTTCACAGTCTGCCCCAATGTCACTATGTACTTTTTTTTAACCTCATAAATAAAAAATAATTTCCATACTAATATTCCTTACACATGCTTATTGTCCTTTTTTTACTTTCAGTGAAAAATTGTTTAACTGTTTAATATTTTGTTATCGGTTGATGTAGGGCAAAATGTCTCTTGTAAAGAACAGAGTTCAAGTAAATAGAACTTCAGTAACAGACTTCATAATGAATCCTATAGAAATAAACAAAGCCATGCAGTGGTTTCGTTCCTAAGTTTTCTCTACACTTCGTATTTATGTAACAACAGCAACACAGCAGGGTATAGGCAGTCCAGGAGGTTCCTAGAATGCACTGATGATAACTTCCTTCTCCAAGTGACAGAGGAGCTAACGAGAAGAGGTGCCATGCCAGACCTTGTTCTCACCAACAAGGAGGGGCTGCTGGGGAATGTGAAGCTCAAGGGAAGCCTTGGCTGCAGTGACCATGAGATGGAGTTCCAAGATTCTTAGGGCAGCGAGGAGGATGCACAGCAAGCTCACTATCCTGGACTTCAGAAGACTTTGGCCTCTTCAGGGATCTGCTTGGCAAAGTACCATGGGATAAAGCCCTGGAGGAAAGAGTGGCCCAAGAAAACTGGTTAATATTCAAGGATCACTTCCTCCAAGCTCAGGAGCGATGCGTCCCAACAAAGAGGAAGTCAGGCAAAATACCAGGAGGCCTGCATGGATGAACAAGTTCCTCCTGGACAAACTCAAACAGAGAAAGGAAGGCTACAGAGGGTGGAAGCAAGGACAGGTAGCCTGGGAGGAATACAGAGAAATTGTCCGAGCAGCCAGGGATCAGCTTAGGAAAGCTAAAGCCCAGATAGAGTTAAATTTGTCCAGGAATGTCAAGGGCAACAAGAAAAGCTTCTACAAGTAGGTCAGTCATAAAAGAAAGACTAGGGAAAATGTGGGCCCTCTCAGGAAGGAAGCAGGAGACCTGGTTACCAGGGATATGGAAAAGCTGAGGTACTCAATGACTTTTTTGCCTCAGTCTTTACTGACAAGTGCTCTAGCCACACCGCCCAAGTCGCAGAAGGCAAAGGCAGGGACTGGGAGAAGAAAGAATTGCCCACTGTAGGAGATGATCAGGTGCAAGACCATCTGTTGTGGTTTGGGCTGGATTGGCCACTGAGCCGAATGACAGATACTCGCCCCCATCTCTCTCTTCAAGGAGAGGAGGGAGAGAGAGAAGGAGACTTATGAGGAACCTGAAGGCGCACAAATCTATGGGACGTGATGAGATGCATCCATGGGTCCTGAGGGAACTGGTAGATGAAGTTGCTACACCACTATCCATCACATTTGAGAAGTCATGGCAGTCCGGTGAACTTCCCGCTGACTGGAAAAGGCGAAACATAACCCCCATTTTTAAAAAGGGAAAAAAGCAAGACCCAGGGAACTACAGGCCAGTCAGTCTCACTTCTGTGCCCGGCAAGATCATGGAGCAGATCCTGCTGGAAAATCTGCTAAGGCACATGGAAAATAAGCAGGTAATTGGTGACAGCCAACATAGCTTCACTAAGGGCAAGATGTGTCTGACAAATTTGGTGCCCTTCTACAACAGGGTTACAGCGTTGGTGGATAAGGGAAGAGCAACAGATGTCATCTACCTGGACTTGCGCAAAGCATTTGACACTATCACGCATGACATCCTTGTCTCTAAATTGGAAAGACATGGATTTGACAGATGGACCACTCAGTGGATAAGGAACTGTCTGGATGGCCACAATCCAAGAGTTGCAGTCAACAGCTTGATGTCCAAGTGGAAGCCAGTGATGAGTGGCACTCCTCAGGGGTCGGTATTGAGACTGGCGCTGTTTACTATCTTTGTCAGTGACACGAACAGGGGGTGCTACTGGACCCTCAGCAAGTTTTCAGGCAACACCAAGCTGTGTAGTGCGGTTGACATGCCTGAGGGATGCAATGACATCCAGAGGGATCTAGGCAAGCTCGAGAAGTGGGCCCATGTGACCCTCATGAAGTTCAACAAGGCCAAATGCAAGGTCCTGCACCTGGGTCATGGCAATGTCAAGCACAAATACAGGCTGGGAAGAGAATGGATTGAGAGCAGCCCTGAGGAGACTTTGGGGTGTTGGTTATGAGAAACTCAACATGACCTGGCAATGTGCGCTCACAGCCCAGAAAGTCAACCATATCCTGGGTTGCATCATAAGAAGCGTGGCCAGCAGGTCAAGGGAAGGGATTCTGCCCCTCCACTCTTGTGAGACCCCACCTGGAGTACTGCATCCAGCCCTGGAGCCCTCAGCACAGGAAAGACATGGACCTGTTGGAGCAGGTCTGGAGGAGGATCGTGAAGATGATCAGAGGGCTGCAACACCTCTCCTGTGAAGACAGGCTGAGAGAGTTGGGGTTGTTCAGCCTGGAGAAGAGAAGGCTCCGGGGGGACCTTAGAGCAGCCTTCCAGTACCTGAAAGGGGTCCTACAGGAAAGATGGAGAGGGACTATTTATCAGGGAGTATGGCGATAGGATGAAGGGTAATGGTTTTAAACTGAAAGAGGATAGATTTAGATTAGATCTCAGGAAGAAATTCTTTACTGTGAGGGTAGTGAGGCACTGGAACAGGTTGCCCAGGGAAGCTGTGGATGCCCCATCCCTGGAAGTGTTCAAGGCCAGGTTGGATGAGGCTTTGAGTAACCTGGTCTAGTGGAAGGTGTCCCTGCCCATGGCAGGGGGGTGGAACTAGATGATCTTTAAGGTCCCTTCCAACCCAAACCATTCTATGATTCTGTGATACTAGCCAATTTTTCCAGTTCTGGTCTCTATCTCTACAACCTTTGTCTCCCTTTTCTTTTTTGCTGACTCAGCTCCCTTCTAGAATTGTGTCTTTTTTTGGCACATGGCAAAAGGTTTTTCATAAACTGGGGGGAATACCAGATACTCATGGAGAAAGCAGATACAGTTTTTAACACGAATTAAAGATACAATGAAATATGTATTCCCTGAGCACAGAGCTCAGTGAAAATAAGTGACCATAGTATATCCTCATACTAAAATGAAAGTGAGAAAAGTGCCTGGTTTAGCCACCATAAGCTACCAAAGAAAATCTTCCCCTCCAAAAAAAAATTTAAAATGAATAGATGTCTGCAGTTTTCAGGGATTCACAAATCTTCCCTGAAAATTAATTAATTAAATCAAAAAGTTTTAAACCAGACAAGTGCTTACTCCTTCACAGCCACTTATTTTTTCCATTGTATATTGTCCAGTCTGTGAAATGACTGACCTGCATGACAGAAGATCCACGTCTAAAATCTTGTCTCTACTCAAATCAATCGGATTTTTCCCATGACTTCAAAAGGATCATTAACTCATTGCCATCATAAAAATAGCATTTGGCAGTACTTGTAAGGTTCTGATACTTGGAACTGTTTTTTGCTATGAGCTAGGCACTTCCCCTCTTTATACTTCTTCTTTTAAATGCTCCTTTTCCTACCAGACTCACCATTACTAAAATAGCAGTTAAAAAAGCAATCTGTCACCCAGGAATCCAACAAATGAATAATAAAAATATTGGAGAAAGTTAGCACCTTCCTCTATTTTATTTCAAGACTTTGTCTATTTAGGAGCACAGAAAAGAATTTGTGCTGTCCTTTGTGTATGGCTATGCAAACAGCCGTATTCAAAGAGTGAACAACGACTAACAGCCATAGCAGGTTCCAGCAGAAAGACGAGTCAAGATGGTTCTAAACATGAATACCTCCAGCAGCCAGAAAATAAAAAAGGACAAGTATTTGGTTCTTTAAAAAAATACGATGTCTTCCTCTTGCTATGGGCAGTGCATAGTGCAGTTGAAAACTGAAATTCTGAGGTGGATTTAAAGCACTCTCCCATATCTTCTGAAACTGAGGTACGCTGGGGAGATGATGCATTCAGTCTCCAGAGAGAAGAAAGATACTGTTCACACAGCACTTCTACTCACCAGTCCCTGCAGCAGTAATGGTGTTGGCTTTCAAGAAAGCCAACTGTCCTGCTCTCCCAGCCAAAGGTAAAGAATTGCATTGGTGGCCACTAGAGGGAGGATTAGGAATATAGTAAATTGTGGGCAAAAGGTACCTGTGATGAATCACATGGGACAACCTACAAATCCCCCACGGCTGACAGAGGGCAACAATTCTTAGATACTGCTATGGGCTGGGATGTATAACCCAGTTGTTATCATCTGCTACAGAGGAGCTGCCAGCATGCATCCTAAACTTTGGTGGCTGGAAGATAGGAGGGCTGACTAGGATTATGTGAAGCATACCTACAAACACAAAAAGACACATCCCTTTATTTGCCTTCTTGTTTTTAATCTCCTTATTTAAAACTTCTGATGTCCTTTATCAAGAAAGCTCCTGTGAAAAGCAAACATACCAGCTTCAAGAGAATCTCAGAAGAAGCATCAGCAGAGAGAGACATACTGTGCCAAGATACACTGTATTTAACAAAAACATGTGAACATATAAAACGTACTTGAAAACAACAAAATCCGTTGTGATAAAATAAATGTTCTTTCACTAGGATTAAGGTTTGAGGCATGTCTGAAACAAATGTTTTCAATTAGTTACCTAGATAATTATATAGTAAGCGTATCTTGCAATTCAGTTTGCCCTGTAGGTTGACTGCCTGTTGTCTTACCTCCAGCACAAGTAGCAGAACATTCTGACCAAGGCAGATGATTCCATGCAAAGCCAACTTCATTGTCTCCACTGCCAGTGCGAGAGATGGGAACATTGAATTTATACCTTATACCCAAATTTTGTTCCTGTAGCAGAATCTGTAGTTGAAAACAACTGGTTATACCATTAAAACAGGCAAGCAGAGGGCAACTACAGTGACATTTAATCTAGGTATGTGTTATATCCTGTGGAAAGAAAAAAAAGTAATAAAGGAAGCCAGAGTAGCTCTTTCAGGTATTGTCAAAAGAATCTGGACTAACTTTTAAAACATATACAAAAGAAAAGTATTATTGTCTAAGGTGAACTTTGCCTTTTTTTTCCACCTTAACGCAACTTTATAAAATCTATCAGTTCTTTATTCTTGACATAATTGTTCTGAAAAGCCAGTCTTCATATAATTAATGTCTCAATGGAAATTAATTTGACAGCTGAATAATTATGTGAGGTCAAAGTTGGTTAAGGACATTACTGTGCAAACATGCAGCACTCCTCACTGAAACCTTGTGAGGAGCTACCCATATAGCAGTTATGAACCTAGGTCTGCCTTTGTTTGCACTTCTAGTGACTATAATAATAGTAACAGCAACAGACTGTTGCTAAGGTCACTGTTTTGCCCTAATGCTACAGCCAACAGCATTAGCTTGGTGGAATCACACCTGTGATTCCTTTAAAAGAGTATCAAAACTCTCGCTGCAGCCGTATCACTGCAGGTGATACAGATGGAAGTGCAACAATCACCATGAGTTTTTGTCTACCCTCACTGTTGAACTGCACTTCCACATACCACCTGTTCAACAGTAGCCTTTGACTCTATCAAATTTTTTCTTGCTGTTGCTGATAATATATATCATGTTGGACGCAGCAATATGACACATCTTAGAGCTACTTCCCATCCCCTTCTACCTCCTGTGATATTTTGCAGAGGCATATCTGCCTATCTCCATTAGACAAAAGAGCAGAGAACTTTCAGTAAGAAAGTCAGTGGCACTGACTGAATGAGAAAAGGCACTATTATCATTGTGTAACTCATTCTATGTGGACCCTTCAGCTAATCCACACCTACAGCAGAAAAACCAGGATTCAGGTATGTGAAAATGCTGCTTGAAATGTGAATATCCAGGCAACAATCATTCTATACACAAAAATATCCTTTCTGGCTCAAGCAATCCTTGAACTGCAAATCTGGCAGCTGACGGAATATACTGGGCAAGTAGCACCTTGTTCTTATACTCCTCCTCAACATAGTAGTGCTACAGTAGGCTCGCTATTGCCTGCTGTCAGAGATGGGGTATCAGGACCCTAGTCACATCTTCTGTTATGTTCTCATATTTTGTATAATCTGTTCAGAGTAATGTATGACACAGCAACATGCTGTCAAATCATACAGGTCAAATCATGATACTCTTGCTGTGTTAAGAGTCTAATTCACACTCAGGCCAGGCTTAAAACTACTGATATCTACAGAACTGTCAGGAATTGTCATGCAATATCTCAGGACTTCCACGTATTAGCAGTATGCAGACATACAATATACATCCCATTTACAATTTTGGCTACCATTATTCTGAACCACACGTAACAGAGCTGGGCCGTTTTCTGTGACATTTCCTGGAGCTGCTCTGACTTTATCCCTGTTTCATCACAATGTTTGCCAGTCAGTTTTGAAAGGTAAGAAAGCTGTGTCACAGCTAGGCAAGCTGTATACTCTTTGAAAACACAACCTATTTTGATTTCATTCATAGCCTTGTCTTTTCTCAGAACACAAATACATATTTAAAATTTCAGAAGTATATTAATTATAACTTTACCATGACTATGAGATTTTCTGAAGTGGGGCCTAGTGCTTCTAAAGACTCTGGTTCATCTGTTGGTCTCTTGTAGTGGAAAGCTGTTCCAGCAACATCAAACTTTCTGGGCCAGTCGATAGTCCAGGCACCGTTAATATAGTAGTCATCCTCTTCAGATTTTAAAGCTTAAAAAAAAATACAAGCCACCTAAAAATTGGAAGTAGTATTTATAATGCAGAAGCCACTGCAAATTAATCTACTAATCTGTTTGAAGTATGTGAGCTTCAACTCAATATCACTAATTTTTCAACCAATATAAAGACTTTTCTTTAGCCCTGGTCAAAATATTGCAGTTTGCAAATGCAGTTTGACAATATTGCCTCTGCAATAATCTTCAATGTGCAGGTATACTGTGCAGATTTCAACATGCAGACACCATACAGAACAAAACAGAATGCCTCATGGAACTTCCAATTTATTTTCAATTTTAAAACCAAGCCCGTGTGCAATGTATGCTGTTCTACATAAGATATATGTAGATCTCAAATGTATAATCAAATATCAATCTAATCATTAGATTAAGAAGTTGGGGCATGGGATAGGTATCTCAGATAATGTGCAGAGGAAAAGAAGAGAAGGAACATTGAGTCTGATGTATGGTGCCAATCAACTCTTGCTTTGTTGCATTCATCAACTGTTTTTTTTTCCTTCTTAAAGCATAAATCTTTCTGAAAGCATAAATATTTATCCTAGAAACCCAAATACTATCTACTTAATCTGATAAGAATTTTATTATTCCTAATTTACAGCCTTAAAAGTACTGTAGATAAAACATGAATTTCTTAGCTAACCAACCTTTTAGGCTAGGCAAGCACATATTATTCAGGGATTTATATTTGGTATTTTATCAAGAATATTAGATTAAGTTTCTAAATAGGAAACAGACTTTGTATCTTAAGGTCAATATTCTGTTAATTAGACACTGACTTCTTGACTTAATGTGAAGATTACATGAATGGCAACAAAGATGATCAGAGGGTTAGAGCACCTCTATGAGGACAGGCTGAGAGAGTTGGCGTTGTTCAGCCTGGAGAAGAGAAGGCTCCGGGGAGACATTATAGCAGCATCCCAGTATCCGAAGGGTGCCTACAAGAAATCTGGAGAGGGACTTTTTACATGGGCATGTAGTGATAGGACAAAGGGTAATGGCTTCAAACTGGAAGAAGGGAGATTTAGAATGGATATTAGGAAGAAATTTTTCACTATGAGGGTAGTGAGGCACAGGAACAGGTTGCCCAGAGAAGTTGTGGAGGCCCCATCCCTGAAAGCGTTCAAGGTCAGGTTGAATGGGGCTTTGAGCAACCTGGACTAGTGGGAGGTGTCCTTGCCCATGGCAGGGGGGTTAGAACTAGACGATCTTTAAGGCTCCTTCCAACCTAAACCATTCTATGATTCTATGATTACCAAGTTATTCAGCATTCCTATTTACTTTAAGTAAAACATATTCTTAAAGGCAAAATGATGGTCGGAAATACATGACCAAACAGCCATGTCATTTTTTGTTGAGACAAATAACTTACTTTACTAGATAGAGAACAAACTCACATCACAATCATAAGGAATAAGACAACTTACAATCAATTTTTATTCTCGACTACATCTGTGTGGACAGATGGTTTACCTTAAACTGTTAGGGAAAATGTCTCGATGCTCAAATTTTCTAAAACAGGTCAGAGAGCACTCATATGAGCAGGAGATAGTTGGAGAGGCATATTCAGCAGGGATTAGTAACCATTTCCATCAGCACCGTAAGGTCTGAAAAGGAACATCTTCCCATAGCATAAATCTTATTCCATTGACTTCCCTGCATTTACTTGGGAAACACTCATGTGCTTTGAGTGAAGAAACTAGCTCTGACACATCCACTTATCTGGAATTCCCAAAGTAATTCAGATTCCTTATTGCCTATACAGGTTTTGTAGCACAAGAAAAAGATGGTAAAAAAAGTGAGTATAAAAGAACAAGACAAATTGCAGGAAGTACTGTACTAAAAGAAAGGAACAGTACTTCACTATTTATCTATTTTACATGGGTATATGAAATAACTATGTCACAGCTGAACATCGGTATTCTGTTTCATCAGTGGTCCTGTTTCCACATAGCCAAAATTTCTATCCATCCTGCTTTTACAAAATGTAACTTAATTAAAAGGAGGTCACAGGGTCTCCCAAAGTTACCAAGACATATTGAAGTCTCTCTCACAGTGCCACTCAATCCCAAACACTCTCATGTCAGTATGTCTAGTATCTACTAAGAGCAAATAATGAAGTGAATTCTTTATTCATATTGAGACATATGAACAACAACAAATATGACACATAAATGAGCACAAGAGAACAAACGTTCTCATACATGTTTACATAACAAGTAATTCTGAAATTACATCCTATCAATTTTATGTATGCTATATACACTTAAACGAATGTATATCCAGAAGAAAAGCAGTTCATTTTTTACCGTCTGACTGCCAAAGAAAAATGCATTTGCATTCTGTAAAGATTTACCCAATGTCAGTTGTTACACATAGGTGAAGGTCACACAGTTGTGAACAGTATTCCAATAATATAATTACATGACAATGATGATGCAGTGGCATAATGCTATTAGCATATGAGACAGAAGGAACAAATTACTGTCCTAATCAAATCATTTATGAGGACCTGAGAATGCAGGAAGCCCACAGAAAATTAGCACATAACACCTTGTTGCATAAGTGGAATATAAGGGAAGATGTCACCCTGGATCAAGCCATTTAAAGGAAGGTAACAGCATTACTCAACACACATTTTTTCAGCAGCTCTGAAAACAGGCAATTTTGTTGTTGCTGGGTTATTTGTTAGACAGATCACTTCAAAATACTGAATTATTTATGCAGCTGGAGAAACATGCTTCTGCTGTGACAACACTAGGAGCCACACTGGTGCCGAAGCTACCAGCCAGAGACAGGGGGGAGGGAGGACAGGTGCTGACTGAGCTAACTGAATTGCCAAATGCCTAACTGCACCCTAAATTTGAGGCCATGTCTTGCAAAAGAACTGGATCTTAATTTAAGGAACCACGGGATGTTTGTTGCAAGTTAGTTTGAAAGCCTGCTAACAGAAATGAACAAAGAAGAAACTTTGAAGCCAGCGTGACAGCTACAGAGGAAGGTAGTTTTATTTTTAGCTTTTTTTGTACACTTCCAAATAGAGAAATTATTTTCTTAGACCGTGGTCACATATTTGGCAGCAGTGCACATAAACCAAAATACAGTAATATGTGTAAATGGTTGTTTTCAGCTGAATCAGTTCTCTAATCAGGTTCATGGTGTGTCCACACAAACAGCTGTCCTGGAACAACAGAGGGAACTCCATAAACACAGAGGAGGAGCTGTGAAGTTGACACAGCCACCAAAGAAATATACATTAAACAACATCCTTGAGGTATGTACTTTAATGTAATAAACTCATTTTTAACTACCATTGTGATTGTATAGTTCTTTTAAGGGAGCAGACAAATTAGAAGCCTTCCTTCCCCCAGAAACTGGTGATCCTAACATGGTGATCTAGTTCCCACTCACAGAGCAAAACATCTCATCACAAAATGAAATGGCCCCTGCACATCAGTAAGATTATCTTTCCTTAGGATATAATGGCACCTTTGGAAGTTGAAAACACAAGAAACTAGTGAAGGAGAGGAATCCCCCATTTGTGCAGTCAGCTCTTCTGTGGCATGAAGCAAGGCAGTAAGAAGAGAGCCTGAAACTCAGGAAACCCCTTGAAATTGTGACAAGCACATAAAAAAAGTGTTTATGGACCACTTTGCATTTTTAGATCTGTGGCCAGATTGAATACCAATGAAGCTGTCTGAATCTTTTGTTTAAGCCAAAAAATTTACATTTTTAATTCTTTTTATACAGTTGGTGCCAACTGAAATGCTTTTCCAGATCACTTTCCTCTGCTTATAAAATAGAGGATTAACAAACTCAGTTGTAGTAGCTAAGAATTATCTTCTTTGTTCTGGTTTTCAGCTGCCCATGGAATAGTTCTTCAGAGAAAACAACCACGATAGGATGCATTGTATGCCTCTCTTCCACCCCCTCTGTTGGAAATGTCAGTATAGGATATATGAGCAACCTTACCCACAGTGTATTTTGACATGGGGGAGGGGCCACGGGGAGTGTGATGCTGAAAGACTAATAAGCACTCTACTGCTGGAGCAGTGGCATTATTATTTGTGCAGAATCCAGGGAGACTGATTATCTGCTGAATTACAGAAGGGTGGGGGCAGGCAGAAAGAAAACTACGCATCCAACGGTAAAAAGATACCATTATGATCAATATAATCAATTTAGGAATTACTGAACCTAGGAAGATAATTGCCCTTCTAACTCACACTTACAGGCATCATAATCCTTTCCAACATGTTACTGTTATATATATCAACTACATGGAGTACAGACTGACAAAACTAGCCTTGTCAGCTGCTATTCATCCTAAACTGGTAACAGTTTTTCGTTGTGTTAATCTGCTAGTTTGCTGTACAACTAATCAGATCTCTAATCTATTTTTGACTAAGAAATAGGTGTTCTTGCACTACTGTGAATCAGGGTACAGAGACTTTCAGAAATGCATGTTGTCTTGAGTTCGACAAAGCCAGATTTGTACATATGAGTATTAAAAAAACAGAAAGCAGATTTAACACAGTCTTCAAAGAAAGGAGAAATTTGAATTTAATTGAATTTAATTCTGTGCTTTACAACAGGCCTCCTGAATGATCTCAGCTAACCACCTAGTTTTTCTGCACCTCATTTTCCTTATCTGTAAAACAAGAATGGCATCTAGTCCCTAAAACAGAGCAACATAGAAACACTGTGGAACTAATACATTAAATTGCCTTAAGACAAGGACATAGTATTGTTAGCATTTAAGTAACTATGGCTGTTAATGAATAATCATTCCAAGGATAAAATCCTGTTTTAAAACAGTATAATCCCTCAAGATCAGAGACCTCCCAGATGGAAGACACTATCTCAGAGCGGGACAGTAGATCATTTGAGTGTTCCTCATGTACTTCAGCTCAAGTCTGACACCATAATCATAGTGAGGTTGATGATTTTGCACTGAGTGGACAAGGAGAAATCACATGATGTATTTCATTAGCTCCATCTAAAAGAATACATCCTAACCAACTCCTGCAACCATCCGATTGCAACCTAATATTAACAGCCAACAATTCCTTCTGCTGCTTCTACTATGTGTATGGTTTGGCCAAATCAGAAAATATACCTTGAAGTCACAACATAAACTCTGACTTAACAACAGTCTGCTATTTAAATCATGCTCTTACCAATGTAGTTCTTTGACACTGCCACTTCTCTTATTTCAATGTGCACAGAACCTCTTGGAATTTGAATCACTTCCATATAGCCTGTAAGACAAAGGTAAATTTTATTTGTTGCTGTTTACGTTAATTTATATTACTCATGAAACTAACCATTAAAGAATTATTTACTACTAAAAATTAGTATGAGATACATTTTCTTTCATGTGATACAAAGGAAAACTTTAAATTTCATACAAAAATTTGAAAGTGATAGGAAGAACTTATTACTCTGTAGTCAGGAATTCCTTTTTTTAAGTGCTAATAGAGTCTTTTCAACAGTGTATCACAAGTAATCAACGTACAAAATGACCTTAGGACTATAGGATAATTCAGGTTGGAGAGAGGACCTCAGACAGTCATTTAATCCAACCTCCTGCTACAAGCAGGGTCAGCTAGAAGATCAGATCAAGTTACTCAGCACTTTATCCTGCTGGGTCATGAAAAACTCCGAAGATGGAAACTGTACAACCTTTCTGGGAAACCTGATCCACTGATGGAGTGTCGTCCTGCAGAAAAAGTTTTTCCTTCCATTTGGTCAGCACCTCTCTTGTTTCAATTTATAGCTATTGTCTCTTCTCCCACCATGTACCCACCACTGTGAAAAGCCTGGCTCTATCTTCTCCATAACCTCCTCATAGATATTGGAAGGCTGACAGTAGGTCCCCACAAACCTCCTCTTCTCCAGACTAAATAACCCCAGTTTTCTCAACTTCTCCTCACAGAGAAGCAAGCACTCCAAGCCCCAATAATCTTAGTGGGCTCTCACTGAACTGAACTCATTCCAGTGCATCAATCCTTTTCCTGTATTCGGGAGCCTCAAACTGGTAAAAACACTAAGATTGCAACATCAATATTGTCTTTTTTCAGCTAAGCTTTAAACTAATTGTCCATATACATTTCTGAGTTTGTAATGAGATGAACTTAAGAGACATTTCTGGAGTCTTTCTATTCTAAAACTTCATGTATGACTAAACATCAGATTCTATCACAGACATTAAAATTCATAGACATTAAAATTGTACACAATATTACTCTTATTATACCACCATAACTAAATAATAATAAAAAAACCCAAACCAGTTACTTCAAGTGCATTAAAGACCATGAGAACTAAGTATTCAATAATGAAACATATTGTTGTACTTGACATAAATCCAAACTAATACAGAAAAAGGAAACAATGAGACAAAAGGAGTCAAAATGAATGACCAGCAGCAAGGCCATGCTGACAATCAGTGCAGGATTGTTATTTGCTACAGAGTCATCTAAATTGTGCAATAGAATGGACATATATGTGCATACCTCCTCTGGGCAATGAATCATTGAAGAAACCTTCAATGGCTTCACACGTACTCCCATCTCCTCCACAAACACGGCATCTATCTTCCTTTGCATCAGACCCCAAAATATTATCACAACCTACATGCTGAGAACAGATAAGAACAAGTATTTTAACAGGATGATGGTCTTGCACCACTATCTTCACAGGCTTTTTTGAAGTGTTTCTCTGAAGTTTGAGATATTCAGTTCTTTTCATCTACTCTATTTTTGACCTTCTTCTTATCTACTGTGTTCCATCTATATTGCTTTGTTATGGTAAACATTTGCTGTGTGTTCCTTAAACATATATGCAGCATAAATAGTATAATTGATCCCAAATGCATTTATAGCTTCGTATTTCCACCTCCTTGAGGCAAAACTTGCAATTATTTTCATAAGTTTGAATGTGAAGTATAAATGACTTCACTGTAAATGAATTCACTGTAAGAATGAATGCAGAATGGAACTTAGCGAAAAGCTGAATTACGTGCTGTATTAAATAGGATTCAAAAGCCTTTTGAAAAAAGAAGAGTCTATAACTGATCGTAAAAAGTACATTACATTTCTATCTACTTGAGAAATCTATGTACAGTGAACAATGATTAACTCCCTATACCTTACTGATTTAACCCTACTACAAAGCTAATAAAAATAGAGACAGTTGGATCCTTAAAAAAAAGAGAGAAAATGAACAAGTAGGACATGAACAGCATGAACATGGCAGCTTGCCATTTTTTTTCCAGGATTTATACAAAGAAGGAGGCAGCTACATTATGTTGTTTACTGTCTAGCAATGTTATCTACCGTCTTGTAAACAGGTAATTTACAGGTCATAAGAGAGGTTAAAATACTTTAAATAATTGACAAAAGAGTATTATTCTAACAATTTACATTTCAATCTTCTGATTCACCAAGACGACAGAGACCCAACTTTATTACATAGCTCATTCTCAACTTAAGATTTAGTCTAATTATTAGTTTTAAAAGATTTCTCACAACTGCTAAAATCTTCTTATGTATGAAGTACACCAGAACTCACAGGTTATTTCTTGTGCTTTTTTTCTGGTTAGTTCGCTAATAAATGGCAAATACTTTTGATCTCATAATGCTATTCAATAAACATATATATTCAGCCCTCAATTTAGCAAAGAACTTAAGCATTGGGTTAAGCTTTAGTTCTTAGTGGTTTCAGTAAAATCAGTAATTTTTAGAGTCACCAGCACTGTTCAAATGTCTAGACTTAAGTACATAATTAAATGCTTTGCCAAACTGTAGAAGCAGTGAGATTGCTTGGAACAGGATGAACTAGTTAGACAGAAAGTGATTAGTATGTTCACATTTACTTTTGTTCAGCCAGAGTGGCATTCTAATTGGAATGATGGAACAGGCCTTCGAACAGTGCAAGAAATCTGTTCATCTCCTGTTGCCCGTTCCACGGATTCTTCAACAGGAACCGTAAAGCAATAAAAAAGGAGAAAAAATGAAGGATTCTATGAATATCTGTGAGAAGCTACTGAAATGCAAATGATGCGTCTAATTTATGCAATACTTCTTGTATCTTTTTGTCTCAATCTTACTCTTTCATTAGCAACATTCCCATTTCATATAAGTAACAACTAACTACTGTAATTAAATGTAGGAGATAGCAGACACAACAAAATAATCCATAAGTACTTTAAAAAACATTTGTAACCTTGCATTCTCCATTGATACAGATATCTAGTGAATCAGCATTGCACTGAGTCCCATCTATTACTGCAGGAGCACGTTCAGTGTAAAAATTATAACCTTCAGCCAAGCAGTTTAATGCACATGGTTTAACCCCACCTGGAAAACAAAAATGAATGAAAAAAAAAAACCAACAGAAATATTGAAAAGTTAACTATTAGTTAAAAATATATATGCATAAAGAGATCTGAAATTCATAATCTTACCTCATACCTGACACATACAATGTATAGACTATATTTAACTTCCCTTTATTGATTTCTCTGCTTGGTTCTTCCTTCTTGCAAAACAGATTATTTTGCATAGTAAGATATGGCAAGGTTGGCTGGCTCCATAATGCTTCCTTTATGTTAATAAAACCCTAATGATTACTGAACAATTTAAAGCAATAAGGATACCACTTCACTATTTGAAAAACAAGAATAACGAAAGAATGTAGTGCAAGAGATATACCAGGATAAATTTCAAAACCAAGATCAGGCTACTTCAATTAGAAATTTATAGAATCATAGAATGGTTTAGGTTGGAAGGGACCTTAAAGATCATCTAGTTCCAACCCCTCTGCCATGGGTAGGGACATCTCCCACTAGATCAGGTTGCTCAAAGCCCCATCCAGCCTGGACGAATTTAGTCCTATTGAATTACACTACAGCTCAGACCCTGTGATCACAATGATCCTTTTTAGGCTTTTAATTTAAAAAACTAAGAGTAAAACCATTCAAGTCAATAAAATACAGAAACTCAAGGGGGAACATGGACTTACTCACTCAGGGTTTGGAATAGGAAAAACCAAAATAATAAAAGGGCAACCTATGAACTTTGAACACCAACAGAAATGTAACTAAACTTGATTAAACTGTCTCAAAAAGAAATTACAACCTTCTTCCCTACTGCAAAATACCCCTTTATTGCACAGTGGTATTATTTATAATTCAATTATTGGAGTAGTATTTAGAGACTTATAAATGCTTTTACTTCTTTCTCCTTTTCCTAATATTCTGTCCTTTTCCTAATATTCTGACCTTAAGAAAGGAAAACTTACTGTGAAATTTTTTTATACTGAACTCATCCCTGGAGCATGAGATCACCTACAGAATCTCTTATTCTATTGCAACTGCTGATGGAGAAGGGCTCCGTATTTTTAAATTGGAGTCCCTACAACGATGCTCACTCCGCTTCACAGTAAAACAAATCTCCACCGGAAGAGAGATGACTCTTCTGCAACATTTTCAGCAATCGACAAAAGTACAAGCTTAGCTCATTATATTTTAATCAAAATATTCTATTTACAAACATTACTCTCTAGATAACATTTATAAGATTTTGGCTCCACATATGATAACATTTTTGCAAAGCTAACAATTACCTCCAGTGTAGGGTTTCCAGTTATAATACTTTCCCCGGAAAGGCATATTGTCAAAATCTGCACATTGCTTTTCTCGAAAATCACGGGCCCCTGAAGGACATGGCTATAATAATAAAGACATAAAAAGGTCAATTGCTTCCCAATACCAACATAAAAGGAAACGCTTACAGGCTTATTTTGCAAACAAGCATGCAAGAGACTAGGAGGTGGTTCCCTGCTTTATCTTGTGGCTCTGATTCTGAAACTTGCTTTATTGCTTTACAGTGGAAGTGTCTATTTGGCAATCTTAGGCTGGCATGAAGTAACTGAAGAAATTTAAACAAAGGTAAGGGTTACATAACCGTTTCCATAAATCAGAATCGCATCAAACTATGCTTCATAATCAATCCATCAGCTACCTCCTTACAAACACACATTGGAAACAGTGGAAAAAATGAAAATCATTTTGGTAAGTGCTGTAGGCTCAGTTATACTCTAGCAAGCAGCTGTACTGAGACGTCAAGAAAAAAATTAAAACACTTTCTAGAGAGCTATATCATCTCTGCTTACTTGTAGACTTGACAAAAGCATGGTATTAAGGCTGAGAATGAGAATAGATATCATGTTTGGCTCTGACTTTTGCCAGTCTCCAAGCCTGAAGAAATAAAAACTGCTTTCATTTAAATTTTCACTACTTTGCACTACCAATTACAAAACTGTAAAGTATCTTTTCTACTTGGAATAAGGGTAGATGTAAGTGAAATTCATCTTGGAAAGAATTATAGGAGAAACAGAATTCTTTGCTAATTCTTACATTTTTCATCAGCAGGTTCAAAACAATAATGACAACTAATCTTGAATACAGCCAGAATTTAGACAGCACATTAAATGTTGTTATCAATGTTTAAGTACCTGCTGAAATTGCAAGCTTCATCAAAGTATTTGAAATACAGATTAAAATCATTTTTAGACTGAAAGAAAAAAAGAATTTGTTTGACAGAAATAAGAGTTGTTAATAAAAATTACTATTTTACGAGCAACTGAAGAGTCCATTTTATGGCAGTTTTACTTGCCTTCCTATGTATCTAAGCCAGCTAGCACTGTTCAGGAATGTGAAATTCATTCAAGTGAACGGGTCTCTATAAACATGGATGATAAAAATTTACTGCACAATGCAAATATTAACAGAATAATTATGATTCTCAGTATATATCAATTAAGCTCTTTTAACAGCCAGCCCATTCCAATATGATTCAGAAACTAGAACATTTTTCTCCAATTTCGAAGCTGCTGCAATAGAAATTAAAACAGTATTTAAATTATTAAAATATTAGACAGTATTTAAATTTTAAATTTTCTCTATAAATCACGCTATTATCTCCTTCTAATTAAAAATACATTTTTTAATATAATACATTTACTGGTGGAAGAAACAGCAGCGTAACTACTTTAATTCAATAATACTTCAGATGATAACAGTGACAATAAAAAAAACTATGTATAGAAAATAGTAAGAATTTTTTTAAGATTTTTTAATAGTAACAAAAATTAAATTTGCCTCTTTGCATCATATTTTCCAAGCAGTACAAGGATCAGTCTTGACCCACCTCAAAGCTTGAATCTGGATCTCTCTGATACTGGTCACTACACACTATTCTTCAGTCTTACTTGCTTAGGTACTAATTTACATGGCTGGTATTTTAACTGCACCAAGTTCCCCTTACAAGCTAATTAAATCAACCACCCTAATGAAATTTTTTTCTAAATAGTATACTAGGACAAAACAATAAACTATGAACATTCGTGAAGAAGGATCAAGACTTCCATATTTATCCTCTTAAAGAAAATTCTCACAATCTGATGTTTGAGATGTAGTCTTAGTTCTCATTTGATGGGTGATCTTGGATGTATTTTGAGGCAACAGTATCACTTCATAAATGATCTGGATAATGGGGAAGAGTATACCGTCAACAAGTCTGCTGTTAATGCAAAACAAGGAGGAGCTGTGTTGCCATCCAGAGGGATCTTGACAGGCTGGAAGAATGGGCCCACAGGAACCTCATGAAGTTCAACAAGAAGAGGAGCAAAGTCCTGCACTCGGGGAGGAACAACCGCATGGCCCAATACCTGCTGGGGGCCAACCAGCTGGAAAGGACCTTTGCAGAAAAGCCCTGGTGGACACCAAGTTGAACATCAGCCAGCAATGTGCTCTTGTGGCAAAGATAGCTAATGGTATCCTGTGCTGCAATAGCAGTGTCAACTGCAAGGCCAGGGAGGTGATCATTCCTCTCTACTCAGTGCTGGTGAGGTCTTATCTACAGTACTGTGTTCAGTTCTGGGCTCCTCAGTACAAGAGAGACATGGCCATAATGGAAAGAGTCCACCAAAGAATCATGAAGGGCCTGGAGCTTCTCTCATATTAGAAAAAGCTGAGAGAGCTGGGACTGTTCAGCCTGGAGTAGAGAAGGCTCGAGCAGGGGTGGGATCTAATCAACACGTACAAGTATTTGATGGGAGGGTGTAAAGGCTCTTTCCAGTGGTGCCCAGCGACAGAACTGGAGGCAATGGGCACAAATGGAAACACAGGCTCCTCCTGAACACCATGAAACATTTTTTTTACTGTGAGAGTGACTGGGCACTTGTACAGGTTGCCTAAAGACATGGTGGAATCTCCCTCCTTGGAAATATTCAAAAGGCCTCTGGACATGGTCCTGAGCAACCTGTTCCAACGATTGAGCAAGTGGGGCTGTACAAGATGACATCCAGAGGTCTCCTTGTAAGCAAAACAAGATCTTTCTTTTAGCCTATTAAATATTGATTCAGTTTTTGCCACAATTCAAACTGCTAAAATCACTGTTTAAATCCTCTTTTCTTCTTCAACACAGCTCTGGCAGTCTGACAGAAAACCAGTTACACACAAGTATGCATAGCCTGCAATCTCACTGCTGACAAGAACAGCAGACAAGGCTGGGAATACCTGGGAGCAGCTGAAGGAACTGTGGGAGCAAAGCCCCTCATGAAAGGTTCCTGCTTTCTTGATATTTTATCTGGTTTTGGTAGTCCTGCACATTAAATCCTGGTTTCCTATACTGCAAGTACTGTTAAATGAATTTCACAAACTAAGATACCAATGATATCAAAGTTTTTACATAATCCCACGTCTTTGGCTCTAAAAATGCAAATCCATCAATCCACAGGCAGATTTGGTGACCTTTGCAATAAAATAAATTTCCATTTTAGTAGCTAAGTCTGCTCAGTGAATTCTGACAAGCACCAGGCCTCACCTCAGGATCCCACTCTGTCCAAATCACTAGTTTGAATCCAGCTTTCAGGTGGATTAAGTAAAGTTTTCAGGCAGTCCTTCTGAAGACTGCAGTTACCAAAGGATAACCTGAAACCTGCTACATTCTGTTATCTGAAGCATAAAATGTAACTTGCAAATTCGTTGTTGCTGTTGCATAGTTTTTCTATCTTTTTTAGTATCTCGCCAATATCTGAGAGGAAGTAAAACTAAAGGCTATGACCTCAAGAAATGCATTAAAACCATCCTTCACAAACCTGATTGCCTTCTATGACAAAGTAACCCACTTGGTTGATGCAGGGCGAGCAGTGCACATTGTCTACCTGGATTTCTCCAAGGCTTTGGGCACGGTCCCCCACAGCCTCCTCCTAGAGAGAAATTGATGTGTTACAGTCTAGACAAGTGGTCTGTGCAGCGGGTGGGGAACTGACTGACAGGCCACACCCAGGGGGTCGTGGTAAATAGATCCTTTTCTGGCAACCTGTCACATGTGAGGTCCCCCAGGGATCGATATTGGGCTCAATGCTGTTTAATATCTTCATAAGTGATGTAGATGATAGAATCAACTGTACCCTGATGAAGTTTGCTGATGATACCAAACTCAGTGGGGAAGTGGACGCTTCGGAAGGCAGAGCCACCCTGCAGGATGACCTGGATAGGATGGAAGAGTGGGCGAACATGAACCTTATGAAGTTCAACAAAAACAATTGTAAGGACTTGCACCTGGAAAAACATAATCCAGGAATGCAGCACAGGCTGGGATCTACCTGGCTGGGGAGCAGTCGTGTGAAAAGGGACCTGGGAGTCCTGGTGGACAACAAGCTCGATATGAGTGAACAGCACGCTGCTGCAGCAAAGAAAGCCAACAGGCTGCTGGGTTGCATCAACAAGGGCATCACCAGCAGAGATAAAGAAGTCATTATCCCACTCTACTCAGCGCTTGTCAGGCCACACCTGGAATACTGTGTTCAGTTTTGGTCTTTGCTATACAAAAAAGATGTGGACAAGCTGAAAAGGGTCCAGAAAAGGGCCACACAGATGATCAAAGGACTGGGAAGCCTGCCATATGAGGAAAGGCTGAGAGAGCTGAGAGAACTGGCTTTGTTCAGCCTTGAGAAAAGAAGGCTTATGGGAGACCTTATCACCGGGTTCTGGTATTTAAAGAGTGGCTACAAAGATGGAGACTCCCTTTTTACAAGCAGTCAGATGGAAAAGACAACTGGTAATGGGTACAAGTTACTCCTGCGGAGATTCTGACTGGACACAAAAGGACAATGTTCCACAATGAGAACAGTCAGCCATTGGAATAATCTCCCCAGGGAAGTGGTGGATTCCCCAACATTGGACACTTTTAAGATTTGGCTGGACAGGGCGCTGGGCCATCTTGGCTAGACTGTGCTTTTGCCACAAAAGGTTGGACCAGATGATCCTTGACTTCCCTCACAACCTGGTACTCTATGATTCTATGATTCTCGGCAAATCATAGGTATAGAAATGCAAAAGTGTTACTGCAAGGTAAGCTACAATATGCATTTACAAAATGTCAGCTCGTTGGCACTGTCTCATTTCCCAAAATAAATGTGCAATAACTGCTTCTCTTTATTGGGTAAGATATTTCACTTTTTTAATGCAGTTACAGTACACGGATAACTGCTTTCAAGCAACAGGCTTCTTGTGTTTTCAAATACGTTGCTCTTTTAGGAGACTGCAAATCATGAGGTAGGAATCTAACAAATGCGTAAGAACTTAAAATCAGGTCAGAAGAAGGTCCTGAGATGAAGATGATGAAACAATTAAAATTCTGAGTTTAAAAAAGCATTGACTTTAATAAGAACATTAAAAATTTTAAGACTGAAGAAAAAAAAAAATCATCTGAACAGTGTTAGGAAACCATTGAACAAACATTGACACAATACCAAACATTTTATCTCAAAGAAATCTGTTTATCTTGGAGCTTAAAGTCAGGCAGGTTTCAGTAATTGAACTGACTGTGTTTCCTGTTAATGAAGAGCTATACTACACCTCATAGAAGATGAGAAACACAGCCAGAAGGGTGGCAGTTGAAACTCAGGTACTGCTCCAAGACAAAGCTCCTCACATGAATGCATTTTAGAAAAAATAGGCTTGTAAATGTTAAAATTATGAAAGCAACTAACAATATCTGTGAATATAAGCATAATGGAAGGAACCAACAAAAAACATTTGCCTACATTCTATTAAGAGAAAAGACTGAAGAACAGGAATCTTTTAAAGGTATGGATACACACACACTTTTATACAGATAAACCACTCACAGAGCTTGTAAGCAAAACATGTTTCTTAGCATATATAAAAAATCAGGAGGCTTTTACAGTTTCAGATGTATATCAAATTAAGCTTCACGTCCTATACATATTTTAAATCAGACAATGAGTTACTTTAACTGAGTAATTATATGCCTTGCAATTCTATTAGCATTTTGTATTTTTTTTAAATTAAAAATACTTTGGTTGGAAAAATACATGTATTTTTGTTAGAGATAGTTGGTGGGTGGTAGAAAGTAAGTTTCTGATGAGTGTGTTCTTTCTACCACCCTTTGTTTCCAGAACTCATTAGCTAATGTTCTTTTCTGCTGATCTCAATGTTTCCATTAGCAGATGCCTTTTGAATTAAGAAGTCATATATGGCTTTGAAAGCGTTTGATGAGAAATAAGCCTAGTAGGAGTGTGTGTGCTGTTTCCAAAGAATTACAATGGTCAAAAGAAAGGGCAACAGAACTAACTCATCTCTGAAAGAAAAATGAAGTCAAAATGCATTTTTTTTTGTTTACGAGCTTTAGGGAGTGCTATGTTTACAATTAGAAATGGGCCATGAATGTTGACACTGCAAAATAAACTTCAACAGAAAAGATGTACAAATACCCCATTTTTCATAAAAACAGTGACAGATTTGCATGCCGTTAACACTTATATTAATTAAACATATCATTCCATTAAAAATGTCAAGCACTAAGGACTATCATAAATCTTGAAACAAAATCTACTAGTCTCAGAAATCCTTAGTTATGTAGAACCCTGAATATTACTATAAAAGAAGTAGACTACAATCGTCAAAACCATTAAGGCAGTAAGTTTAAACTGCTGTAAGTACCAGTATGTTTATGCACTGGAAAACCATACCCAAAAAATATGCTAAAAAATTATTCACAGTCAAACTGTAAGAATGGCATTTCCAAGTTGCCTGGCTCAAGTCTGTAATTGTTCAAGATCTGTTTTCAAGACCTAGACTGAAATGTAAAGCTTCCTTTCCAATATCTTGTTTAAATTATTGATCAAAATCTGAGTACAGGTAGGGAACAAACATTTTGGAATAGAGGACTATAACTTTTAAAATATTTTGACAGATTGGAACAGTGGTTTGAAATAAAGCAATGGATGCAAATTAGTACAGTTGAATAGGAACAATCAACTGTGCAACCACAAGCTGAGGAATGACTTCCTAAACAGCAGTTCCTAAGAAAGGGATTTGGGCATTACAGATCAAAACAGATTAAATAAATATTGTCACTCCTGTAAGAAAAATTAACACAATACTGAAATGAGTAAGGGGAATCCCATCATTAAGACGACAAAGACTGAAGTTATACCTCTCTCTGACAGGCTTCAGCTAGAATCCTGTGCACAGGTTTGGGCACCACGCTTGAAGAAGATATGCGCTACCAGGATCCCGAAGACTATTAAGACAGACACTGTCTAGTGTAAAAAAGACTAAGAAGAGACATGACAGTAGTGTGCAAACGCAGGAAAGGCTCTCATAGCGGGAACATTATCAGCTGTCTTCTTACTGGGGAAAGAATGTAAGGGTCTTAATGGATGGGAAAACATACACTATATTTTATGAAAATTGTCCTGACTGTAAGGATATTGAAGAGTCCTAATGATACCTCCCGGACTGGAGCTATTTCAAAACAGGACAGCTGCCCAACTATCAGTTAAGAATGGTTTAATGACAGTTAATTTTGCCTTTAAGTCAGGGAATAGCCTTAATGGCCTCCTCAGATACGTTCTAGATGTTCCTTCTGTGATCCTATAAGCTTCCTCTCGGTAATAAACAAATAGAGAATAAGGGAAGCAAAACCAGCTAAGAACAAAACTGTCTGAAAAGTGTCTGACAATAAGAAACAAAATGTGATCAGTAAAACAAATCCTAGCAACATTTCAATGGTATCATTAGGTAGCTATAGTACAATTGTTAATAATAAAGCATTAAAAAATTGTTGTGTATTTGTGAGGGAGCAGGATTACGTACTACGTAAACTTTCTTGTGTACTAGTTACTGTGGAAGATGCTAAATAATATGGAAATAAACATTTTAAATAAGAATGCCTGGGTATTACCTCACAAGAGTCCTCAAAGAGTTAAGTGAGGAGGGCTCCAGTGTGTCAGTGTCAATTTTTTAACAAACCTTAGACTGTGCATACAAACTGAAACAGTGCTAATGTAAGAAGGTCATTATTTGAAAAGGACAAATAGAATATTCTAGGTTACAGTTAGCCTGATATCAATCCCAAATAAACAGGAAAGTTGGCAGAGACTTGAGTGATACAGGCTTAAAAGAAAGATAAATAATATTACAAATCAGTATTTTGTATAAGAATAGGTTTTATCAACTAAAACAATTTACAATTCCTGGTTAAATTAAAAGAATAATGGAATATGCTTAGATTTTGATGAGGCATTTAAAATAGTAGCACGCAAAATCCTGACTGAAAAAAACAGAAACAAACCTGCACCAGTTCAGGAAGCATACATTAAATTTATTAAATATTGACTGACAGATCTCAACAGACAGATTTCAATAAGGAATCATCACTTAGCTGGTGAATTCGCAGGTGAATTTCCTATCAACTGCAAGAATAAGAAAACACACTCGGTGTTACTCAACATTTTCATTTGTGAATTGGAACTATGAAAAAACTTCTTGCATATGAAGTCTTCCAAATACAAAAAGACCATCTGAGTGAAAATAAACAGGAAGATAAATTAATTACAGTGGATCATCTGATAAGCTGGATCCATTCAAATCAAAATTGCACAAAGACAGCCAAGTGCAAAGATGCACACCTACAGAAAAAAATAAGATGGTCGAAGTTTCAGAATGGTGCACTCTAATATGGAAGGTTTTACTTTTTGGAAACGTTCTACAGTTCCTACTGGACAAGCAGCTCAGCTTCAGTTTCTCTTAGAACACTGTGGCCAAAAGGCGTAACACACTATTTGCCTGTGTGAACACAGCAGCTGTGATTAGCGTAGGAAAGTAATTTTTTATTTCAAAATTTGTAATAATGAGAATAACCTCCACAGAGAAGTTTGCAGAACAAATACTTACAATAATTAGTAATGCCTACAAAAATAAGTGTTTTTGAAGTAATCAGGATATTAAGTATTGTATTTTTTTCCTGAAATATATCCAAAAACAAACAGGTGAAACAACACCTTTAGGCACAGACTCTCCCACTGTTAGGAACTTTCTTGATTTGAGAAGAAAATTAAGATGAATTTGAAGCTAAAATAATATGAAAGCCTGTTTATGTTTGTAGTGCTAATGACTTGGAAACTCACTAGTGAAATTCTTTATTGGTGTGTACGTTGTTCTTGCTCAATTTCTAACTTATTTGAATTTGTAATTTAGGTTCATAATTTGAATTTATACATTTATATGCTTCCCTACCGCCTCAGTGGTAGTTCATTATTTGTTGGGCTCAGCTCTAAAATAAAACTGCATGATCATTCTGGTAATACAAGAACCAGCGGATACCTGATAGCAAAATGGCAGGTTTAAAACACACCAAAATAATAATTTTTTCACAGAATCATAGAAAGGTTTAGGTTGGAAGGATCACCTAGTTCCAACCCCCCTGTCATGGGCAAGGACACCTCCCACTAGACCAGGTTGCTCAAAGCCCCATCCAGCCTGGCCTTGAACACTTCCAGGGATGGGGCCTCCACAACTTCCCCGGGCCAACCTGTTCCAGTGCCTTACCACCCTCAGAGTGAAAAATTTCTTCCTAATATCCATTCTAAATCTCCCTTCTTCCAGTTTGAAGCCATTAACCTTTGTCCTATCACTACATGCCTGTGTAAAAAGTCCCTCTCCATATTTCTGGTAGGTGCCCTTCAGATAGTGGGAAGCTGCTCTAAGGTCTCCCCAGAGCCTTCTCTTCTCCAGGCTTAAACAACCCCAACTCTCTCAGCCTGTCCTCATCAGAAAGGTGGTCTAATGTGTAAGAGGATTGTGTAACACATTAACACTGGAAGTAATAAAGGTATAAATAGGGTAAGAGGGTTTAAAAGTAGATCTATAGAAGATACTTCCATTTGTGGCAGTTAATGTGGAACAGATACGATGTGGAGCTCAAGAAATCTTTAGGCACCCAGCTTCTGGAAACTCATACGGTGTATCTGCGGGAAAGTTATGCCTTGGCTGCTAAAACTTTGTAATCTTTCCCTAAACACCTGTTATTGGCCACTGCTGGGAGACAAGACACTGGGCTAGACAGACCTTTGCTCTGATGTGGAATGCTCCTTGTTCACCTTTAACGTGGATGCTCAAGATGAACTCACTCCAGCTGGGCATCACAATGAGACAGAGATCCTAACATTTAGCAGAACATGGAGGGTGCCTGCAATATAGAAGTGCCCTATAGGACTGTTTGCCAATAAAATGCAGAATTCACAGATTTTCTGAACTGGGAAAAAAAATGCATCCATTGCTGTTAAAATGTAAACCAGACAAGTTCATTATACATTTACATTGGAACTAAATTTACTTACATCAGTATTACAGGAGCGATATCGCTTCCGTTCTCCAAGACAATATTTGCCTCCACCTGAAGGCCTGGAAAAACATGTTTTATGTGTTAGTATATGTATTAGTACAAACACAAGTTCATCAGACATACTAAAGCATTATTAGTATAAATACAAGTCCAAGAGATATATATTATATAAATAAAAATAAAAGTACATGGAAGTTTTAAGATGAAATTTTAAGATATTTTATTTAATAGGAATTCTAACATCTACTTGAACTGGAGTAGATACAAAACAATACTGGGTACTTGAACATTGTCACTTGTATGGTATTAATCTAGTCTGCATAGATCCCAAGCAACACAGTTGCATTGTATTTTGAACACACTAAAAAGGCATTGTTTTTAATTAGTTGCTTACTTTGTAAAACCAGAATGAGAAACGTGTAAACAACCTATGTGATACTTTTTGTAAAAAAAATCTTCTCCTACTACTCTTGAAAATGTAAGAAAATGAAAAAAACCTGCCTGCTAAATACTGGAGCCAGCAAAGACTGCATTTTCTAGTTCAAGAATCTGATTCTGATTTGAATTAAGCAGTATTAAATCTAAGGAACTCCAGAGGAAGCAAGTTTCTATTGGTGTGAATAAAAAATTGGCTCTTAAAATTCCCAACCTGTTCAAGAACACTATCTGTCTTCCACAAAGGTCAAATAATGAACTAATATTGACTTAAATGGAAGATTTATCAGACGTCAGCTCTTTGGATAATAACTTGAAAGCAGAAAGGAGACACACTTGGTGTTCTATTTTATAATAAAGAAATAAAAGAATTTACAATTAACTAAAAAGAAAATCAATACTTTTTCACATTATAAATATTTAACTAGGCAACACTATCCTTGAACCAAAAGGAATTTTTTTTCTAATGAAGACATATTTCCCCCAAATGCATTTGCTTGCTGTACTGTTAAACATGTAAAATTCATTCACCTTTCAACATACCAACCCATATACATGGGGACAGGAATAGTTAAAAAATCTTAGCAAATTACTCATGCTCCAAACAAACATTTCACTAGCATTTTTACACACTGCTGTGAAAAAAAATCGTAATTTAATTTATCATTCTCTCAGTAACATAGTCTGACATGTTATTGATGCATACGGATAATTTTTGCTTTTGAGTCCATTCAGTAAGTAGAGCTATTTGCCAGATTTGATAGTTATTGCTAATGATAGGAGATGAACAGACCACCTTAAGCAGCAGTAATGTGACATTATGATATCTGTCTTGCAGAGCGCAGTGGAAAGCTGATGTACAGCTTGGCTTGCAAAACATGGGTACAAGAAAGAAAGAACTTAAGTGTACCGAGAGGAGAAGACAAGAAAGGAGGGACAAAAGCCACAGAACAGATTTTCATGAAAGAAGCACATAACCTTAATGTCTGCAAGAAAAAGTGGTCTTAAAAATTAATAATGGTGATGGAAATAGCAATTACAGGACATGACAAGAACAAAGTACAGAGTAATAAAACTACCTTTCTTCAAAGACTTGTAGCTGTGATGAAGTAACCAGAACAGGGCAAGCAGCAACAGAAAAAAGCAGTGATTCATTCAGCAAAGAAAAGCAATGGAAATAAGCAAGTGTTCTTTATCTGAGAAGTGCTAGAGACTGAGAGAGGAGCACTTACCTGACAGACCTTCTCTGTAACAGTGCTCAAGACACTGGAAAGCGGACAGATGACAGGACCAGTACAGATACACACAACATATCAAGCTGTAGTGGAGAAACTGGCCTCTCTTGAGAGAGAGTAGATGGACCAATAGGGAGTAGAGGCAAGGAGAGAAGTTGCTGAATTGTTTTGAGTCAGTGGGAAGTCACAACTAAGTGTTGGGCATGACAGCATATAAATGTATTGTATGTAATGTAATATCAATAACTATAGTTTATATGTAAGCAGTTGTATGCAAAAAGCTTGGAAATACTGTGTTGTTTTTTTAATAAGTAACTGGCATCGTTATTTTATATCCTAGACAAGCATTAGAGGTGATGTGTCTTAAGAAAGAAATCTATCTAAGGCATAATTTAAATACATTTTGCACAAACAGCAAGTTGCAGAAAGAAAACCATTCTGGTTACTGCTAAATATAAATCCAGCTATCTTTACAGTACGTAAGATACATTAAAAATGTTAAAAGTATGTCTAGTGAACTTCTCCTGTTTAAGTGTTTCTGTCTGCTATTTTGAAGACAAATGTTGGCAAACTAGCAAAACATTTTTACAGATAACACACGAAACCACAGTTTTGAATAACTTCCAAATGTGTCTTTTTGTTGGCTCCGGCTTACTTTAGCTACTTACGCTGGACTGTCACAGTGTCTTATAGATGAGGAGACTCCTCCTCCGCAGGTCCTGCTGCACTCTCCCCATATTGACCATGGACCCCAGCCCCCATCTATGCTCTGCGGCCAAGTGCCAAAAGGTACGCACTCTCCCTGATAACACCACTGAAAGATTTCACAAAAAGCACAAAATTAGCTTCCAGGCTGACAGAGTTATCAGGACAGAAAAATATAAGGGTCAGGCAATGACCAATTATAGGCATTAGCATTCTCTGTATAGATAAGAAGACTAATATTTTACTTTTTCTAGCCATGTTTAGACATTGGTGAGGGTGTGTGTGATTTGTTAATTGTCTTCACTAAGTCCTGAATTATAGGACCCTAACATACACCAGAAGTTAAAGCAAGCATACAACAAAGATTTTCTTTTTTCTTCATACATCCTCCTTAATGTTTCACATTAAAGGAACTGCAAGTTGCTTACATTCTTTTAAACACTAAGATTCATTTCTAAGATCAGTTTAGTAAAACACCCTCCATTTAGGATTCATGTAGGGGCTTCATTACGCAAAATGAAAAATTCCCCCGATAGGATTTTTAAAAAGTATTCCCTTACATTTTAAAAAAGAAAATCTGGACGAGGTTACAATGAAAGAAGAATATGTTGCAGTACTTGATTTATACTAACCCTACAGACATAATAAAAGTAGTGCCAAGGCATTAGACATGGTACAGAAAATCATTATATAATAGTCACTGGCCACTTGTTCAGGGACAGAATGAACACGCGTGCTTCACTCAGGCAAACACTTGAACTTTGCAATACTGCTCTTTACACCGGATATACAAAATGACAGACAATTCGCACAAATGGCTAATTGTTAAAACAAGCTTATAATTTCCTTAGCCAGAAACCTTTTTTAAACCATTCAGAAATAATTCTGGAGCCCAAAGTTTGATCTGATGTCTACTGCATCTCTGAGAATCTGGAGTAGCTGGGTTAGATAACCCTTTCCCAACATTACAGGCTTAGATGACAGAGTAGAGCACGGCCTCAGGTCTACTGACACCTGAATCTGCATATTTAACTTCCAAAAGGTGGGCACCTGCTGTTTAACTCCCTTGAATTCCCCTAACAGACACAGTATTGACCCTTTCCAAAAGGAAACCCAGGCAACTTCTGCATCCAAAATGAGCCACATGAATTTGACAAAAAGCACCAAGACATGCACAGAAGACATGGACAATAGACGCCCATCCATAAGCACTACTAGAAGACTCAGTGTTGACTTTATACTAATAGGTACAGCAAAGCCAAGCTCTCTCTTCCCTGGAGTCCTAGGGCTCACCTAAAGCCTCAGTCCCAGCAATGTGAGACACACGTAAACAAATAAATACAGCTATTTACAATGACGTGAATTACTCCAGATTTTTCTGAAAGCAACTGAAAAGAGAATTTAACCTTCAGTCATTACTCCAAAAAAAAAAAAAAAAAAAAAAAAAAAAAGAATTAACAGGAACTTGATATGAACAAGGATTGTACGGAGTGTTGTTACAGAAAATGAATCCTTATTTTTTCATTAGAAATTTCATTTTCAATAGAAGATAATTCTAGACTGTCAAACGTATCAGAGTCTAAGTATGTAGCTCTCTAGAATGTACATTAAAATGATATATTAATACTAAAATATGTAGCCTACCATCAGCATATGCACCTAGATGCAACAGTTTTGCATATGAACACATAGTACCATGTAATATATTTCCTTATTATATTATTTCCTTGTTATTTCCACATTAATAAGTGAAACCTGTAGCATTATTTTCTAGCCACATTCATTCTTGTTTCTTCTCTCAAAACATTTTTATCCTCCATGACCTCTTTTTTCTCTGTATGTGCTGTACCTGTTTTAAAACACAGTTGCTATAATCCAGCACATTTCTGTTTACAAGCCTCATCCTCTGTTAGTTAGAGAAACAAAAAACAAGCATTACTGTGTCTACAGAAAAGATAAAGCAGACTATTTTAAATCTCAAGTTCAAAATGCATTGCCTTTTCTATCAGCTCTGGCCGGGACAGAGTTTTCCTCATAGCAGCCCACATGGTGCTCCATTTTAGGTTTGTGACCAGTGTGGACAATGTTTTAGCTATTGCTGAACACTGCCTGCACACCATCAAGGCTTTCTCTGTTTCTCAACCTGCCACCCTAGTGAGTAGGCTGGGGGTGGGCAAGAGGTTGGGAGGAGACACAGCTGGGACAGCTGACCCAAACTGACCAAAGGGACATCCCATACCCTGTAAAATTACACTCAGCAGTGATACTGGGGGTGGGAGTATTTCCAAAGTAGCCACTGCTCAGAGACTGGCTGGGCAGCAGTCTGCTAGTGGGAGGTAGTGAGTGATTGCCTTTGATTTCTTGTTCTCTTCTTCTTTCTTTTCCTTTCACTTACTAAACTGTCTATCTCAGCCCATGAGTTTTTCTCACTTTTGCTCTTCTCTCCCCCATCCCTGGGGGTAGTGAGCAAGTAACTGGGTGGGTGCCTAGGTGATGGATGGGGTCAACGCACCACACCCTTCCTCATAAAAAAACCCAAAGACACAAAGCTTCATGGAGTTGTAGTGAGGAAAGGAGGGTTTATCCTTCTTGGAGTTCTAAATCTACAAACTGGAGGTTTATGCCAATAAGCAGGCATCCATCAGAGGAATGTACCCTTCTTATGGAGCTTAAATCCAGACTATCACCAAACATCTGCATAACACATAATGCAGTCCGTATAGTGAACTCATGTTTTTAGCTAGTACAGATATATCCATATGGCACAGTATTTTGCAGTGCCTCTAATGTTACAATTATGATGGAGAACAAAGTATTTATGTGAATTACACATGAGGGATTAAAATCCTCTGATTTTCTTCTCATTATAGTGATAAATTAAGCCATAATGACTTTATTAACTGAAGACAATAATCTCCTTGCAGCATTCTATTAAAGATGCCACACAAGTATGTGAACAGTCATCTAACGCTAAATTCAAAAGCTAAAAATTAAAATGCTTCTAAGAGTAAAAATGTATGCTAATAATTTAATTTAAAATATATTATATATTACAAACATCTCAAGATCAAAGTTAAGAAATGAAAGACACTCAGAATGCAAGTTAAACCCACAAGAATATCACATATGTAAAATAGAACATGCAAACCATCCTAACTCTATGCTATTATGCTTGTATACAAGAGGAAGGTGCACTTTACCTCCTTTATTTTTCCAAAGCTGTGTAAAATCCCTGTAATCTGTAATTTCCTCTGCAATGCAAACCCTGTCTTCCACATTCCCATACTTCTCTGTAAAAACTCCTTAAATGTTGGTTTTTCTCCTCTACTGAAGTTAAATCTGAGGACTTAATGCTTACTTCACTGTCTCTTCTTAATTTTCTAGTGAAAATTTATCTTTCACCAGAAGCCAGTGACGCATAGAATCTCTGTCAGAGTGATTCAAAATGAACAAAATCTTCATTATTTCTAATGGGACCACAGAAATATGCTTCCTCCACAAACTGCAGCAACCTCATCTGCTATAATGAGGTAAAGACTATTGAGTAACCAGTATATGAAGAAACCAGAGGAAGTGATAGCTACTTTAAAAGAACAATCCTTCATGAAAGGTTTAGAACTGAAAAGTTAATTCCTCTCTAACATTGAATAAATAACTTTCAATTAGTTCACCTCGAAAGACAGCAGTGATGCATTTGAATACGTATAAAAAGTGCAAAAACCTCTGTGAATAATGTAAGTGGTCTGAAATTTTTCTTATGACATAATTAACAATAAAATAAAACATGATACTGTGGCACATTAGAGATCACTTTTATATGAATATTAGCTGTTTAACAGAACTAGGATTTACAACAGTATGCTTTTAGAAAACTCACACAGGAAGTACTCTAATATTGAGCAAAACTGATTTCATCTTTGTAAGGGGGGGTAAGATTAATTAAATTTAAATTTGCCATCTCAATTTTAACAATGTATTTTCAAACATTGCTTCTACAATTATTTTGCAAGAAAACTTCATGTAACTTAAATCATCACACAATCTAGCTATTTAAACTGTCCTTTCAGCACACTGTGTTTTCACTTTTTGCACATTCGCTCCTCGTTTACATCCCTAGCATGGATCTAAATTATGTTAGAAAAGGTTACTTTTTTATTACTTTAAATTCAAAGACAAAATAAACATTCCTATCAGTTTGGTCTGCTTGTTTTACATGCATCATTTCCTCATCAGAGTCTTTTTAAAAAAATCTATCAGTTGGTTTACCTTCACAAACACATCTCTGGGTATACCACAGAGAAACTTAATGTGTGTTAAAAATTAGTATTACAAATTAGGAAAAAGTGTACCTTTTTGAACCTAGCTGATACGTAAAACTGTTCACCAAACATGAACACATTAAAGCTTCAAAACAGAACAGATGTACAATTTCCATCAGTAGCAAGAAACCACTCTATTCTCTTCCCCTGCATGCAGAAAACAGGTGAGCAACTTAATGGAAAACACTCTAAAAACCTTCAGGTGTAGGCAGACACCTACTGCGCAAAATTTCAACCCAAAGAGTTAAAAGTTTGACAGGTTTATGTAAGCAATTGAAAGAAGGTTTTACAATAGAGTGTTAGGCCATTTTAACTGTAGAAATCCCTCCCAACTCTGCCAGTAAGATATTAATGCACATTGCATCAAATTTTGCTTTGAGTTAATAGTTACACCGAATTTACATTGGTGTAAATAAAAGCAGAAATTCACCCTCCAAGTATGATGAAGTGCTCTGAGATCTTGTTAGGCCTTTAGACCAGGGAACATAATTTATTACAGATTTGGACATAGCCCAGCAAAATACAGCCTAATTTGGTTGTGGCCTTTAGGCATGACTGCAATATAAATGTTACAACAATAATAATAATAACAACAACAATAATAACAATAATCGTAATAAAGTGTTATAGAATGGTAACCTATTATTTTCTCTTCAGTGTGTGGTAAAGAGAACTACATATTCGGAAAGAGCTTGTGTTTTCTGGTCTTTTGCTATCAGGAACTATTAATTTACAGGAATTTTTGAAGCTGAAGTTTACAGATACAATTCTCTGCTGTTAACAGGCATGAACAGTTTACCTTTGTAAAACAGTACAGGTTCTCTCATTTCCTTCTAAAATCACAGAATCACAGAATGGCAGGGGTTGGAAGGGATCTTCAGAGATCATCTAGTCCAACCCCCCTGCCAAAGCAGGTTCACATATAGCAGGGTGCACAGGATGGCGTCCGGGTGAGTTTTGAATATCTCCAGAGAAGTAGATTCCACAACCTCTCTGGGCAGCCTGTTCCAGTGCTCTGTGACCCTCAAAGTAAACAAGTTTTTCCTCATGTTTAGATGGAATTTTCTGTGTTTCAGTTTGTGCCCGCTGCCCCTTGTCCTGTCGCCGGCCACCACTGAAAAGGGTCTGGCCCCATCCTCTTGACACCCGCCCTTTAGATATTTATAAGCATTGATGAGATGCCCTCTCAGTCTTCTCTTCTCCAGGCTAAACAGACCCAGGGCTCTCAGCCTTTCCTCATATGAGAGGTGCTCCAGTCCCTTGAGCATCTTCGTAGCCCTTTGCTGGGCTTTTTCCAGTAGTTCCTTGTCTTTCTTGAGCTGGAGAGCACAGAACTGGACACAGTATTCCACATGTAGCCTCACCAGGGCAGAGTAGAGGGGGAGAATGACCTCCCTCAACCCACTGGCCACACTCTTTTTAATGCTCCTCAAGATACCATTGGCCTTCTTGGCCACAAGGGCACAGTGCTGGCTCATGGTCAACTTGTTGTCCACCCTGACTCCCAGGTCTTTCTCTGCAGAGCTGTTTTCCAGCAGGTCAACCTCTAACCTGTACTGGTGCATGGGGTTATCCCTCCCTAGATGCAGGACCCTACACTTGCCCTTGTTGAACTTCATTAGGTTCCTCTCCTCCCAGCACTCTAAACTGTGCATATCTTGTGGTGTGGCAGCACAGCCTTCTGGTGTGTCAGCCACTCCTCCCAGTTTTGTGTCATCAGCAAACTTGCTGAGGGTACACTCTGTCCCCTTATCCAGGTCATTGATGAATATGTTGAACCAGACTGGATCCAGTACTGACCCCTGGGTAACACAACCAGCTACAGGCCTCCAACTAGACTCTGCGTTGCTGATCACAACCCTCTAATGATGGAACAAGATACTGATGTCTGGAAAAAGAGCTGATTAAAGCCTCTGGCAAGTGGATACAGCAACAGTGTCTTAAAGCATCTCAACTTCTTCCTTGTAGTCTCGTGATTTAAAACAAATTGAGGTAAACTGTTCCTTGTCATTGACAAGGACTGGTGGTTCAAAAATACACCTGGACTGTTGATTTAAGAGTAGGGTTTCTAACATTTTCTATTACTCTAATAAAAGGTAACATTTCTGGTAGAATGTGAAGGTCTCTCTGTTTTCATTGGCTAACTCTAAGCACTCTATTTTTTTAAATGACCCCTTCAATGAATTTATTTAACATGATTTACCAGTATTTCCAAACTCAGCATGGAAAAGCCATCAAAACGATTGTAGGTCATGGGCCCTGAATGAAACTGTCAACAAGCATTAATAAACTGTGATAGCTGCCCAAAGGCTTTCATTCGTTTTGTTTAAACATTAGATTCCAAGTCAAAATGCAGTGTAATCCTTGTTGAAACTAGCTCAGTTAGCATGGCAAAAGTCAGAATGAGAATAGATGTCAGTAGTTGTTGTTAGGAAAAAATCCAATCTGGAGCAGTAAATCTTACGGCCAGATGCAGAAACTCTTGGACAGACAACGGAAATTGTTTAATATAATAAGCTCTCTTCACTTTGTACAAACCTGCACAAAATATATTATCTTGAAAAAAGGCATATGAAATTCACTTTTTTCCCCAGTACATGTCCTGTAAATGAATTATTAAAATATTTTTTTCTCCTCTTTAAGGTCTGCATAGATCTTGCCTTGTAATTGAGAAACACTCTTTTACTGTTCTTAATCTAAAACTAAGTTTCAGAACTTTGTCTGAAACTACTGATACACAGACATCATTTTAAAATCAAAATTCACATGCTCGGTCACAGTAGCACTAGATTTATCTATTGCAGCATTGATCTTCTGTACTTTGCTGTTAGACAGAAGAGTTTACCAGACTGCACAGCAAAGTCCTTGAAAGCTAAACAGTTATACAAGTATAACTGAATACTAAAAGAATAATTCAAAGTCAAACCAGAAAGGTCATTGGGAAATATGGACTTTTAGAAAACCCTTTTATTAAGGCAAGACTGCTTGTAGGATTCAGCTTATATCTGAAGGAATAAAGATTTTTTTATCTTCTAACAGAGTTCAGGTTCTAGATCTATGTTACACATTTTCAAAGTCCATGCCAGACCTAGAGGTGCAACAGTCCTTTATGGAAGAGTATTGTAAAAGTTAATAAAGATTAAAGTAAAGAGTTTTTACAAAAATTACTCAAAAAATATACCAATAGTATGTAACAAGGTGGGTATTTTTTTGAGCCGGGCTATAGAATTTTATAGTGAGGATAAACGTTTTATTAAATTATATATATAAAATAATTGTGAAAGAATTCTGTAGGACACCTCCATTAGGATGCAAATGTATTCTGAAACAATAAATCATTTTTTGAACTCTTTTAGTTGCTCCTAAGTTCTATAACTTAGTAATTTTCTAGTTCTTTATTCCTGTAGCCATTAAACAAGAAATTGCTTCTTCAAACGATGAATATAAATAACATCTGTACTCACCCCCTTTTCAATGCTGCCTGTTTGGCAAAGAGTACCTTCAGCTGCCGGAATGCTGTTAGTAACACAGCGGTTACTTTTGCTGAGGCACCAGAGCTCTCTACACACTTCCTAGGAAAGAAGGCAGAAGCAAGTTGATCAGAATAAAAGCCTAAAATTTCTTTGAGTCTTCATACGCACACGTATACACAAATTTATTTTGAAAAGAGACTACCAAGAACTGGGTTGGAGAGATAAATCTATACACGGTTGGGAAACATTCTGGAGCAATTTCAAAGCCACCATATTTTACCTAAGAATATTCTGCCAAAAAAAATTCTGGAAGCATCAAACTGTAGACTACAAGAATGTGTTTTTCACCCCTGCCATGCAAGTAATGTTTTATAGTTGCTTTTTTCTTGATTAGTGCTAATATTGGGCTTAGTATATTTTAGTGTTGCTGTAAAAGTAGTCTTCAGACGTGCTCTAGTATCTCCACTACTGTCACTATCTGCCTCAAAATAACATGGTAAAAGGATACCATTCATTTTGAAATATGAAACATTAACAATTATTTTTGTTTCCTTTAGTTAAAACAAAAGTTTCTGAGCTCAGACTACTTGCACTCCTCTTCTGTAACACTTGCTAAAACCATGCACGTGTATTTAGTACTAATTGAGCTATGTACTAAAATATTTCTTTTAAGCTTTTTAGATTTGCAGGTGGTATTTCATAAATGATTTAGCCTATCCTATTTCCCTATCTTGTGTTAAACAAACATAGGTTTTCATATCATCTTTCTTCCTACCATATTTTCTGATTTGCTTTTGCACATTTACTCATTTAAATTAAGCCAGTTCTGTTGACATTGGAGATTCATTGTTAAAACTATCTAAGGGTTGAAATTCATAATGTGGACATGGAAATCTTCATAGTTGCTTCAGTTGTCCTTGGCTTTGGCTATATATGCAGAATGGAATCAGAAGTGTTTTGCTTTTACAGTAAATTACTTACATGATAATCTTTGTTGCATTACTTTGAAAGCTGTGTAAGAGTTCACAACCTGCTTATAGATATTTTCTATTTTTAAGTATTTTTTAAAATGATCTTATGATAGTCATTACTATTTCCTTTTATTTAACTGCTGCTTGAAATCATATCCTACAAATAATCCTTGTATAGATTCTATGGCTGAACCTCGGTACAAAGAGCAGAAAGGAAAAGACAGTGTGAGTAAATTAAAGTTACACCCACCCCCCTCCCCGAAGTTCATTGTTTCTCTGAGAAAATGAATGAGCATGTAGCACCTAGGCTATCTTTCCTATACACAACAGGAACAACTGTTAAAAGTTTTACCCTAAGATTCAAGCTTCTTGCATTGTACTGCATATACAAATGGATTTATTTTTATCTTATTCACTATCAGCCTAGGAACAGTTCAACAGTACAAGTTTTTCTTGAATAATGCAAAATTCTTTTCCAAATTTAAAAGCAGCTGGTACCATTATCGCAGGATTGTTAATATAGTGTATTTAGTTTCATGACTGGTAGAAGCAAGGTATCTTTTTAAAAATCCAATAAAAAAATACCATATTAGCATGGTCTGAAATAACAAGGAATGAGTAGTGATGATATCTGGAGTTTCCATCCAATTTTTGACAATTAGGCCTAAGCTATTTCGTCCTATTTGGTGGGTGGCTCTATGAAAACTTAAGCAAATAGTCGAGCCTCTTTTAAGGAGAAGTATTGCCACCTGAAAAAGCATACCTGCAGCCAATATAGAACTACCCTACTTTTCAGATTAGAATTTTTCATTGAAGAAATGCAAACAGTATAAATATTTACCTACTTAAATCTCTGAATCAAACACGTGCTTTTGCCACTCAGCTGATAAATTTTCAGATTAAGATACACACTCACAAATAAATATATGGTTTAAAATATCAAATAGAATAGGGAAAGAATAGAAGATACACCACAAAGATTCTTGAAAAATCTAACCAGATTACAAATTTCACAGCCATTAAGGTGCTAAAATTCAACACCATATACAATTCACATCTAAATCAACCATGAATCCAAACTTAAATACAGAATGGATTTGAAAGTGAAAATTTAAAATTGATTCCTTTCAGACACAGTATGAGGTGCTTCTGTCATAATCCTGCCCTACTGACTTTTACATTTAATTTACTTGCTCATTATGTTGAGCAAAATTAGCGTAATATACTTGCTCATGTTTCATGTGTGGTTTACATTGCCAAATCACAATTAAAAGTGTCAGACTGACTGTGATGATTCTACTTGTGACCTTGTCTTTATTCTGTATCTGATCAAGTTCAAATGTTTAAATTAATAACTGTGCTGACTTTGTGAAGTTTGGTTCAGCATTCTGAAAAGCAAAAATTTCAACTGCAGTACGGAACAAAGATTGCAACCATTCCAATATGGACAGAAGCAAACCATCAGATCTGGATAACAGTTTGGAATTTGAAAACATCTATATTTCAGGGTGATTTGAATCTAGAATTCCGGTTTTTGCTCCAGAGGTTACATGCAGGATTTAACTTTTGATACGCCTACACAAGTATAACATCTATATATTAACATATATGGGGAAGTAATAATTAAAACATGTATTTCATTGCCAGGCTAATGTATCCACAAACAAGAGTATTTAGCAATTTCCTTCCAATAGGATTCTTTCTGTATACTCAGGCTTCTTCATGGCACTACACTCCTCCAAACGAACTAACATCATGCAGACGTTTTAATTCTAAAGAAATAATCAGCTGAACTGTGGGAATTGATGGATGCAGCACTCCAAAACTATTTTAGTCATTCATATGTTTGCAGGATGATTCTAAGCACATCAGCTCACCTCCCTACTCCACAAAATAAGAAAAGTATTTTCCTTCTTCCTACATTCCTGTAAGAGATAGAATGAAAAGCACTATATCAAACCTAGATAATATTATTGACATAGTCTAGTAGTCCTTATTCAGACTCTAATTTCAGCAGGAGTTTGCTTCAGTAAATCCCTAAAGACAAAATGAAAGTAATGTAAAATTACTATGGGCTGTATCATACTATTACTATTTGAGCGAAAACCTCTGATTAAATCAGAAAGGAGTTCTGTTTGAGACAGACATACAACAGCCCAAAATCAATGGAAAACTTCCTTATGGAAAACTATGTGAAACATAGAGGATTTATTAACTAAAATAACACAATGTATCAATTTGTAGATGTAATTTATATTAAAAACAAGAAATTAAAGTATTTTTGTAATTGCTTTTAAATATAGCCAAACTTATTTAAGAAGTTTATTTTCCCCTGTTGTTTTGTACTGAAAAGAAAGAGGAGAATCTGAATTCTCCATCACCCTGTATGTGAAATTAAATATAACATTAATAGTCATTTGAAAACAAATAAGATATCTAAAAAGAAGTGGAAAATCCATCTATGCTGTTACTTCATTAAATGAAAATGGAATTATTCCAGGTACTACTATGGCTATGTCTTCTTTATTTTCAGCTGATTTTGGAAAGTTAACAGAGAAATTCTGAGTAAGGTGCATAAAGCTTTCTGTTCTCCAGCTCAACCCTACACCTGGTACTACCTTAGCTTCAGAGTTATTGATCTGAGCTATTTCCTTACTATGACCATCCTATCCGTAACATCTCTAAGCAACCATTTTTAATAAGCCAGCCTTAAAAACGTATGAGGAACTGCCCTAGAAAAGTCAGGCCCAAAATCACTAGTAGAAAGTATACTGCTTTTTTTCACACACTAACATGCACACACACATGCATGCACCCCCACCACCACCCCACCCCACCACCCACCAACGTAAGGTGACCCTTTAGGGAAGCCTTTTCTTCATTGGTGGACACAGGATGAAGCTAACATATCTTTTGCCAACATTAAATTTGTGTGAATAATTTACTGAAACTAAGAGAAAGAAGCATAGTATGAAAATTAATCAATGACCTTAAAGTCAGTCTCCAAATGTGTGGATTTAGTAACTATTAATTTGTAAAGCAAACAAATGAAAGTGTTTTAAAAATCCAGGAAACATAAACTGAAGCTGAGGCCTTTCACAAGATCAAGACAAGATAGATGACAACCTGTAACGGTGTATCTTAGGGCTCCATGACTTCAGTTTGGAATTCGGATGCTTGTATTTGCAGTAAATTAAACAAAGCTGAACCCATCTAGAGAAAAAAAACAGCAAATCAAATTATCTTCCTTTTGCCTAAGTGTTATCAATGATGGAGCCTTTTTCTGTTGTGTCATGCAGAGTTACATATAGGCATTTCAAGTTATGTAACATCTTAGCATCCTATATCACAGTCATCAGAAATGGTAACAATACAGCACAATGAAGACTCAGTAATGTGAGCAAAGATCAAATTTCTGTGCTGTTCCTAAAGTTTTCAACACTACTGAAAGCCTCCAACAAAAGTTAGCAGTTTGGCCCATAATATTAAAAAAAAATAAGATGGGAAATACATTCACAATGCATATTAAACTATGATAATTTAGGAGTCTCATTTTTTGTTTATAAAATTTTAAAAGCTAATCAGGATTTTATATTACTTCAGCACGCTTAATCTATAATATGCTGCATCTCTTGATGAGCATTTGCTAAAACAGAGCATAAAAATAATTAGCTTGAATTGTAACTTACAATTCAGACCTGAAAAGCATCAACCTAGAGTATTTTCAGCCTCACTGCTGAAACACTGCTGGCAACACAATTAAAACTAGAAGACTGTAATTATGGGTGAACTTCAGAAGGCTCAAAGTTCAGTTCAGATAAGCACCCAAAAGTTACCATTTTAGTGCTCCACTACCAAATGCTCATTCAGTGGTGCAGCATGTTTTGAATCACAACATGCTGAAAGAATGTGAAATAGAATCCAAAGCTTAAGTCATACATTCGTATTATGTTACCAGCATTCTTTCCTAAATATTGGGTGCTTATGTGAACCTTATGGAAACTACAGAAGCCCCACATGGTCAATCACCTCCAAGTAGCATCTTCCCTTTCAAACCAATGCAACGTATCCCATCCTTATTCAAACCACATTCCAGTATCCGGATCTTATTACTGCTTCTGCTACCATCTAGTGCACTCCTCCTGCTTTGATCACTAGCTTCCCCTTGTACTTTTTAAACAGCTTTCGCAAGATCCAGACACATTGGTCTTACATCTGTGTCTCTTGTGAAAGAGAGAAAAAGACAAAAAGAAAGAGAGAAAAAGAGAAAGGGGGTTTGGAGACAAGATAGTCCTAGGAAAGAAGAAAGGGGACTACAGGAACTTGTTAGGAAAAGAGACAAAAAGGATGTAAAACTACTTTAGGGTTCGGAAAGAGGAAAACTTCTGGGATTTCCCTTGGCTATGCAGATTGTAATCTTAAAAAGAAGAGGGAACAAAATTCTTTTTAAGAATAAAGCTGGAAGTGTTTCCAGTGTTAATTGCAGCACGACCCTGAAGTCCTTACAGAAGAAAAGCTCGAACTCTAATCATTCTAAATGCAAAAGGCCTGCACAATAGGGATGAAAGGTTTTGCTCTTGACCTGCAAGACCTTATGAAATAAAAAATAATGGAAACATTGAAAAAAATGACAGAGTATAATACCAGGATCTCCAGTTCCTCTCTTTGCCTACACATACGTTTAACACCAATTTGTGAGCAACAATACATCTGATCAAACTACTTATGCTCTGCTAACAAACATCAAGTATAAAGCGACTTAGCCATGGTAGGACGTATGAAGCTGGGGGGGAAAAAGTAACTTTTCAGTGACTTACTAAGTACTATGTACAGATTCAACTGAACGCACAATCCTAGTTATAGTATCAACAGGTGAGGGAACAAAAGGGAACTGTTAGTTCTGGTGCAAAGATACATCAGTGGCTTCTCTGCCTTTCCTTCTGAAAAAACAGCTTCCAGATTCTGCTTCCACCTTCCTGTAAAAACCCTACATCAAGCTTAATACCTCTCTTTATTTAACTGGAGTAAATCACATTAGTATTTCATGAAAAAAGTGACAGTTTTATTCACTAACATTAAAGTTTGTATCACCTGATTCCAAGGGTCAATTGTAATTCAGTCTACTTTGCCCTAGAAGAAATACTGTAGAACCGTTGTGTACAGCAATTTGTTTAGTCTCCTGGATTTGAATGTTAGTTGACCAATGCTGTTTTCTTTTGGTTAATACTAACTAATGCAGTTAAACTATTCTGTCCCTGAACTGCCATGTGGGAAACTAGGAAGCAGTGAAGGTATGACAACTGCATGTCCTGTATTTCTGTAGTCAACACTTTCCCAGCAACTTTCCATTAACGGTAATTAACTTTATGGCCACTCCCCATAACTCATTAAAAAATTCCTACAGACAACTAATGCAACAGAGCTATTCTGAGAACATATCTTTACTCTGCCTGTTTACAAGCAGTAAGTTCATAACTTGAACTCTATCTGTCCTCTGAAATGCACTAATAAAATGTGAATAAAAACTGGTATTTGAGTATAAAGCTACCTTCATTGGCGAACTAAGTGGCGAACTTAATTGCAAATGTAAGACCAGCACAAAGAAGAGAGCTACCTGTCATCAGCTAAAATACATGTGTTAAACTCTAGTGTGAAATACGAAGAGTGGTCCTGCTGCTTTCAGTGGAGCCATGTATGCAAAGGAAAGGAGTTTGTCCTCTTTTCTCCCTACTCAAAGTATTTACTGACACCAGTGATGGTGGAAAAGCACAAAATGCAAAAAAATATACCAAAGAATTGTAAGACACTATCTCTGAAACCCATGCTAGCAGCCAACAGCTTCACAGATCATAAAATGCACCACAGCAGTATCAACCATATGCATAAAATATTAACCACTATTAAAATGTCTGAGGTTTTAGCCTCTATCCTAAAAATGTGGGGACTAGTTCTAAAGCAAAGCATTATTTTGGACCACAAAATCTGTAAGTTACAGTCAGGCATATTCCAGGTATTACTTAGACTCATAAAACAGAGAAATTCAAAGTCAAGACTGGAATTCTTTCCTGAGTTAACCCAGAGACATCCAACAGCCAACTGTTATTAGGCAGATGCTTAAATGTTAAGGAGGTAAGGAGTCAATGAGAAAAGTTCTCCTTACACTCACCTTAACAAAAGGATTGAAAAGGTTCTGAACTATCAAGGGAACCAGCATACAAACAGAGCAAAGAACTGAGACACATTTGACAATGAGCAGAAGAGAATTCACACTGCATCATCCTAGAAGATGTAGCATATCCAGTAGCTACATAAATGAACAGGAATGAGCACTGTTCCTAATAACCTCTAAATCTCCCACTGCAGTGAATCCAGGAAGATACCTGAAAGCACGTATTGCCTTTAGGAAAAAGCTATGCATCAGTGTTATATGGTGAAACTTACACCGTTACAATTTGGCTCACTGTAGGTCATAATTTAATGTTCTTGTGAATCTGAAAGTGTACCCTAAAAATGACATATTTTATGTAGCTTGAGACATTACCTCTCAATTCTTTATTCAAACTATCTATTTCTTCACTTAATTCTCTAAAATTCCCCCTGTAGCAGAAATGGTGGAAAGTATAGTATAAAGAACAATGCACATGTAACATTAGAAGGATCAATGTCTACTTGCTAACATGCTGTTTTATTTTTTCAGCTCAAAGAGCTAAAGCATCTCTTTGAATTCTTGTCCAAGTTAATGTGCTGAACAATGCAGGGAAATCTGACCAATAGCCACAATGCTTTTGCTGGACCAGTTCTGTCCATAAGTGACTAAACAGTTTAATTAGGTCTAGTACTTACGAGAGTATTGAAACAACTACCAAAGATCTCCTTTTAAGGTCAAATTGGCTCTGTGTAAGTAAACACACACAGAGAAAGGCAGAAACTTGCACCCCTTTAGTACTTCAGTTCTGATGCCTTAATCATTCAAACACCTCTCCATGTATTTAACTTCAAGTTCCTAAATGAGAAAGGCTTCAGGTACTTAAATGTGCAAAATTCTTTGCAAGATTAGGATGTGATCTATGATCAAAAGCAACAGACGGTTTAAAATAAACATACAGAGGGAATGGATGAGGAACTATGGGAGAAAAGGCAGTGAACACAGATTAACATTAAAGCTAGATGGCTGAAAGAGGTAATTTTTCTAAAGGTTAATAAGACATCACGACAGAATTCCAAGCAGAAAGAACATGAAGATTTTTCAAGTTACTTTAAAAACACCAAGCATCTCGACAGCTACATCAGAGCTCAAAAGAGACTTGTAATTTTTTGGCCTATGATTTGAGAGTTCAACTGTTTCTCTTGTCATGTCTCACCATCGCAAATCAGAAAAGAACACGAGCAAGAGAAAAAGGCAAGCAGTTTTCTCTGAGATTTCTCTTTGGTTTAGAATTTCTTTCCTTCTGGGTCAGGAAACCCCATGTTGGAAAACCTGTTCTACTCCTTTTTTACCAGGCACTACAAACAAAAAAGGGCTAAAAGAAGTGCTAGAAAGAAGTCAGCATACGAACTAGGTCCACTGTTAATTAGGGATTTTTACTATGTTTTTCTGTGCATAGTTGCACATGTGTCTGTTAAAAGATCAATGAACTATTAATGGCATCTTCATGTGAACAGTACATCAAATAGGGATATCCAAAGCACTGACTGTTTACTTTTGATAGTGAAAAAGTTGAGCAGAGTATTCAACTTAGCTTTTCCTGGTATCTAGATCTAGTTCCACTACTCAGTTCTAAAAACTCTTTCATATATGAATAGGTTTTTCTTGTGTGGATATTTTCCATCTGCATTACTAGCTTCCAAAGGCTTTTCCCCCTTCAAAATTATCACTTGAAATCTGTACGATCATAATCATCATGACTGCATTTTCAGAGCATTATGGCCATGGTGGATAATATTTTAAAATGCAGATGCTATTTTAAATGTGTATCATTTCTTTGAGTGGATATTACCAGATTTTTACAATAACTTGCTATATTAATATATGCAGCCTGAATCCTTTTATTAAAAATAGGGGTTTTTTTCTGAGACACTTAGAAGTTATACTCACATTGACGGCACACTGATGGAACACAACACACTATATCAATTCAGAGGACTTCTAATGTCCATGAAGATATAACTTCTTTTAACTACTGCCTCAATTAAGCGTCAACCTCTTTTTTGTAACTATAAGGGAATCCCCCCCAAAAAAACTTAAAACAACAAGAAAGCAGAAGGCAGAAAGCCAGGATTGCCTGCACATCTTCATTACTTCCAACTGTTTGTGGTTTAGACATGGGTTTAAGAAAGAAAGTGTACTATGCAGCGTGATCATCACAACAATGATTACATAGTTTAACGGTGTTTGAAAAAATAACATACATGTGGAAAAGCCAGGTTTTGCACACTATTAACTTTCCAGTTTAATTTAAAATGCAGTGTATCTCCAAATGCTGTGCTATAAATCATGGTTTAAATACCTGCAGATCTCCTTAGTCTGAAAATAAAAGAGTGTGTGTGGTGAGAACTTGTAAGAAAAGAAAAAAAAAGGTACAACTTAGATGTAGTGACAGGAAAAGGGCCCTTAAAAAACAGTGGTGGGAAGTGAGAACTTAAAGAGGAACAATGAAGGCCAAAAGAGGTTTGATGAGGGATCAGGACTCAAAGACCCAGTGAGCTAGTCAGCCAGCTACATACAGCTTTTAAATCCTTTGCACAATGTGATCCGCCAAAGAGGCTTCCCAAGAACAATACTGTATTTACCACCCCAGGGATATTAAAAATGGACTTTTTTTGTAGCTAGCCTTTCGAGAAGTAAATAGAGTATAAATTGAATTATTGCATTGTTTTATTTGAATAATCTAAAAATTAAAATATTATTAAAACTATTTATTTTTAAATGTTTTCAAGGTTTATTTAATTTAGTCTCAGCTGATTATTTGATGACAAGCACAGCAGAATGCATCCTTTTACTACATACTTTAGGCTGCAAGATTTTAAGTATTTATAAATTTACGGCATAATGGCCTAAGCGTGCAGGTTTTTACTTCTACTGTAAATTTATTTACCTTAATTATTGTACACTAGTACTTGCAGCCAAAGCTTTGCTAGTACTTAGTTATTCAGTATTCTTCTTAGCTATCTAGCTTCACGTTCTTCTGTTCCCATAACCATAATTCACCTTTCCAAAAAGAGATCTGAACAATGTGAGAAACAAACTCAAAGTCAGGGAAAAAAAAGAAAATAAAACCAGACCTGACAAATGAATACAAGTACAAAAGTAATTTAAAAATGTAGCTTTAAACTGAAAAGTTAAAGCCAACACAACAGATTTCATGTTTCAAGATTAATACAATGTGAACCTGATCTCATTTAACTAAAATCAAGGAAAACTCCGTAGTAGACTTTACAAGGAGCACGACCAAGTGTTCTGGGCTCCTTTTTTTCCTAAAATTAAAGAATGCTTTCCCCAGCTTATTGTTACCCACACATTTTGGTGTACAGTACACACAAATGACTCAAGCAAAAGATGCAGCATAAGGATTAAAATGTACCCTTTGCTTACGTATGATGGCACCAGACACGCTATCAGAAATCTGTAACCCACTACTGCATCTAACTAAAGATTTATGTTATAAAGGAATATATAGAAATGACTAAGCAGAACACTCAGCATAAGGATTAAGACTTCTTACCCCATATTTACATTGGCGGGATGTTGCTCCATACTGGAAGCGACACTGTTCATCAGCATCATACACCTGACCTGGGGCCACAGCTGGATAAAGAAAGTCACGCTTGGGAGGCTCATTATCAAGGCAAGTACCACGGCCCGAACTGTTCAACATAAAGGACCAAATCAATTAGGAGTTTACTGACTGTAAATCACAGTATCATGTATCTAGTTCTTACTTTTAACAGCACTGGGTGTGAAACAAATATGATTGCAATAAACAAACAGTAAGATGGTACACCCATAGTAAAAAGAAAAAATAATTAGAGGGAGTTACGATATAAAATAATTTTTCATCGTTACTATTAACAAAAATGCTTATTTTAGATTGTTAAATAAATTTCATATATTATCCTTTTTTAAAGTGTGATAATTTCTGAGCCACACAAGACTGATTTTCGTTTTTAAGATTCCTATTTGTTTTCACTGGAGAATAGCTACATTTGGTCATAGAACGAAAAATAAACAAATTAAGCAAATAAAAGAAATTCAGTTTATGATTCTTAATGACCCTTCTGATCCTTCAAACAGCTAAGTACAATCATAGATATGAGCAGATCAACTGGTTTATATAAAACACATTTAAATTTCAATATGACTACATGTTTATAGGATTAGGACTTTAACATGCATGCTTTTCTTCCATTTGAGTGAATAAAATAGTTAGAGTGGTAAAAATTCTGCAGGATCTTCAAATTTACCTGTACTAGGGCAAGTGGAAAAATTTACATGGATCCAAGATCTTTCCTAGTCTTAAAAATTTCATGTTAGAACTAAGATCATAATCTTTGAAAACTTTAATATTTTCTTCTTTTATATTCACTGTTTTGTTTGGTGGTTGGTGGGTTTTTTTCCAGAATATGCCCATATTTGACCACAGTATTTTAGTGTAGTGGAAAAGCAAGCCAAATGCAGACAGAGTTCTGTTTAGAAAACTTTGTACTTTGCTAAATATAATTATATAGTTTTATTTAGTCAGTGTGTATAAAAGAGGACAGATGCTTTTTTACTTTCATTTCACATGTGAGTAAGTGAGGATTTTTAAAGAATTCTTATGCCAACACTTTAAATTTTTTTCTGACATTCCTACAAATTTTGCCAGCACTTATGGTTTTTTTCCAAATCTTTTCCATGTACCTTGCCAAAGGAACATAATTTCAGAAGTGAATGTTCTACACTGTTTTTTGGAGATCTCCAATTTTATATACTTTTCATCTGCAGATAAAAAAAGAGCAAAAAGCCCCCTTTACCTACACATTTTATGTTCTCATTTTAACCCTATTTTATTAAATTCTTTGAAATACTACAATAAAGCCTTTGGAAAAAACAAAGAAAAACAACTGGCGACCATTTCAGAAGAAGGAAAAGAAGCAACTACGGCAATAACCAGGTAAATACAGGAAAAAAATACATATTCGGTCACTAATCCCAATGAATTTAGTGTGATTCACCTGCGTACACACACACCACCACCACCACCCCATCCCTCCTCAGCTGAAATCTATCTGTAAAATATCAACTGTGTGGTTCTGGCATAAAAAATAATGTACTTGCTCCTTTATTCCAGTTTTAATTATTGCAAGCATATATATTTTCTAATAGCAGAAGCTGGGAAACTATCCTACATTCTTTTGAAATATTGCAGTGTTGTATTTTGTGTGTATGAGGAGTACATGTTAATAACTCAAACATGAAAATAACCGAGATACAATCTGATTCTTCTGCATTGTCTGGACCAAACTGCAGATAGGAACTTTGCTTAAACAAGCAGTGGGAAGGTCAGCATTTGACATCAGCTTGAGCTAGTACTGCATATGACGGGAATGCTTCCATCGATTCCAACAGTGCAAGAGTTAGGTCTGTAACCTGTGATCCTGTAAACAGACAGCCAAGGGCACAGCATTTAAAAACCCTCATTACCTTCAGTGACTCTCTCCATAGGCATATGTACCCCTGCATGGATTAGATTACAGAATCAGAACTAAATCTTTAAATTCACTCAACTGGTAAATTGAAGTCTATACCTACTCTACAAGACATACAATTGCAGAAATGTAAGTCAAAATCTGTGTAGTTAGTACAAAAATATGCCTCTTTTGCCCTAATGACAGGATTTTCACAATAATGAAATACTGTTGTAGTAGTAAAAAAGCAAGAACATGACTACTAAGCAGTCATTCGCTTACTAGCTACATTACATCACCACCTCTCAGACTGAAAATTTTCTTTCCTTCTCCTTCAGTTCTATTATTTCTCTCAAGTAGTTGAACAAAATTGACATATTTTACAAACTTAGTGTGAGATGCTGATACTGTATTGTGTGAATTGAAGTATTTTGGAAAAGAAATAGCATGGGTTATAAAAAACATTAATAAAATCAGGGACTTTCCATTGGTAATGAAAGGTCTCACCAAAGCTGTGCAAAGGACAAATACAGGCTAAGGACCATAAAACCTTTCCAGAACACTGCTACTGGACTCACGAATGGTGTAATAATCTTGAGTATGTGTCCCTGTTCCTCTCCCTTTCTCTTTGCTTCACCAAATCAAAACACAGACACTTGACATAAAAAATCTGCTAAATCTATGGGAATGAACGAAAAGTGTGTAAGAAGAATAAGGGTATCAGAGCACTTTATAAACAGAGATCTAATAGTTACTATCGATCAGGCCTATAAAAGTGAAAAAAGCCCTTTGTGTAGAAGCCCCAAATACCTTCATCTCTGCCATTTAAGAAAATTTCTACTCACAATTGCTTTTGTGCTTTGTGATTTTATCTTACATAGGAATATATACAAAGTTAAAAAACCTATAGGATATCCCTGCAGAGCTTTTACATTTTTGAACAGGGAGTGGATGAATCTTTAGTGTTTGCAATAGAAATTACGTGATCTCAAACTCATCCTTACATTCTGTTCACTCCTAGAACTCAAAGGCTTTCTTATTTTCCTAATTTTAGGTTAACTTCATGAGGTTTTACGCGACATAGTGGGACTGTTTTCAACCATAAAATAGCTAAGCTTGATGCTGTTTCATCCCAGTATTCCAGCATAGTGTCTCAGGAAATCTTTGTAAAACACTGTTTTGTATTTTAATATCACAGGATAGCAAACTAATCTTCTGTTTGGAAGGATATCAAAGATACTAGAGCATTCTTTGAAAGCTTAAGATCTTAGACATGCTGTCACTGCTAACGGGTTGGTCAAAATAACAGCATCCAGGGATTCAATGTTAGCATCTTTACAGACTGAACAATGCAAAACTGAGGATCATCACCTCTGTACAGACACAGCTGTTGTATCCAAGGCCAATAAAGAGAAAAAGCAAAACCCATGGATGTAGACCTTTCAGGATTTATGCTCCTATTACAGTATCTATTCCCAAATGTCTCAGCGACACACACGGTACAACACAACTCTTTTAATGGTTGAAGAAAATATCCCAAAACACTGGCACTGAAAATAGGTTTTGAATGTTACAGAATTGGGTCATTTATAATAATGATGTGGACTGTAATACAAGCTATGATTAACAATCATAAATGTATTATAAATATTTGTAATTGTCTGTTATAGCTAAGCAATCATATACACAAATATATGGATAGTATACATAATTTTTTATTTAATTCTGTTGCCAAATTACCCATAAAAATACGGAAAAAATTTGTAAAATTTATTAACTATAAACATAGTGCATTTTCTACATATACATACATATAAAAACAGTAATCATTTACATGCCTATATATAAAATTTGGCTCTTAACAGAAACCTCATTTCATATTTATTACACACTTTTCCTGAGTAAAAACTGATTTTTAGAGAGCACCAGGACGTATTTCTGTACAAGTTACAAAAGCTGCTTAACTTGACATTAATGAATAAACTCTGCAGATTGCTCAACAGTCGATAGATAATAACATAAATATTTGCAGATGGAGGGCATAAGTAATGGAAGTGTGATTCGGAGTGGTGTGTTTAAAATTAAAATGAACCAGAATAGGATTACTAAATGAAAACATTCTTGAATGTTACGGAAATTCAGATATTGATGTGGATTTATCACTCACTCATAAGAAATTCTACTTCCTTCCAATCTTTTATGCAAGGCTGGCTCTATGTCTTATCATCTATTTCATAGCAAATAATTTTCCACAATCTTTTCATAATACTTAATTTTTCTTTTGTTTGGTAGTAGGTAATTTGCTATTTCTTTAATGCATACTTGCTTCCACAATATGGTCTCTGTTCCAAAGCATTCTTTTATTTATTTGAATAATTATCCAGCAGCCATATTAGGAAAAAATCTATTGGTCCATCTATCAAAACCATGCACCTACCAGAATCTATTGGTATCTGGCCTTGAGAGTTTGGGAGATACTAAGCTATAAAATATTGGGCCAATTTGTTGTTCTATATTTCATCAAACATTCTATGAATAAGTTAATGGGAATCTGCTGCTGATTCTGCCCTTTACAATGTCTTTAAATTTAAATAACCCAAGAGGTAGACAAAAAATAATACTTGCAAAGTCAACACTCAAATACATATTGGCAGCTCGTGACTACAGAAACTACTGTGGTTTTTTTTAACTGGGTAGGCCTTTTAAGCAAAACCTAAAACTTTCAAAGTTTTGGAAATCTACAGTAATTGGGAACACATGCTTTTTATTCAATTATTTGTTGGCTACAAAAAAATCCTAGAAAAAAGAAGCAAATTGTAATCCAAAGTGTAGGTCAACAAATACTGAATGTAAATTTTCTGCATTGATTTGTAGAGAGAGATATTAAATCTTATTATGATCGATGGGACCTTATCTTTCAAAACTAGTCTTGGCTTGTACTTTTTTTAAAAGTTAATTTAGATTTCTGGAGTGCCAGGGAACTGGCCAATCTGCCATAGATAGCGTATTAGACATATATAGGTGTATCTTATATTTATTTTGCATATCTACTTGTAAGACCAAGATTCTTGGGTAGATATGTCTGGGCCCAAACACTGGATGATTTTTTATATTGTCTACACGAGTTTGCTTAGACCAAGGTAGCTTTGGCTCCTTTCCAGAGTTAGAAAGGTATAGTCTCAGATCTAAATCCCACTGTATGGCAATCCTAGAGACTCTGCAAGAATTTTCCATGATAGATCTTACTTATTCAAATAGTTTAAAGATTCCTTGTTCTTCTCCATTCATCTTTAAAAGACAATCCTGCCTCTGAAAGACAGAGTTGGCCATCTGGCTTCTTCTAAAACCTTCTCCTATCTGACACTGACAAGATTAATGAACTATGATTCCAGAAATCACCCAGATTTTCCTATTACAAAACATAAAAGTAACTGAATAAAAAATTCTAAGCAAAAAGTTCACTTCTTTATGTCTAGGTATCTGCATAGCTGTACAGGCACACTGTATAAATATATGCTGGATATAATGAAACTTGCATGTTTTATATATATATTTTATATATATATTACATCTATGTACACACACGCTGCATGGAATGAAATTTACACTAATTGGTTTTCAGTCACAAACAGTATTTTTAGGCTTGGTCTATTTCTCCTATAAACAGGTATTAAGTGTTTCTACTCCTCTCACGGGAATCTCTGTTCTCTGACACTGCTCTCCAACCCTTCAATTCTCAGTGAGTATTTCTGCATTTAATTCCGTAAAAGATTAGTGAAATTTAAAGCCATTGTAAAGCACTTATGAACAATTCAGCTGATAAACTGAATTCAGTCAATCTTTGACTCTAACATAAAGCATGACTGACAACAAATTATTTTCTTTGGCCACTTCAGAGCCTCTGCTGGCTGGCCATCCTTGAGGGTTTTGATAGATCTATTAGCAATACATAGCTTTGCTTTGTCTTATTGTCATCCTTTGAGCCATATTCATCTCCTATCTGTCCATCCCACAAATTAAATTGCTTTCCCAACTAGTGCCTGACTGAAGTGATACCTTCCAAGTGATACTTAATGGCTATTCCTCAGCAGCCTCAGTCTGGAAAATTTGTTTCTGTGTGTAGTTTTAAAGAAGTCTTGAGGAAGAGAAGGATGAAGGTGAGGATGTACTTTCAGTGTCACCGGATGACTTCTCCTTCAAAATGCTTCTGCCTGATGATAAAGGACAATGTGATAACTACACTACAAAATGGCACACAGTGCAAAACTGCTGTAGTCAGTGGTGACCCAAGCTGGTAATCTCATAAATCCACAATAATCTACCTCACCATATAATACTGTGAACACATAATGAGATTCTAGCAAAATTCATTCCAGTTGCATCATAGAATCATAGAATCACCTAGGTTGGAAGGGATCTTTAAGACCACTGAGTCCAACCATCAACATAACACTGCCAAAACGACCACTAAACCATGGCTCCCAGCACCACGTCTACCCATGTTTTAAATGCCTCCTGGGATGGTGATTTCACCACTTTTCCTGGGCAGCCTGTTCAAATGCTTGATAACCCTTTTGGTGAAGAAATTTTTCCTAATATCCATCCTAAACCTCCCCTGGCGCAACTTGAGGCCATTTCCTCTTGTCCTATCGCTTGATACTTGGGAGAAGAGACCAAACCCCACCTTGTTACAACCTCCTTTCAGGTACCCATAAGGTCTCCCCTAAGCCTCCTTTTCTCCAGGCTGAACAACCCCAGTTCCCTCAGCCGCTCCTCATTAGACTTGTGGTCTACACCCTTCACCAGCTTCGTTGCCCTTCTCTGGACACGTTGCAGAACCTCAATGTCTTTCCTGTAGTGAGGGGTCCAAAACTGAACACAGTATTCGATGTGTGCCTTACCAGTGCCGAGTACAGGGGGAGAATCACTTCTCTGGTCCTGCTGGCCGCACTACTCCTGATACAAGCCAGGATGCTATTGGCCTTCTTGGCCACCTGGGCACACTGCTGGCTCACAGTCAGCTGGCTGTCAACCAGCACCCCCAGGTCCTTTTCCTCTGGGCAACTTTCCAGCCACTCTTCCCCAAGCCTGTAGCGCTGCATGGGGTTTTTGTGACCCAAGTACAGAAGCTGGCACTTGGCCTTGTTGAACGTCATACCATTGGCCTCGGCCCATGGATCCAGCCTGTCCAGATCCCTCTGTAGAAGCTTCCTACCCTCAAGCAAGTCAACACTCCTGCCTAACTTGGTGTTGTCTGCAAACTTACTGATGGTGCACTCCATCCCCTCGTCCAGGTCATTGATAAAGATATTAAAGAGAACAGGCCCCGATACCGAGCCCTGGGGGACACCACTTGTGACTGGCCACCAACTGGATTGCACTCCATTCACCACCACTCTTTGAGCCCAGCCTTCCAGCCAGTTTTTGACTCAGTGAAGAGCACACCCATCCAAGCCATGATTAGCCAGTTTCTCCAGGAGAATGCTGTGGGAAGTGGTGTCAAAGACTTTACTGAAGTCCAGGTAGACAACATCCACAGTCTTTCCCTCATCCACTAAGTAAGTGAGTCACCTTGTCATAGAAGGAGATCAGGTTAGTCAAGCAGGACCTGCCTTTCATGAACCCATGCTGACTGGGCCTCATCCTCGTGCCATGACAGCCCTACCCAAACTTGTATCCAGATCCAAGTCAATAAATCTAAAAGGTGTTGTGGTAGTAATACAGACTTACAGCCTCAGGTTTCTGCTTTTAGGTATCTGCACTTCATCCCATTGTGTTCTATCTTACTTGTTAGACATAGGTAAATGAATCCTAATACTCGTTCAGCACAGAAAAAAACACTTGTCTTCATTGTTTGTAGTCTACTGGGTCCTTTCGCAGCTGTTTTTCCAGTCTTGAGGAAAAATGGAAAGAAAGGAGGGAGAGTCTAATTTATCTGGAATAAACACCTGGAGACACAGATGACAACATCTTGGGGCTTTGCATCTAAAGCTCTAAATCAGCATTTTCCTCATCTGTTGCTACGTTATGAAGAAGTATTAGAAAAAAATGGACTCATTTTTCCTGTCTGGATGCAGACTGTTTGCTTTTACAGGAGCAGCCAGGGAATTGCTACCACATGAAACTTGCTGTTTTTCTTTGCTTCTTGCTCCCTAATCATTACTTGCAACAGAAAAGTATCTGCTCTTAAAGCTGTTCTGCCTTAAGGAAAGGTGTGAATGGGTAAAAAGAAGTGATCTGGGTTTCTGACAGCTGTCCTACAGGTACCTGTGTAACTATCTCAACAGCTTCCTGCTGTCATTGAAGAACTGACACGAAAAGCTGGGGAGAAAACTAGAAACTGGAGAAAAAAACTACAGTTTTACAGCCTACTCTATGAAGTGATAAAACAACTATTTTAAGGAAAAAAGCATCAATTCATTTATAGGATATTAGAACCACAAACAATAAGACGCATAGATTTATACTGAACAGATCATGTTTTGAGAAATCTGACATTTTTAAAAATAGATTGCAAGATCAGCAGATGAAGGAGAAGTTATCTTTGGCTCAGTACATTATTTAACACAGTATCCTATACAATTGAAAAATCTATTGATAATTGAAATGTGTAAAATAATGTTTATCCAAGGTGGCTTTGAAAAAAATAACATCTACATTATGGGTTACAAAAATACAGCTAAATATTATAAAAGATAATTTGTTATTGAAGCTGTGATGGGTAAATTTTTTTTTTTACTCTAGCTCAAATATCACTTAATATCTTCAGTAATGATTTTTTTATTAAATTCACAGATGGTAGTAATTCGAGTAGAGTTGCAAACACTGGCCATGACAGAGAAGTATCTCAAAAAATCTGAAGAGATTAGAACAGATGGGAACTGATTCACCAGAGTACTATTCTGCTTTATGCTAATATAACTACAAGTTGACAAGCAAACCTAGAGAGTGGAAAAGAATAATGAAGATGCTAACAGTAAATAATAAAACAAATTAAAACATTAAACATAAAGGAGAGGAGGCACAAGTTAAACATGTTTTTAACTGGCAGTAAAAGTTAGAAAGATCGCTACAAACATATCAAGTAAAGAAACAAGAACATTTGTTCAGGCTGAAATTTAAAACTGTGTGGGAACATTATGAAGATAAGTTCAGCTCTATTACATTTGCAGCATAACACAAGCCACAGAATTTTACCACATTTCTTTCTCTACACCCATAAGTAAGAAATGACTTCTTAGCTATCTGTTGAATTATGTCTTCATCAATAGACAACTTACTGTCAGGACAATTATGGGATCAAAATAGAGTTCAGAGGATAGCAACAAATAGAATTAAATGAGACAGAGAAAAGCAGAACTGTAACAGTAAGAAACAAACCCTCAAATGCTACAAGAAAATACCTGAATGTAAGCTTACAGTCAGAACTACCAAGCTGTGAAATAATCTCTCAGAAGAGATGCAAACCCCATATTCTTCGTCATATTTAAAACTAGGCTGCATGACATACGAGAAAGACTACTAACAGGTACAGTGTTGAATTAATAGAAATGATTGGTAATGATAAAGGAAAACTACCCTGTATTACTTGTTGTTATAATGGTACTGTTAAATGAATACATCCATCTCTCTCCTGAGAAAATCAATTTATATTGTGAGAAACCTGTATCGTATGTAAGGATGACTTATTTAGTGTGCTTTATGTAAGGACGACTTACTCAGTGTCCTTTAGTTTAGACACTCATCTTAAATGCTCCAGTACATACAATTGGGTGGATTCACAGTTCAGTGGAGTGATACAAAATGCCTTAACCTGATACAGGAACTGGAGAGAAGTTTTTTTCCTTTGAACAGCATCAACATTAAACGTCTGTCTCTGCCCACCAACTATATAGGGAGCTCAAACACCTCTCCAGACCAATTCAGCAATTCTCTACATTGCGTGGGAAGCTATATTTGACCAACTTAAAATGTATCGGTCTGGATGGGTCCCTTCAGGTAAGATTCAGAATACAGCACCTTATTCTGAGGCTAGATCCCTGAAAGAGGAGGAGAAGCTCATTTTGTTCTTAGTAGTCTCATGGTTAGACCATTTGACTGGTTTAAGTCCAGCTCCTAAAATACAGTAATTGTCTGAATTACTGAACAACCTTTATTTCTCAAAGGCGTGATTGCACTGGTGTCACTGAACCCACCAACCAACTGCCATTTGCTCCCATAACACCCATCTTACACCCCTTTAAAAACTCCTGTTATTGATCTGCTCTCAGTGAACTCACTGTTCTATGTTTGTCTTCCACAATTCAAAACACATACAAAGGCTTCATTATGCATCATATATACCGATGTATACGTTGCTATGAGTACCTTTTTGAGACTGAAATATTTTGACTGTTCCAATGTTTTCTCATATAGAAGTAAAATTTCAGGTAGCAATCTACTTCTGGATAAAAATCACCACAGAAGTATAGATAAGCACAATTTTAAGGTATTAATATAAAGAGCTATGCCATCCCCTCCTAGAATCTTTACATTCTCAACGATGGTACCATTGACAGATAAAAAATCCACAAGACTGCATGAAAATAATCTGGAGAAAGAAATGTACAAGGAACAGGGCTGCAACAGTGTTCCTTTCATTAGATTCCTTCACATTATGCATGTATTTAAAAAAAAATACTTCCCATCATTCATAGACAAATCCCACCCTTCTCTATTTTTCACACTCAGATTAATGAAGTAATGAGAGATGATCAGCACTTCAAAATGTTCTGAATAGATTAAAAATGAGAACTGTAATGTGAGGAATGGAGCAGAAGAAGCTTTTGCCATTACACAGAAAAAGTACTCCACAAAATAAAGGTCTTAAATGACTTGCTGTATTTCTGTCTGTTCTTTCTAAAAATGTAAACCACTAGAACAGGTCGCTGTATCTCTACTATTTATCCTGAAAGGCGTTAATTTTTTGAAAACTCATGATTTTTCTTGAGATTACTTACTCTAAAAAACTGGTGATGTAATCCCGACTGCAGGCTGACCAAGAGAAAGGGTTGGTGTTTGCTGTAATATGAGCTGCCATTAGCTTTGCTGCTTCATGACCTTTGGTCCCACAGGAATTTCCAATTCCATCATGATTCATACCAAAACTGCCCAAAAGAGGAGGAGAGAAACAGCCCATTACTTTTTTACAGCATCAGACATCTTAAAACTTAATGTTGCCTTTACAGAAACCATGTTGCACCTAAAAGAACACACTCAGTACAGGAGAACTCTTAAGTATAGAATCAGGATCAGTTAAGTTCTGTTTATTTTATTCAGTCCTCAGAATACGGCAAAATTACAGAACTTTCCTTTCTCCTACAGACTTTAGAAAGCATTTTACTTCTTTTCTAAAGCTTTTAAAGAAAATTTAACAGTATTCTTACAAGATAAATACAGAGTACTCAGTCCTCATTTGGTATTGCACCTGGATAAGGAATTGCAGCACTGTCACTTGGATTAGTAAACAAGGACAAAAAAAGGACAAGGTACAGTATAGGCACACAGCAGCCAGTTCAAGCAGAACGTGGGGTTTGCAGTTCCCAAGGCCATGTTGTATGCACACTCCCTCTCTCTATCCACTCACAGAGCAACTTGGAGCCCTTCTATTAGAGCTCTCCTTTGACATGGAACATTGGAATGAAGACGCCTAAAAATCAACAAAAAATACAGTAAGAAACCTCTGGGTGGCATTTGGCCAACAGAGATTTCCAGGCAACAAATTAATTAACTTTCAATGAAGATGATATGACTCTGGAAAAAGAAATATGGCAAAAGAATCCTTATGTCTTAGAAATCCTCCACTACCGACAGATACCCTTGGAGCTACGGATCATCAACATTACCATCAAATTAAAACTAGAAGTAAATACACAGAGTATCTATTTGAAAAGACTTTCATTACAGACTATCTTTAGTTAAATTACTACTGGTATTCCTAAACAATCAACAATGTATACTTGTTTGGCCTGACATAAATGAAGCACCTGAACAGAATATTTCTTAATAGCATACACTTTTCTAAAACTGCATTTTCTTAGTGTGCCTTTGATTAATTTCCATTCAATCACCTGGCGGCAGGGGGAAACTTACTTCTTTAAATATTAACCTTTGGTCAAATTTATTCCTTTTTCCCAAACATGGCACAAGGTTTATGAAATCAGAGGGACAGGTATTGAGACACATAGGAGCCTTCCTGACGATGAGACCGAGTAGTTGCTAAAGGGACTGCCAAAACTGAGCTTCTGCACATCCCCAGCAGCAAAAACTGTCACTTCTTGTTGTATCAGACAAAGAGGTCAGTCTTTGGAGCTTTCTGTATCACAAATGCTAAAAAGACCGACTCCCTGATATCTTACTCATCATTCAGGAACACAAGTGTGTTAGGGCACCCTATTTTGATTTCCTAGAAAGACTGATTCCAGAAGACACAAACAGTGGTAGATTAGAGGCTGGCTGTTTCTCTACCGACAATATCACTTCATAGCAGTTCATGACACTTTCTTTACTGAAAACAGTGCTGGTGGTGTAATATTAATCTGAATATATTGCTCAAAAATGTGGTATAAAAATATAAGACCTTCATTTCACCCTGAGCTTCAATACACTGGGTACCGTTTCACCTCTTCAGCTGGTCATAACAACCTACAAACACAAGGTATAGCTAACCATTCCTCCCACACCCCATTAATTGCATGGGCATAAGAAAAGGAGTATCAGTGAACGGCAGATGTTTCCTACAGGCTGGAGAAGGAACTTCATCATCAAAAAAGCATCGCTTCCTTGCCTGTGGGATGTTTCCCTATGAAATACCTTGTCTGTAGCAATGCCCACATGTATCTAGTTCAGTGTATGATATCTCATAAATGCAGAAAGCCATATGCTATATTACACATGGGAAAGGTCTGACTGACACCTTAGATTATTGTATCATCAAATGAAGAATACCCCTCACATATAAAAAATACACCTTTAAAAACAACTTGTCTGAGTAATGTATGTATTATAATGAAACTTTCAGAGCAGTGTTAATTATTACGATCTGTCTTCAATATTGATGAACTTCAATGTACAATGCAACAAAAGGAATGAGAACTTCACAGTGTTTCCTAGAATCAGAGGTACTTCAAATAGAAACATTTCCTTTTTAATTGCCTCTGTACAATTTCTTAGAATAGAAAACCTTAGTTTTTAATAATCTCTCTGAGTGACTCATTTATAGAAATGAGCATTTGGGTATGTGGGAAAGAGCCAAATCGGATCATGCTGACTATATCTCATATCCAGTTTATCCCTAGTTAGTATATTCCATTTGTCAAAGAAATGACAGGCTTCAACTTTTTGAGAAATGAAATCTGTATCTTCTGGGACTATACAAAAAAGAACAAACTTTCTCCTTTAATAGCTTTCCTTCTTCTACCAGCTCTCCTTGTGAAAAAGACAGTGGTGTTGATAGTGGCAGTGGTATGCCTGATAAAAATCATGTCTGTGAATGGAAGCTGTGATTCCTCATGCACACAGGAACTCAATGCCTTTCAATGAGTTGATGGTATTCTCATTCTTTATAAATATTCATTCACCTAAATCATCTTTTCCCTTCCAAGAAGGCTCTTCTACTTTCCCCTGCTTCTGAATTTAGGAGGAAACTGATCATCAGGTGCAGGTGATTTATTCTGTTGCTTGGAAAGGGGTTTTGCAATTACTGTCATCTATTTTCAAAGATTGTAGTGGCAGCATGCCATTACAGCCCAGTGGTTCACACTCCTATGGCCAGGATTGCAGATGAAAACACATTTCTGTCCAAAGTACCAGTTTTGTTTTCATCAGAACATGTTGATTATATTTTGCCATCATTACATTAAAGCTACACCTTTTAGAAAAGCATGTTTGCAATTAGATTGGGGGAGGAAGGCAGGGAAGAAAGGAAGGAACATAAAATACTCTTTGTGGAACCACTCATAATTTACTTACCCTTTTCAAACTCACTAAACATATGCAGACTCTATTTCTTTCCCTGGCTTACAGACCCGCCTAAAACTAATTCTGTCTTTAAAAGAACAGCCAGACGAGCAAGTAGAGCGTGAAAAATCTTGTTGGGTGACACAGCTTTCTACATACCATCTCAAGAAAAGGTGTTTAACCCAGCAGCTCTTTTTTCTTCAATCCTTTTTTTCCACGAGAGCACCCACATTACACTTAAGAACTGTACAAAGCAGCAACACTAAGAACTTCAAAATCGTAACTGAAACTGTCCTGCAATTCCTTTATAGTTTGTATACTTAAAAAATACTAATAAGGTATCTGACTAATGCTTTGCGCCCATTTCATTTACTAGCATCTGTAATGGAACAGATTCTTTTTTCCTTGGCAATCTGTCTTTTCTTATATCTGAAAAAATTATCTGAGGGAATTATTTGTAATACATGTCCAACACAAGCTCTGACCTCAAAAGTCACATGGGAGATAACTAGTCTCAGCTGTACTGAAGAGAACAGCAATAGATAACCAGAGACCCTGAAGTACAAGCAGAGGGAAGGATGGGAATGTAAACGTCTCGTCTACCCTTCCTTTATCTTGCAAAGGAACAATACTGCAGGTCCCTACAATTCCACTTGTATTTAAGATGAGGTAACTGATTTGTTAGGTGGTTCTAAATGATGATGGTTATGGTTGCCAAAACACATATTGCTGATGCACCTAAAATGACAGCAGTTATTTTTGTGAGACAGCCAGGATGCTTCCATCCTGGTTTATTTTCAAAACACTTAAGACTCAGAGAAGACAGATCCAAACAAACCTGAATGCTCCTCAGTACCGTTCATTGAGGTTTATTCTGTATACCATGTACTTCTATAGCACTGAAGTTACCTGAAAAGTGCTACCCAAGTGAACTATTTCTCATTAGCAATCAATAACCTCTGCTTTCCAACTGTAGTACTAATGATCTCTGTATCAAACCATTTCCTAGCTTTCTTAGGGTCTCAGAACTGCAGAGAACGCTGATGTTTCCCTTCTCTAAAAACAACAGGGCATATTCATTTTTTAGTCACTTAGCAATTCATGAGTTATATGAATTTGACCTAATTCTTTTAACGCAGTGGCTCTTACTTTGCTCTGCCACTTGCTTAACAGTGTAAAGAAGAGGCGTACCAGAGACTGAGAATCTTGAGTCACGTGAGGCAACAAACTTACAGGAACACAAGCAAGAGAAATACTGTAAAATTAAGCACTCCATCTTCTTGTCCATTATCTGAGGCTGATTTACAGCTGCATAACTACATGTAACTATGTCCTGGTTTGAGGTAAAACAGAACGAATTTTCTGTTCAGTAATTTTACTTTTTAGCTAGGCCTCTTCTAACTAACTGAACTCTCTGAAATTAACAGCACGTTGTGAAGACACTGCTCACTCTCAGAGTGGTAAGATCCATGTTCATAGCTGATGCTGCCAAGGAACGGTATGCAGAGAGGCTCTTGCTTATCCTTATTGCTATAACAACCAAAGCCAGCCAACTTTGTTACTTGCCCCGTTGGAGGGATGGAAGCGGAAAACCGTAGAGGGGTCACACCTGCGGGGAGGAGAGGACAGGACAGGTGACCCAAACCTGACGAACAGGGTATTCCATCCCATCTGCCTCAGGCTCAGTATAAAAGCTGAGGGATCAAAGGGTCAGCCCTCTTTCTTCAATGGCCACCGTCCAAGGTGGACTCTGTCTGTCCGTCTACCTTTGATCCCAATCTGTGCATTCCTGAATCCAGTTCCTGTCTGTTGCTGAGTCCAGTCTGGGACATTCCCAGTGCCTGCCAGTGATGTGATCATCATCCCCGGAGCTCGATACTGGTTCTGTATATATTGTATATATTTCATTATTTTCTTTTTATTATTTTATTAATATTTCATTAAAGTAGTTTAGTTTGTTCTAAACTTGTAAGTGTCTTTCTCTCTTGCCCTCCTCTCCTTGGAGAGAGAGGTGGGGGAGAGCACCTGTCATTTGTTTCCGTGGCCAGTCCAGCCCAAACCACAACAAACTCTTTAAGAAAAATAAAACTTTCTTCCTAAGACAGAAAAGAAACTTGAACCTTAAGAAGCCTTATTATACTAATTATTTGCACTAAGATAGACAAAATAAATGTACACACTAAGAGTGAAATGGTTCATTTTAGAGCTAAGTATCTCGACTCAGGTACATTGCCAGAACTTCCTTCAGTACGTCAGCATGTTATTTAGACACACTGCTCTCGCAACATTTATGGAGACTGAAGCAAAGGGCACAGAAGGGTCAGGAAATGCACCAATGAAGAGTACTTTAAAAATTTCTAACAGCAAATCTCTACTACAGTGAGAAGATGGAAGGCATGCTTGGAGAAGTATTCTTGTATTAGATACAAGACCTAAAGGGTGAACTATAATTTGCTTGTAAAAACTGACAGGTTATTTTATTAGATACCAGCTCTTTCATAAACTTTGCATTCATTTATTTTTTGTCTTATGTTGTACTTACAACCATTAAAAAGGTGTCATTTAATTCTCTATATGTATTTCATATAGCTTAGAATGTCTATTTACAGCCTACATTGAAAAAACAGAAAACTGTCAGCTTCCCTATATCTGTAAATGTTACCACAGCTTTAAATTTCCTTCTCTTAGTGACATTAGAACATGTACAAGGAGGGAAGAAAGGGAAAACTAGCATGTCTCAGCATTATTTTGTTCAATAAAAAGTGCATGAATGTGAACATAATCTAGTCTGAAAGAATAAAAGATTTTTCTTCCCTACGATATCAGAGCTATGAACTACATGTAACAAAGCTCAATTTCTATGTGGACATACATGGCAATTTTCTTAATTATTCTCATGTCTACTAGCAGTGAAATATTTGTCAATTGATATGATGCTATGGTAAATTTTTGGACAAGATACAATCTCCCTATTTTATGATTTTATAGTAATAGAAGGTCAGGACTTTTTCTTTGCTTTTTTAACCATATCCCCCATACTATGTTGTAAGAGAAAGCTCTCCTTTCTGTGTAACTCTCTGTGCATCTCTAGCCAATGTTATAGAAGTACTGGTTATAGCTTCGTAACAGCATGCAAATTGCAACTCTCCTTTAAATGACATTACAAATAAAAGAAAAAAGAATAAAAAAGTATGGTCTTGAAAAATAAATTTATTTTAACTTAGGATCACAAACATTGATAGCATTTATTGAAAATACCTGATATTGCATTGTTCCCCTCAAGGAAGGAAGCAAGGTTAATTAGTTACTTCACTTTCTATTTCCATATCTTAATGTGGATTTTAACCTTAACTGCTGATTTTCTGCATTCGGAGATCATTATATAGTTTGGAGCACCCCTAATCCTTTATTCTGAAGTAATGCAGAATTTAAACCTTTGACTTTGCTGAAAGATATTTTCTCCCTGAAAAGTTGGGAAACAAAATAATTGCATAATGATAGCTTTATAACAAGCATACATGCCATGAAATTAAACATAATTTTAGCATATTTTTATTGTAACATTTTCCCCATTTACTTCCTAAGCGTCACTGTCCTCTGAGTTATGGCTGATGAACACCCCATGAAATACAATTTTTATATATGAGTATAATTTAGGATTAAATAATGTATGAAGCTCTTAAAAGCACAGCAAATTCTAATTTACTAAAAAAATGCAGCCTATTCAGAAACCTGAACTTTCTTAAGGGGAAATGACAGACTTCTATGGAAATTAGAAAAAATACAGTACAAACTTCTCCTCCTGGTTTACACTGCCATAGCTATCCAGCTTTCATGCCACAAGAGTAACATCAAGTAAGGTTTCCATGCTACACAAAGCCAGAGTATGAATGCATCAAGTCTCTACACTGTAGGTCAAAGTGGAAAGTATTGGCTCTGATGAGGAAGCAAACTTTTGAGATCAGATTTCCTTTGGAAATTCATGATGCCCATCAGGTTATGACAACCTTCCTCTTCACCCCCACTTATTCTTCTTACACTTCTGTTAAGATCTGTGAAGTGTTATTACATTCCCTTCCTTGATTAGAATGCTTTAATGTTAGACAAATTATTTTAGTATTGTAAATTCCAAACTTCAAATAATATTTCACATATAGACACAAGCCTTTTTCATATTGTAAATATGTCACAGAAACAAGAATTGTTTTTCTAGCCTTATGTTTATGACATTTCATTTTATATGCACAAAACATCATTAAAATTGGAGTCCCAATGAAGACTTTTTTATAGAAGTTGCATGCTTTTATACCTGCGGTATTACAAAGGCAGACTTAAAACTGTTCCCAAAAATTTAAGGCATCGTTCTCAGTCAATCCTAGGCATCTAGCAGGACCCTAGGCATCTAACAGGGACAAGTTTTAACTTGTTCTGGCTGGTGTTCACACACTGTAGATTTGAGGCAGTCTGTCAGCCCTGCTATAGTTGAAGATGGAAGACATCATTGTCACAGATAAAACAATGATTACAACATCAACTGGAGATTTGCTCGTGGGAGAGCTGACAGGAGGTGGTGTTAGTACAATACATCCTGGTTGTGTTTCAAGTATTTTTGAAAGCTATTTTGAAGTTTGGTGTATGTGTCCCTTATTACCTCAGACTGGAGTATTTTCCTTCTAGTTGTACAACACAGACATTCCTTGACATGCATTTCTTCTAGAAAACATCTCATACAAACTTAGGTCCCATAATGCAGCTGAGATTTGACTAAGCAAACACGAAGCTCACTGATCGCTGAAAAATGAGGAAAAGACAACCAGCTTCTGAAAGTAGCTCTAGGATTTCCTAGATTAGAAATTTCTACTCCAGCAGTGAAGACCAACTTTCTCATACAGGAGGAGGGGTATTTATGCTATTTTTCTACTTTGCATACAGACTAAAAAAATACTTCAAAAAAAGTGCTGGAATTGGAGGCATATTTTAGCTGTATGAACTAATTCAGAATTAAATACATTCTTGAAAATACTGTTGTTGTCCATCTTGAAGCCAATTTACTCCATTAGACTATAATCTATTTTATTATTTCTTATACCTTTTTTTCATCAAGATATGACTGCCAAACTCCTCCGAATTTCAATTCATTACATCTTCTATATGACAAGACACTTCTGACTTTTCAGAAATTACTTTAGCCACCAGGCTTCTCTCCCTGCTCCTTCTGTACAGCCCTCAATAGCTGTCTGTCATTAGTAAATTATTTTCTTACACCAAGTTTTTTTATGGGCAGCTCTCTGTTCTAAGCCTAGTCAGCTATCCTCATGTTTTGACATGTCCTTTCCCACCGCCCTCTCCCCCGCCTTTTATTTTATTTGTTCTTTTTCACTTTGTTATTTAGTTTCTGGATCTCAGCTAACTTTGTAAGACTGAAACACTGAATGGCACAATGCCTTTCTTTTAGCGATATACCCCTTTCAATGGAAACTGGAACTCCTTATCTGTTCATCTAAGCATCCTGTACAGCATGCACGGGGGAAGCTAGGCAGTTTAGAAAGTATCCAAATGAAAAAGCATAGAGCAGAAAGTAACGTAACTCAGCTGGTAGGGAAACAAAATGGGATTGGATCTTAAATCTTACAACTTGTCTGAGCATAAGAGCATATTCAAGCCTGTATATAGTTCCTTTCCTCACTAAGAAGAAAAAGTCAAGCTTTGCTTGGCAATGCAGGGGATACACATTCAACTCTCACTCCTGCCATGAGAAATCACTGGTTGTGATTTCTGCTTACCAGAAATCCTAAGCATTTCTTCAGTGTGAAATATATAATAGTAGGAAAGTAAGCATTCTGTATGTCAAGTATCATAAATCAAATTTCTAGAGGCACTATTCTGAAGGCTAAAGGGCCTGCTCTGATTTTTTATCTGATTCACAGAAGTATTAAGAGTAATACAAGGCTGTTCTCAGAACCATGCATAGGGAGAAACAAACATAAAACTGTTAGTCTAAACCCATTCTTTATGCCTTCAAGAAAGAAGTGTACAGTCATCTTCAATAAAAACAGCTGGTTATGAGTCTCAACTGCACACAGCTTATCTGGACCAAAACTGCATTACACACATATAAAAACTACAAGTGGTAAAGAACAGAAGCCAAAAAAATATTTTAAAAAATACTCATAAGTATTTAACAGAAAATATGAGTGACCATAATAATCACACTCACACTCTCAGCTTCTTCAAGTCTTCAAGACTAAGTGCTTTTCTGGCTAATATTCATCAACCAAATGGAAGTTACTTGGATTGATACAAGGTTAAATGAGTTGAATTTAATACACTATGATATACAGAAAGTCAGACTGAATGCTCTAATGACTTCTCATCACTCTATAATTTAATAAACTACGAGAAACTGATGAGTTGAGCCATATTTCCATCAAGGAATCTTAAAAATCCAATTTTGGAGAAACTGTGGATAATCTATCAAAATATTATGTATTATCATTACCGTTCTCTTTTAATCACAAGATAATTTTACTCCTCAGTTCAACATTTTTTTTAAAACTTCAGTATTCCACAGCAACTATATAATTAATAAAAACATGATCTTTCAAAGTGCAATCCTCCCATTCTAATTTAATTGAGTGCGTTTTTGTTGTATGTTACATATTCAGTGTAGACATGTCCCTACGCTTCTATTTTTCATTTGACAATGAAGCCAATGTCCTATTTCCCATGTATGTCTGAAGAGAAAAGCAATCACCATGGTACAGCCCAAGAAAAAAGTTTACAAGGCTCTCCAAAATGATTCTTTTACTCACATATGCAAGTACCTTCTAGTAGGTACTAGGAAGCAGGAAGCTGAAAGGAAATAACAACTTTGTTGATTTAGTCATAGCGGCATACAGTCATAGTGTGGGTGAATCGGAGGTCATGCATGGATAGCACAAAATATTAAAAACCTTGAAGATTTTTTGTGCACATATTCTTCCCAGCTTTTACTGAAGGTATCTACATGTCACGTTCATTTTTAACACCACGCTTGCAGCGCAACTTTTTTTAATCATTGTGCATTGGATAAAAGCTAAAGGAATATGATTTCTACTTTCTTTTCAAACCAGCATTTGACACGTCATGCCAGCTACAGGATGAGGTGAAAGCTTTAAAGAGCCAAGATTTCAGAATTTGAAAAGACCTTATGTATAAGAAGCCAAAAGGTATGGAATGTAGAAAAACAGATAGTTAAAAAAATTTCTGTGATGACAGGACATATGCTATCACTATATTGTTTTTCTAGGATTCTAATCAAAGTCTAAGCTCTTCAAATCAACTCTTGTCATCATGCCAGCTTTGCATGATAAAATAGCTGCATATATTTAAATTATTTTCATGTATCTGTGGAATAATCTGGATAAAATATGTAGTTGCATGAGATATAGACTAGAACAAAGATGTGGTATTGGAAGACTGGTTTTCTTGTTAAACATGTAACAAATCCAAAGCAAGGTCACCTATTACTGTAAGACATGTTATTAACAAGAATTTCAGAACTATGAGTGATTTGTAAGAGCTCTTTCCTCAACAGTGGAAATGTATTTGCCTTTACCCTACCTTTTTCAACTCATGCAAGTGAAGAAAAAAAAGGAAGGAAATGAAAATGAAGAGAATTGCATATGTTTTAAATTATTTTTGTTCCGATTTTATACAACTGCTTTTGGATTCTAAAATTCATCTACTTCAGTGCAACTACAGTGGTTTTTTCATACATAATATAAATGAGATCATACTTGCCCAGTGATTATCTCGCATGATAGGTGGGCTGGAAATAACTGTTTACTTCCAACTCCTTTTTTTGATCAGCAGATTGATAGCTTCCATTTCAGTCTGCATTGGAACTTTTAGCAGTTGCATCAGCTAATGACTGGAAAAACATGTCATCCATAACTCAGTGTTGGTCAACCCATGTAAATAAAGAAGGAAACCTCTTGATAATAGAAGATGCCTAGTCTTTTTAGAGTCATCACAATGTACTAACAATGCAGTCTTTTGAAGGAAGACCTGAAATATTTCCAGACGAAACTCTACTCAGATTTTATCAGTTTCATAACATCACATTCTTTAAAATGACACTCCGATGCTTAAAATGTAGTAAGTCATGCTATGACTGCCCTATGACTGTTTTATATACTTCAAGCTTGAGTGAGAAATGACTAGAAGTGTGAATATTGACAAAAGAATCAATATTTTAATGAAAATAGTCTGAATTATATTTAAGACAAAATAACAAAAAGCCAAAAATTACCCTTCAACCATTTTTGTTTTATATAGAAAAGCAGACAAAAGTAAGGGGGGGGGAAGGAAAATTGTCAAAGCCAAATATTTAAAAATATGAAACAGTAGGAAGGTTGCGAGCTAAATCTCAAAAGCACAGATTTAACTGCAAACTGAAATCAAAGGGTAAACAGTGAGTCTTCAATTCTAAATTTAAAGCCCTTGGTAATATATACTAAATAAAAGGTACTGCCCCTCATGAATACTACATACAGAAACATGGAGCACCAGAACAGAGATGGTACAGCCATGCAGGAAAAAAAAATCTATTATTAAACTAATAATAAAAAGGTGATACATTAAAACATATTCTTTTTTTTTTAAACTCACTCACTTGTGACCAATCTCATGTGCAATGGTAAAAGCTGAACCTAGGCCAATGTCTTCATTAATGCTGCAGCTCCTTTCAGGCTCACACATTCCAGCCACAGAGGCCAAGCCTGAATAAACAGAAGGAGACACAAAGGGTCATGCCAAGGTGTTTCAGTCTTAAAAGCCCTAGTTATAAATGCCTGGATTCTTTTTAATAACCTCTATGCACAGAAGGAACAGTTGGCAAAAGGTTAACTTTCTGGTCATTTGCAAAATCACTGGGGGGAATTTCACTTTGCCGGCTAGACATTAATATTTTTTGAACTGCAGTCAGTGCTGGAAAATGTCTAGACTAGGGGTTAGATTTATAAATTTTACTTCTGGTAACTTGGGACCACCTAGTAACTTGAGCCAGAAGAGGGAATTCAAGAAAGCATTTCTATTATAACATTCTTGAGCCTGAAGAAAGCAAAATGTATCCACGTTATTTTTGTAAAGAAATCTGTTTGAGTTTAGTGGGTTCATAAAAACATACAAGCAACTTTTTTAGCTATGAAAAGCCACGCATGGTATGTTAAAAAAAATAAAAAACCAAAACTGAATGCATCAATGAAGAGAGAGGACACATGTTAGTAACAAGCATTAACGTAATTATGGAAGTCTTTTCCATGTATCACCCATCATCTTCTGGAATTAAAACCTTATTGTATTACCAGTGCCTTCAAAAACTTTCTTCAGAGATAGAAAGCCACTGGCATTTACAGAATGTGGCTCTTCTGTACCTTACACATCCTTCAGCAACAGATTATCACACAACGTAATGCAGGAATAATTTAGTGCCACTAGAGAAAGCTCTAAACATCAGATTTATTTAAGGTATTGCTCCCTAGAGTTTCTTATCTGAAAGAAGCAGTAATCCTTTCCTTAAGGAAATTATCTGCTCAGTTAACTACACTATAACAAAAAAATTACTGGAAAAAGTGTAACTTTGGTTGGGGGATGGGGGGAATGGGCCAGGGATGGGGGAAGAGAGAAATCATATTCTTCATATGAGCAGGCACTTCAAATTATTCTGTTTGGACTAACAGTAAGCAAGTAGTAAGATGACAAATGCTTCCTGACTGTGTCCACATTAGCAAGGAATTTGCTAATGGGTCAGCAAAGTGAAGCACTGATACAGAGGCTCCTCACATCTCTTTGTAGGTGGGTTCGACACTCTACTTTGGACTAGTTTAATCCTGTAGGCTGAACATATTCACTACATATGTGGTTCAAAGCTTTCTAAAGGGAAAAAAGTGTTACAAGATATCATGAGAACTCAGCCCATGTAGTGATTTAGACCCTAACGTCTCCTGTAGGACCATACGGAGCATTTGGGGAGTATGTGTTCTGACTTACTTTTCTCCAAGACAAATCTAGATTGCACACACTGAAACTACTCTGATAACCAACCTGACATGGGCAAAAGGTGACAATGTGTGTCTGCAGAATTTGCATCAAAACAGTGCTAGTGCTATGAACAAATCATCTTTGTAGACACACCCACTGAAGACAGGATAAAACATAAGAAGAAAAAAAGACTATCCATGGAGAAAAATCTGTGCAATTTTGCAGTGTGCAACCTGTAGAAAAAACAGTAATTACAGTTCACCTATGCTATTCTAATTGAGTATTACGTTCTAAAGACAACATGGCAATACTTGTATACCAACTGTCACGTTCCCCTGCAAAGTCCCCCACATTTGAGTGACTGTCATCTTCATCTTCAGATCTTATAACTGAGCACTTGCTTCAGTGATTTACAGGACCAGATTAACATAATTCCATACCATGCTTGCAGAAAGTGCTGGAGATCAAGTCAAGAACTCAGTCTATGTCTTAGATTTAAGAAAAGAGTTGTCCTCACTGGAGCCACAGATCTGCTGCAAAGACATCTGAGATCTCTCCTTTATAAGAGATTCCATGAAAGATTCTCTGGTTTAGGAAACTGGAATAGGAGAGAGATGTCTATGCCACATGAAATTCTTTACTTCTGTTTCTTCCTAGAATACCAATGATTCAGGTTTCTTTTTACCTTTTGAGACCTCTCTGAGACTTCTGTTCACAGACTCCTTAACTTTAGTTACTGGAGGTCAGTGGGACTTAAGCATATTAAATGCCTTGCGAAAGAGGGCCATGGGGCCTTGTCTCTTCTCCAACTCAATGCCGATAATGCAAATAAATTGTCATGGTTGTGTTGCCAAGGGTCCTATAAGACTGAGTTGGAACTGACACCATATGTGATTTTTATTTAAATTTAAAAAAAAAAAATCAAGCCTTTTGTTTAATAAAACATTTGCCAAAGTCTATCCTCTGTTGTGCTGGATTCAAGTGAAGCAGAATTTGCCTTTATGCAAAAGTCTGGTACAGTAAGAACTAGTACACTAATGATCTGTGTTAAAAATATCATGCAAAAATATCAAATAGCTCATGCGCGAATGCACGCTCTTTCAAGCTTTCCTCTTTTAACACTTCCAAAGACAATTCTGTGACATCAATATAGACAGTCTCTTCAATTTTGTCTCCTCCACACAGATGTCAAAGAAAATCAGTTACATTTAGAAATTCATCATCATCATTTGCCTTTTACTAAAACATGTTGTGGGTATTGTTTATATTTACAGCAGGCAAAATTCTGGAACCTTTCCCCGTGTAAAATACATCCCTGTGCTGGAAGCATCGTGCTGACTTTAGCGGGACTTGTAGAAAAATTAACGTAAGTTAAGGCTATCAAAGCATACAGTAATACAGGGAAATACAAAGCAAATACAATTATGAGCTCTGATTGAAAAAAGTCTTAATAATCTGAACTAGCCCAATTAGAATTTATCTTTAATTGCTTCTGAGAAAGAGGCTTCTGAAAGGATGAAAATTAAAAAAAAAAAAGTTACAATAGTCTTTCAATAATGTTTCTTTCATATATTAAAGAACTGTTAAATGTAATAGCTATACTATAGTAAATAACTTTTGGTGACAAATTAAGGGATGGAGAGAACAATAGCTCTCCATCCTGCACCTAAGGGTGCTATGTGTGCTTCTCCATTGTAAAAGCATTGTTCTTAGGAGTTTCAGTGTTACTGTGATTTATATCACTGTGGTATTTTTCTCTAAGTCTGTGAAAGGAACAATCTGAAGCTGTACTCCCTGTCTACAACACAGCAACAGTGTAAACTTCAAAGCCTGTTTCTTTTGTAAGGTGCGTTGCTTTTTTTTTTTTTCCTTGGTTTCGTTTTTAACTTTCCTGAGGTCTTTTACTTCTGTTTTTTTAACTCGATCATGGAGACAGGTTAAATGGAAATAAACAGCAAGTCGTCTTCTGTAGGAAGTAGGTTTGAGTCATCTGCTAGGTTATATCAGAACTAAAGCCGCCAGAAAAGAAATAGCAGCAGCTCACTTACTTTAAGCTTCCAGCAATGTATCAAAGCTGAAATCCCCCTAGGTTACCTTTTATCGTTCATGCTTATAAAACTGCAAAATTTTGAAAGCATAAACTTAAAAAGATCTAATCAGTCAATAAATCAATAGCTGAGTATAAAGCAAGGAAACAGCAAATATAAGCTGAAATTACTCTTTTGTAATTGAAATTACAATCTTACCCAGTGTTCCACAAGGCTTGTTTTTATAAGTGCAGATATCATATCTGTTAAGGAGAAAAAAAGTAGACAAAATGTCAGAGAATCAAATTTGTAAGGTATTTTGTATATTTATCACATATCTGTATCATAGTTCAAGTTGTCAGACCGCAATCAGCTTAATTATGTGCAGCCAGCTGGTGTCGGCATTTTCTACACTCTGGTGTAAACCGCAAGCTGCAGTACACTCACAGCCGCTGGCCTCAGGCCAGTGGGACACCTGCCAGTAAGAAAAAAATGGTTAAAGTGGATCTTTGTAATCACCGGTTTCATAAAGCAGTCTACCATGCCGGTACGAAGTTACAGCAGCATGTCTGTAGACTGCTACTGATTCAAAACATTTAGCTTTTACTTTTTGAACATAACTGGAATCCTCTTACAGTCTCACACTTATCAACAATATTAATTGCAACTCCTACTGTTTCAACTTTGATTCTAATTAAAAACCGTAACTCTCAATTATTATACCAACAATTATACAACAAAAACTACGAACTGCCATTACAGTTCCCTTCTCGTTATCTTCCAATCATTACATGTGTCTTAAGAGTATACTATAACAAACTAAAATGAAAAACATTTTTGTGAAAAACTAAATAATGTCTTTAAAGGAGGATTTTCATCATTTTAGCTACAATCCTTCAAATACAGAAGCTCAATGAGTTTTTGTGTAGTTAACATGTAAGTATCTGGAGCTGAAAATGGAATTCAAATGCTTTCTGAGGTATAGCAATTAATAGCAGTAGTCATGCAGCAGTCAATTTGTTAATTATACCTTCATCTTTTGAACATGCAATCCTATGATATGGCTAGTAATATCAGAACACTCCCACAATGCCTTTGATTTTCAAGGATTTATACGGATTTCCTTGCAGTATGTTTCAGAATAATTTCTATTATTTTGAATGGTAAGTGAAAACAAAGATTATAAGATACCATCTTTATACTTTAATTTGTAACACAAATAGTTATTAATTTCAGGCCACCAGACATTTCTGTTAAAAATAACCTAAGGACTGTTATCACGTAGGAGTTTGATCACGAGATACATATCTTTCAGCACTAAAAGAGTTAAGGTCTGTCTGTAAGTCAAATCCATGGACAAAATAACAATGCTTAAAATTTGGAATAAGTACAGTAAACTCTCTATGCATGCAGACTTCTCTGACCACATGGAAATCCTGTGATTTTTAAAGGTACTGAGTGTAGAGCAGTTTGTGGGATTAAGCTCTAACTTTGAATTAAAATGTGCATAATCATTGATCTCATCAAGACGGTTCAAACTCTGCCATCCTACATGCACATAAAGCTCTCACTGATTTCCCATCTGCTGTTTGGAGATGGAGGGTAATCAAATCAGCATTCTTATATAAAATGTGTTGGAATATAATTATGTTTTCATAGAATCATAGAAACATAGAATAGTTTGGGTTGGAAGGGACTGTGGTGGGTTGACCTTGGCTGGATGCCAGGTGCCCACCAAGCCTCTCTATCACTCCCCTCCTCAGCTGGACAGAGGAGAGAAAAGATAATGAAAGGCTCATGGGTCGAGAGAAAGACAGGGAGATCACAAAGCAGTTACCATCATGGGCAAAATGGACTCGTCCTGGGGATAATTAATTTAATTTATTACCAATCAAATCAGAGTAGGGTAATGAGAAATAAAACCGAATCTTAAAACACCTTCCCCCACCCCTCTCTTCTTCCTGGGCTCAACTCACTCCCAGTTTTCTCTACCTCCTCCCCCCGAGACTTCTCACACTCTTTCGTTGGTCCAGTGTGGGGTGCCTCCCACAGGAGACAGTCCTCCACAAACTTCTCCAATGTGAGTCCTTCCCACAGGCTGGAGTTCTGCTGGTCACAAACTGCTCCAGCATGGGTCCCTTCCATGGGGTGCAGTCCTTCAGGAACAGACTGTTCCAGTGTGGATACCCCACGGCGTCACAAGTCCTGCCAGCAAACCTGCTCCAGCATGGACTCATCTCCACAGGGCCACAGGTCCTGCCAGGAGCCTGCTCCAGCACGGGCTTCCCACAGGGTGACAGCCTCGTTCAGACATTGAAATGCTCCAGCACAGGTTCCTCCACAGGCTGCAGGTGGGTATCTCCTCCACCATTAACCTCCATGGGCTGCAGGGGGACAGCCTGCCTCACCATGGTCTTCACCACAGGCTGCAGGAGAATCTCTGCTCCTGCACCTGAAGCACCTCCTCCTCCTTCTTCACTGACCTAGGTGTCTGCAGAGTTGTTTCTCTCACATATTCTCACTCTTCTCTATGGCTCTATGGCTGCAACTGCACCATTTGGTTTTTTTCCCTCACCTTAAATATATTACCACAGAGGCAGTACCACTGTCATTGATTGGCTCAGCCTTGACAAGTGACAGGTCTGTCTTGGAGCTGGCTGGCATTGGCATTCTTCATAGGGGAAGCTTCTAGCAGCTTCTCTCAGAGAAGCCACCCACTACCAAAACCTTGCCATGGAAACCCAACACAGTTACCTTTAAAGGTCATCTAGTCCAACCCCTCTGCAATCAGCAGGGACATCTGCAACTAGATCAGGTTGCTCAAATCCCCGTCCAACCGGACCTTGAACGTTTCCAGGGATGGGGCATCGACCACCTCTCTGGACAATCTGTTCCAGTGTCTCACCACCCTCATCGTAAAACATTTCTTCTTTACATCTAGTCTAAATCTACCCTCTTTTAGTTTAAAACCATCACCCCTTGTCCTGTCGCTACAGGCCCTGCTAAAAGGCCTGTTCCCACCTTTCTTATAAGCCCCCTATAAGTATTGAAAGGCAGCAATAAGGTCTCCCTTCTCCAGGCCTTCTCTTCTCCGGGCTGAACAACCCCAACTCTCTCAGCCTTTCCTCACAGGAGAGGTGTTCTGGCCCTCTGTTTATTTTTGTGCCTTTCCTCTGGACCCGATCCAACAGGTCCATGTCTTTCCTGTGCTGAAGGCTCCAGAGCTGCATGCAGTACTCCAGGTAGGGTCTCACCAGTGTGGAGTAGAAGGGCAGAATCACCTCCCTTGACCTGCTGGCCACAATTCTTCTGATGCAGCCCAGGATATGGATGGCTTTCTGGGCTGCAAGCGCACATTGTCGGCTCCTGTCCAGCTTTTCATCCACCAGTACCCCCAAGTCCTTCTCAGCAGGGCTGCTCTCAATCCCTTCATGCCCCAGCCTGTACTGACACCGGAGGTTGCCCTGACCCAGGTGCAGGACCCTGCACTTGGCCTTTTTGAACCTCCTGAGGTTCACATGGGCCCACTTGTTGAGCTTGTCCAGGTTCCTCTGGATGGCATTGTGTCCCTCAGGCATGTCAACCACACCAATTAGCTTGGTGTTGCCTGCAAACTTGCTGAGGGTGCACTCAATCCCACTGTCTATCTCATTGATGAAGATATTGAACAATAGTGGTCCCAGTACAAAACCCTGAGGGACACCACTTGCTACCGATCTCCATCTGGACACTGAGCTGTTGACCACTATCCTCTGTATGTGATCATCCAACCAATTCCTCATCCACTGAACAGTCCATCCATCAAATCCATATCTCTCAATTTAGAGAGAAGGGTGTTGTGGGGGACCATGTCAAAGGCATTACAGAAGTCCAGACATATGACATCTGTAGCTATTCCCTTGTTCACTGATGTAGTCACTCCATCATAGAAGGCTAATGGGTTGGTCAGGCAGGACTTGCCCTTGGTGAAGTCATGCTGGGTCCCTCAAATCACCTCCCTGTCCTCCGTGTGCCTTAGCATAGCTTCTAGGAGGATCTGTTCCATGATCTTCCCAGGCACAGAGGTGAGACTGACAGGTGAGTAGTTCCCAAGGTCCTCCTTTCTACCCTTTTTAAAAATGGGTGCAATGTTTCCTTTTTTTCAGCCACTGGGGGCTTCCCCTGACTTTTCAAATATCATGAAGACTGGCTTTGAAACTACAGCAGCCAATTCTCTCAGAACTCTGGGATGCATCTCATCGGGTCCCACAGACTTCTGTATGTTCAGGTTCCTCAGGTGGTCCTCGAACCTGATCTCTTACAGTGGGAGGGATTTTCCTCCCCGAGTCCCTGCCTTGCAGTCCATCCTCTTGAGAGGTGCGGGAAGAGAGATTGCTGGTGAAGACTGAGGCCAAAAAAAGCTGTTAAGTACCTCAGCCTTCTCCGCATCCATTGTTACCAGTTTGCCAGTCTTGCTCATCAGGGGGTATTGTGCTCTTTGACCTTCCTTTTCTGGCTAATGTACCTGTAGAAGCCTTTCTTATTATTCTTTGCATCCCTTGCCAAGTTCGGCTCCAGCTGCACTTTGGCCTTCCTGACCCCATCCCTACACAACTGGGCAGCGTCCCAATACTCTTCCCAGGATATCTGTCCCTGCTTCCACTACTTGTGCATTTCCTTCTTGCCTTTAGTTTGACCAGCAGGTCTCGACTGAGCCATGCCAGTCCCCTGCTCTGTATGTCACAAAGCTTTAAGATGACACAGATACAGAGTGAAAGATCTTTACTGATCTTTACCGAGTATTTCCTGCCTTTTACACATTTAAGGAAGCAAACTTCCTACATCTAGTACAGAGCCTGAACCTAATCCATTTGAAGTTCATGCAAAATTATTCCTCAGACAGGGCTCAGGCTTATTTAGTTAGAAAGCCCAAACTTGCTTGAATTCTTTAAAATGTAGTTTAGAACTGAATACAAGAAAGTCTGTGCAATACATAGGAAGTACCGGTCTTCTGATGTTTTTTAATGTCCAGTGCTAATGGGAAAAAACCAAATTAAAGGCATACATCCTTAGATGAACTGGATGTTTAAGAAGAAAGCCAGTTCCACTAACGTAAAATGTTGTCATTGATTTCAGCAGAGCTGACAATTTGCCCTTATGGCCTGAATCTGCTTACTGTTATACAGGTATGAAACTGAAGTTACCCTTCACCTTCAGTTCAGCTTCACACGGAACTGTGATAGGAGAGAATTATATGGATTAAGTCCATTGTTTCTATTATATTTTTGAAAAACAAAGACCATGATATCCTTCTGTTTATGCTGGGTAGTGAGCTGCCGTGGTTTCAGCTGTGATGGATTTGACTTTCTCACTAGCAGCTGGTATTGTGCTGTATCTTGGGTGTGGGATGGGAATACTGTTGATAGGATACTAATGTTTTTGGTTCTTGCAAAGCAGTCAAGGTCTGCTCTGCTCCTCACACCACCCTGCCAGTGAGTAGGCTCAGAGTGCACCAAAAACTGGGAGGACACGCAGCCAGGACAGCTGACCCCAACTGACCAAAGGGATATTCCATGCCATATGACATCGTGCTCAGTATATAAAGCTGCAGGAAGAAGAAGGAAGGGGGAACATAGAGTGATGGCATTTGTTTTCCCAAGCAACCGTTACGTATGACGGAGCCCTGCTTTCCTGAAGATGGCTGAACACCTGCCTGCCAATAAGAAGCAGTAAATTAATTCCTTGTTTTGCTTTCCCTGTGTGTGCAGCTTTTGCTCTACCTATTAAACCGTCTTTACCTCAATCCATGAGTTTTTCCTCACTTTTACTCTTCCAATTCTCTCCCCCATCCCAGCTGGTGGGAGCAAGTGAGCAGCTGCATTGTTCTAGTTGCTGGCTGGGGTTAAACCAGGACATGAGTACACTTCATTATGCAGAGACTAGCATTTTTTAAGAAAACATGATGATAATGAAACTTAAATTAGATGAAACAACTAAGGAAAACATCATTTTATTTTCCAATACCCTATTTTTGCAAGAACATACCCAGGTAGTAATGTATTCTAATTATAGCTTCATTAAATATTCAAATTTTACAGGCAATAATTAATTTCCTCTAAGGAGCATTCATACACTCTCTTATGCCTCAGTCTAACAGGAAAAAAAATCTGCATTTTCAACGGACAATGACTTACTTTACCTACATCATCTTCAAGCTCCATTTTTTTTTTATTTTTTTCCTTTCATAGGGATGGTTTCTGCTTGTGATTTCTTTGAAAGCTCTTATCATTTTTATGTACCAAACTGCTCAATTCCATAATTTGTTTCTCTGTATGATTTAACCAAATCAGCCTAACTTGTCTTTTTGGTTTTGACACCACTTCCTCTAACTTTATTTTGAATTTCCAAGGAATCCATTTAACCCACAGATGTTGGGTTCCAAAATGCGGAAGACTACAGAGTCAGTACTTGCCAGATAGTAGCTTCAAGCCAAGAAACCCCTGAAATGACAAATCATCCAGATTACCCATGAGATTAGATAAGTGTAATTGCTATTTTAAAAAACAAAACCAAAAGCAAAGAAATAAAGAAACACCACAAAGGTGAAGATGGATCATAGTTGTCACCAGGACCTTAGTAAATACTTCAGGAGCCAAGCACCAAAAGATAAATTCTCAAGCAAACAATTCTCTCAACCAACCATTAAGAATGATAACCAGTCACGAGTTTGCAAGATGTGAATTTTTTTTTTTTATTCACTGTCAGAATGTGTGAGAGGGCAACCACAGAAAATTTGAATGTAAGAATACAGATATGCAGTTTGCAAAAACCTCAGGAGGAAATGGCAGCATCCATCTTGAGACAGTCAAGGAAATCCTTTGCCCAAGTTGGAAGAGAAGATCATATGCCTCCTAATAAAGTGGGTGCGTATGTCCCTGAAATGTGAGCAGGCTAGGGAAATGGAATGTGGAAAGAGGTATCAAGCAAGATTGTTGATTATGTGTCCATTCCCACCCTGAATGGATCAGAAGTCGTTTGATGAGGATGATGGGGAAGAGGTCTGGGACTTCTGGGCACAGCTGCAGGGTTGCTGAAGAGCCGCATCAGACAGGTGGGAAATGCATGATGGATGTGCAGCTGTCACTGACAACTCTGACTGACACATCAGCCAGCAGGAAACTGCAGAGATAGACTATTATCAGTTCAACAGGATGGTCAAGAATTGGAGCAGCAAGAGCCTCCTGTCATGCCATAAATCAAATAGAAATTGTTAGTGTGCCCTCCAAGGGCACTCAGGAAGAAAAAAATCCGTAGGTTTTTTTGGCAGGATATGGGCATGCCCCATGCTAAAATAGGCAGCTATACCACTGAATTAAAAAGTGAAAGGGACCACACTCCTGGACACTGAAATTCTACTATCTGTATTATCAAAATGTTTTAAAAGTCCATCAAATTGTTAAAAAAAAAGTTCCTTGCACACATTTGGCCCATTTCTCTCCCATCTAGCTGTACATTGCAGGGAAAGGAGAGAGGACTCTTCTTGATTCGTACAACCTGTAAGCTTGTGGGTCTAACGCATCTATTTGTGCAACTATGAAATTCAGAGTTCTATGTAAGCAAGGGTATTCCCTTATTTAAAAAAAACAAACAAACAGAACCCAACAACAACCAAACAAAAAAACCCAGAAATGTACAAATTCACAGGTTTGAAGGCTAGAAAGCATCTTGATGTTTCAATCATACCTCCACCCACCCCTAGCATAAAAGGGTAATTAATTCTAGAAGCTACATAGGACAAAATGCTGTTCCTCAAAAGCTGTTCAATCTCACATTAAGAGTTGTTTTCAATGTAATTTGAGAACACCTGTACTAGGTTATGCACTTCATCTGCCTTTCCCTCCACAGCAGTCATTCATGAGTGCTTGCAGGGATAACAGGACAGCACAGACTGATACCTTTCCTGATAGAAGCCTCCAGCTCCATGGCTTAGGGAACTTCAGAGGTAGAGACTGCATCTTAGTATTTAATTGATTTTTCTTCTTCTGTCTCTAGCACTTAGTTAATTCTTCTTCAATCTTAAAAAAAATAAAATTATTTCAGTGTCTATCTGAGGGATGCTCTTCTGCCTTTATCAGCAAAGCTGAGCGCCTCTATCCCGGTAGAGACCTCTTTCATGCTGAATTATTATTTTTTTTATTTATTTTAAATCAGATTAATAAATTGAACTTTGTCAGCATTGCACCACGACACTGTGGCCTTTCTGCCACCTTCCTTTGAGCTCTAGGGCTTTTTAAGCTTTCTGAAGCACGAATATTACAATTCAAAAACTTGTTGTAATAGTGGTGTTAACAGTTGCAGATTCAAAGGCAAAATTAATTACTTCTTCTTATATGTTAATGTGTATTTATACATTCAAGGATAACATTGCCCTTCTTACCAGCCTGATTATGTGAAATCGCCCACTAAAGGAAAAGAGCTTCTATAGAGCACTGGTATTACTAGCTGTATGGTACTGGAAATGTTCACTATGCCAGAAAGAAGGAATATCTGCATCAAATTAACACTGAGATAGAAATATACCTGTAACAGGATTGGAAACATATATGAATACTAGCATTGGATATACTTTAAAGAATTTAACTAAATCAAAAAGAATAACTCACAGCATATATTTTCTTGAAGTATGATAAACGTGTAAAACATGAAAACTCTTACTAGAATGCAAACTGTTCAAAGCCAGTATGCAACACACACTACTCGCTTATAAGCACGTGAACCTACTCTAAAATTACCTGCAAGCTACCAATATGCCTGAGTAATATTTGAGATAGATACTGATAGAAAAAACTCAGGCTTCTGAAGGAATATTTCATAATTAAAAAGTTCAGGAAACAAAAAATACAATCACAGCAAACTCTTGAGGAAAAACATACCAAGATGGCTGGAATATAAACATAAAAGTTATATAAGAAAATTCAGGCTAGACAAAACGCACAAATAGGTGTGGCTGGACATAAAGCTCTTGATAACCTTGAGACAGCTGGATGTGTACTTCATATATATAGTATTACAGGATTTGCCAATTAACCTGCTTGAAAATGTTGTAGGAAAACAAAATAAAGCCTAAAAACTGGTTCTGTCCTGACTAAGAGGGAACAGAGCTAACTACTACATTCATATTTAGGGAACATTTCCAAATATGTTATCTCTGAAGGGAAGGTTTTATTTCTCACTTGTTTTAAACCAAATTATACCTTTTGGACTTCCTTTTTATTATTGTAGGTTTTGACAATAAGCTATTCAAATAAGGATTGTCCTTTTCATACACCCTTGCTCAATGATTAACATAACGGGTTCATTAGAATTCAATCTTTTTTACTTTTTATTCTTCCTGCTATGCAATATGAATTATCTATGCACCCAATTATGCAGATCTCATATCTGACTAAGTGTCAAAAGACCAGACAAAAAAACGCCACTTTAAAAAATTAACTTAATCTAGTTCCAACACCTAGTACTATAAACTGAACAACTGCTGAATCAAACTGAAATCTCAAGACTCCCCTTAAAGATCAAAAACCTCAAACACTCCAACTCCTATTTCTAAATTATGGAAAATAAAAATGAAAAAACAGTGAGTAGCTTGTAGTTTCACCATATTCTTTTGCACACATATACTTGGCTATGATTAAAAGTGGTTATTTTGCAAGTGCAGACATTGTCCCTAATGCTAGAGAATTGTGTGGAAAAATACTTATAAAACAAATACTGACTTTTCGTCAGTTTTTATAAAAAGCTTCGTATCATTAATTCTTCAACAGTCTATCACTTAAGATAACTTGGTCATTCATTAGATTTGCACAGGTTACAAACAGCAATACTCTTTATAACACAATACTTCTTGATGTCTTTCTAAAAGTTTTACTACAGCATATCCTTAGCCTTACAGAAAGTGGTACACCACAACAGCATTCTGCCTTAAAATAAAGTACACGTCTTATTTGGTTTCTTCCTCAAAAACCTCAAACCAAAAAGAGTTATTTAAACCAAGGAAGGAAAAGCATAACATACATGTTACACATCACTCAACAGAAATAGCCTTCTCTATTATTAGTTTCCCATGTCTTTAAAACTGCCATAGACAACCAATGTTTGGCTCTACTGGACTTTCTTCTTATACTTAGCTTGGGTGGATAAATGAAATTGTGAGTTACAAGTAGAAAAACTATTACTGCTTTAAGTTCTAATTCTCCTGATTTATATAAAAAGAAATATTTAAAATAATTGTGCTGTAGATGAAACATTTCCACACGACTTTTTCTAAACTGCAAATGCAGTCAGAACAGTAAAAATAAACTCCATTCTGAAACAATTTTTTTTCATGCTGTCATTTGTCTTCATCCATTTTGGCAATAGAACATTAGAATAGCAGTTGCAAATTTACCATAATCAGTAGTATTATCAGTGTACTTAGGACAGATGTACAAAGCTGATTTTGAGATTATGATTTAGTAAGAGATTCTCTCAACGCAAATTCCACCCCTGGAGTGCCTAAAAAAAATTTTCAACTAAGTTCATGAAAAATACATCAACAGAGAGGTTTTTCTTCAACAATAGGTAGATGTGTCAGGCAAGCATACAGCAGAGCTATTGCAAAAGATAGTGATTACATGAAAATAGAGGAGTTCATAGATCAGTTTGTAAGCAAAAATAGTTCTACAGTCAAGATGAAGACCCTGAGGCAGTTCTCAGCTTGAGACATAGCCTAGGCCACAATACACCATTTCAAATAACTGATAAAAAGTCATCATACCAAAATCAGAGGACTACCTTTAAAATCTTGTTATTTTGAGGAAATAATACATTCAGGCTTTTTAGTCATCTTCTGATTTCTAAGAGTACCTGTACTTATGTACATTTTTGGCACTTTTCAGGGTTTATTCTACAGCCATCCAGACTAAAAGCTTCCTTTTCCATTGTAAGCCATGACCCTCATATAGAAATGTGTCCTCACCAGCTACAGCAATGAGAAGAGAATAAAGTAATGGAAAGTACAGAATAACAAGTGCTCCAAACTGTTAGATCACAATCCAGTTAAGTATCCAAGACTGACACCTACAGAAACTTTAAAGAACAATGTCAGTATTCTGCTACTATAAAAAACCCCAACTTAAACAGCATCAGTACTGCTGACTGGTTCAGATACGACGCTTACCACACAGCAATCTTTGCTCATATGAAAGTACTGTTAAGTGGATTAAAATTAAGTCGCATAAAAATACACATAATTCCTTGCTGTCTGCTAACGTGTTGTTAACATCGTTTGAAACTCTGGAAGATAGAATACTTCCCTTCCCTGCATCATTCTTCTAATCAAGAACCTGTCTGTAGACAATACACGACTACAAAGCAAGAAAGTATCAGCTCAACCACAGTATCATGAAGGCAAATGAACATTGTACAAACTCAGTAGACCATTTTAGTTGACAATTAGAGTCTAGAATTACTCTAAAGACAGCTTTATAAGCAAACTCTAGCACTGAAGAAACAGCCAGGCACTTGTGGTTTCAAAGCCTGCCCCTTGCAGGCCTTGGACTAGCAATGTCACTCGACTCTCTGCTCTACCATGATTTCTCCACCATTAGAAGTTATCTCTTCCTTTTTTCTATTCTGTATCCAACATGTGCAGGCTTGCTGCTCTAACTCCTTCCTCCCTCCTCTATGTATTTTCTTTTGTGATCCTCAGTGAACCTAAGTTCCAGCAGACTTCTCTCTCCAGAGCTTTAAGATTACCAGAGACTGGCTGACAGCTCAAGCTATCATCAACTAGCTTATACAAATAGGGTTATCCTCTTATAAACATAATTTTGAGGCATATCCACATGGCAGTAACAGCAGCATCAATAGGCTCAGCCTAGGGTAGCTACCCAAAGATCCACCTTGCCTCTTTCCATTTTTATACCCTGCACCAAGTTCTGTGCTTCTGCATTTAACATCAGCACCCAAACTAGCTGAAGAGGTTTGACTGAGTCTTCAGTATACTGGAATCACTTTACTAATAGCAGTACGGACAGCATAAGCCATCATTTAGAAGGAGCTCCCGGCCTTCTAGCAGCTGTAGCCCAATCTTAGATGAATCCATCCTTCTTCTTTAGAACACGCTCATTCTATTTCAAGCTAGGCTTTAATTCCCCTTGAACACTGAGACTCCCCAACCAGGCATCTTTCAACAAAATCATTAAAAAATCCTTTATCTGGATAAACCATATCTAGATTTCAAAATTGCAGAAATCTGAAAATTAGTTTTGATAGTAAGGCACAAAGCTTGCAAGCTGGAGACTGAACCCATAAAAATAATCAGAGTTTAAATCTAGCAGAACTACAAGGACTGTTCCAAAGCTTTTCTGTGACATATCTGCTTTTCTTTCCGTTGGATAGCTCCTGATCCACAGTAAAAATTTTTGCACTAGTTCATCAGAAATGTAGAGCTACCTACCTGAGTGACAATCGTGACTTCATTACCATTCAGAGACAATTGAGAGATTCGGCATTTGCACTATCACTAAAACATAGGTAATACTTAACTTTCTGTATTCTGTTCCTCAAAAGTGATTCCATATTTCTATTACATTCACAGCACTGAGCCAAAATTTAGATGGAGTTACATGGATGTGATTAGCTAAAGCTGGCCTAGAGAATAGAACAGGAATTTCTACATATTTACTCCAAGTACGCTGCTAGTACTTTTTCTATCGGTGCATTCGGGAAAGGTCTGGCAACTAATACATAAAGCCTTTGTTCAAAGGCCATTCACTCAGAGCAGCTCAAGCAGCTTGTAGGGCAATGCTTTTTAGAGTGCGCTAATGCAACAAAGTCTGGGAAAAAGGAAGACTAGCAAAACTAATTACATAGGCGTGGTTGGGGGCATCCTGCCACACAGTAGAAAATATTACGCTAAACCGTTTATAGGAAGCCACTAGTCTAGACCTTTGGCAGGAAGGAAACCAGCTAGCAGCTATGATTACTAACCAAGTTTTAGTTCTGTTGTACAGAAATAAATCAGATAAATTATAGCAATAACATATTGCAAATATATTTATAAGTTTTGCTGTGGATATGGCCTTTCTTCCTTTTCTAACTTGCTGAATATTGTAAATGATTAGTTCAAAAGTCTCTCAGAAGATCACACACATCTTTACACACAAAATGTCCACTTTACCTGCCCTTACACTGATAAGGCTTCGTACTTGAGGTAGGTTGTAAAGAGTAGCAGTTCATTACGATGACAGACCATACCTAGTACAAAAATAAGAACATACGAGTTGCAACACGGGCTAGACTAAAGATTCCACCATCCCAGTACCCTGCCTTCACAATGGTCTAAGAGAATGCCCAAGAAAGAATAACACCAGTGGAAGCATAAAATGGCAATTACCCCATTACTCTCCCAACTTCGACTACTTTCAGCTCAGATTTTAAGACAGCTGTGCTTCTGCGTATTTAGCAACTCTCAATGTTTTTTTCTTCTGTGAACTTGCCTAGCCAACCTTTCAACCTATGCATGTGTCCAGCTTCCATAAAGTGACTTGCCAAGGAGTTCAACATCAGCTAACTCTTGCATGAAGGGCTGCCTCCCTTCTCCTTGTTTAGAGCCTTTCTTCTGCTAAGTTTACTGGGCAGCCTCTAGTTCTTGTACTGAAAGATGCAATGAATGATCACTCCTTATTTATGCCCTCCATACAATCTGTAACTATGCCGATCACTGTAATATGCTCTCAAATTTGACTTTTCCAAAATTTGACTCCTCCAAGTAAGAGAGTCCGAGACTTAGTCATTTCTTGTAAAGAAAGCCCCATGGTTTTTTTGATAAACCTTGCTTCTCTTTTCCAATTCTCCTAAAACCTTCTGAGGTAAGAAGGCCAGAATGACACAAACTATTCAAGACGTAGGCATATCATGCCCAGTTTACTCAATGGCCTACTAAGGTTTGTTATTCTTTTCCCAGTAATTTTTAATACTTTATTTCCTGGATTAACAACATGTATTTTACATGCAGCCCAAATCTTTCAGTAAAATTGTAATATTATCAAATAATAGAATCAAAAGAGGAAAGAGCAGCAGTGATTTTTTTCTGTTACTTCTGGTTGATATTTTTACAGAATTTCTGAGAAAAGCATTGAAACTCTTCAGCATGTACTGTTACAACTTATTTTCCCTGAACATGATGAGAACAATATGCCCTGTGTGTGGGCCCAGTTCAACAATCACAAAGTATTTGGGTAATCAGAGTTGTATTTACACAGAGAGCTAAATTTCAGTAGCTGAACACAGTAATTAAAAGTTTCTTCAGTCAATGGAATAAAATCTATTTGCTGACTTCTTTTTAAGGTCAAAAAGACAGACAATCACTCTATTCAAATGATTATTAACCCTGACTAGTATCAAAAGCAATTTTTGTTTTAATGGCAAACTCAAAACAATTTATTTTACAAGTTTAGTGCTGGTTTCTATGAGCGTGTGTCACAACAAATTACAATAAAGAGTTTCTCCTCTTCAAGAAATTAGAGGAACTAACTTGATTGCCACTGCTTAAAGAACAATACAAAGCCAATCAAGTGCTGGACATCTGTGCCAGGTCTCCAAAATGCATAATTTCCACCAATCAGGATGCTGCCCTGTTCTACAGCTAACAAAATTTGAGGCTAACGAATTTTGTAGACTGCCAGAGAACTGAGAGGAAGACAGATGCACAGTGACAGAATGAAATGGCGGCAGAAGAAACGACTGTTGCCACAAAGGTAAGTTTAAAAGCAGTATAGAGAGACTAAGTCTACAAGAAGTCTACATGACTGAGGTCTTGTCCAAGTTTGTGAGAGCACAAAGGTCCCGTCATGTTAAGACCAAAAGGAACTTAATTTGGTTTTCTTTTTTTTTTTTAAAAATGTGCTGGCAAATGGACCACCTGCACCTCAGACTGACCTCTGAAGTCTGTCTGTATTAAAAAGTGGAACCCATGCATCCAATCCAGAACTGCACATAAATCTTTGTGTCATCTTCTTCTCCATACAATACAAAGCAGGAAGAAGTATTTGCTCTATTCACGACAAAAAATTCTGTGTGGCATACATTATCATTTTCTGTCTAGCTTATTTTTTACAAATCATTTTAATGACAACAGCAACCTGAATACCATCAGAATAGTAACTCACTTTATATAGTGGCTCTTCACAAACCACACTATTGCATACAACTTGTGATTAGTCAACAGTATCTATCCAGACTATCTGCACGCATACGTACTTAGATCTCCATACCTTAAAGAATGTAAGAGTGCAGCAGCTGCAATTTATTTCAGTACTTCTGCCAATAAAGAATCACAGAAGAGTCAGTACTAGCTGTGAATGAAAACGGGCTGCAGCAACAGCGTTCTCTCTTGCAAAGGGATGTACCTGTCAGTTTCCTTTCCCTGTGTATGAATTCTTCAAACTAAACTCTTAATTCCATATTAAAACTGCCTGATTGTCAAAAGAAATTCCTCACTGATTCCTTTAATTTTAACCTTCCATACATTACTCAAGTCTTAATTTTGTAAACTAGTCTTTTGAAGCTAACCTATCTTGAAGTAGGAAAATAAATTCCTCTTCAGTGCTTTTATTAAGCCCACTAAGCATTTACCCACTTTAAAAAAAACAAACAAACAAACAAACAAAAAAAACCAAAAAAGCCACTTGCACTTGTATTTCTGAAACTAGTTTGGTTTCATTTACAGATGTTATGAAAGAATAATCCCGTTTGTTATTTTTTAATCAACAGACTACTCCTTTGTACTATGTGATGTGAACTTCTGTTTTTTATTTTTACTATATACTGAATATTAATATGAGACTATTAAAATAACTATTTCCCCAAGTCTTACAGAATTTTAAATGCTGAGCAGAAATTCTGACTGGCTATAAGGAGAATCTTCTCCCAATCAGGGCAGTCGAGCAGTAAAGTGGGTTGCCCAAACAGTTTTTGCACAACTTGTTTGGATAAAGTCTTGTGCAACATGGATACTGGACAAAGGTCCTTTCCAACCTGAACCCCATAGATTATAAGTAGGTGTTATGTGAAAATCTTCAAAACGTTTATTTAATAATCATGGAATAATAAAAATTACATTTTAATACAACTCTTCAGAATATTCATTGAAAAGGAAAGTAAACTGCCTACTCAAAATGGAAGCTTCATTACAGCTACAGTTATTGTAGTCTAAATATTTTATCAATATAGAAAACAGGGGGAAAAAAGTCTCCCTCCCCATCCCACTCTGAGTTGGAACAGTCCTACGTCGTACTGACAAGTACACATGAAACCTCTTGAACCACATTCCCAATTAGTTGACTGTTAAATTTTAAGTGCCTGACATTGTCCTGTAAAACTCATTCTCCTCTGCAATGCCAACACAACTGCCTAAAACACTAACTGTAAGAAATCCAAGAAGTTCAAGCTGAAAGAAAAATAAGTATGCCTTATTTTTTCCAGTTCAGTAAGTCAGGGCAATTAATGTAGTTAAACCACTGTAAGTAAGTACCACAAGATCTGCAAACAAGAAAGTTAACATCCATTAAAACATTTCTCTCCATTGTGGCTGAAAAATAGGCAGAATTTCATTGTTTTAGAAATCACAAAATTACCTCATTACTTTGATCTGTGTAAAGTTAGCGAATGGATACATTTAACTTCCACTCAAATTATACAAAAATACGGATCAACACAGAAGTTCAATGAAGTAAGGATGCTTGGAAAGCAGCTGGATAACATGCACAAAATACCAGTATTTGATTTTTTTTCCTCAATGTATTAGCTATAATGTCTGTTGTGCAAAATAGTCTGATTCTTAATTTGTTCAGTTTTAGTTACTTTTGTGTTTCCATTAATGTTAAGTGTGGCTTTATTCAATAAATACAAGTCATTTACAAATATAAATACTTTAATCAAATTCCCACTTTTGCTTGGAAGAACTTGTAAAAGCCTAAAGCAAAAAATCATAAGTAACAAAGTATTTTTTATTAGTTAAAAGTGCAAAATATTAAGAGGAAGAAATGCATTTAAGTTCTAGAGCTATTTAAAAGAATGCACAGAAGTAGAGTTTCCTTCCAGTAATACAGGGAGAGAGAGCAAATTCAGCAGTGCAAAGACTACAAAGAAGAGACATGCATTTCAGTGACATTACTACCCCTAGCATAGCACCATACTACTTAGAATCCCATTTTTAAAGAGAGCCATGCACAGGAACAAAGTTTTTTGATTGCCAAACAATCCAGTTGATTGACTCATGACATAACCAAAAATAGCTGCAAAACATCACAATTTTCCTGACCAATTGCATCTCTTGCTATTGCTATTGTTTGCTGATAGTTTTTTTAACCACTAAATAATTAACAATCTTAGCCAAAATATGACTAAGATGGAACAGCTTTAAAACCAGTCTTGGTCAAAGACCCATAAACACTTCCATGGTTTAAGAGATTGCATTTCACACACCTGAAAAATTCCTTGGTTTTGCTAGTGTTTGGAGTACAAGTTCTTGTTCTTCAGTGTTTCCAAACATATTGTTCAGAATTGCATAATGTATTCCACTCCACTTTGGCAGGTGCTTGAAAGAGATCATAGGGTAGACATTTCTTCTGAAAGAATCTGGACAATGAGTACTTGCCCACATTACTTATGACCTTGCAATTTTTAAGCAGGACTAACTGTCCTAAAAGTACAAAAGAAGCAAACACTTTTCATTACAGCTGAATTAATGTGCAAGCTAGGGAACTGCCTGTACCTCTTCCCTATTTATCCAATCACTTAGCGCTCCCTTTTTCAAGCTGCCGAGAGTAATAAATGAGAGATTTGCCATGGGCCTGGCTGAAGCAGTCTGAAGGCCATCCAAATGCAACCTCCGTGCTATTCAAAGAGCCATCTTAAAAAGTCTGGAAAAGAATCATGCTCATCTGGAAGCTGAATGCGATCAGCTCTATAAAATACCAACTCCCACAGTTTTCAGAATAGAATCTGAACAAAATCTTCAGAAGTAACTAAAATAATGATAATACTATATTTAATAATGAACACCTGATGCCCTAACACGATATTGCAAACACCTGCAACAGAGATTTGTCTCCAACAGCAGCATTGTATAGTCATGAAGTATCCCTCCAGCAACTCAGTACAAAGCTGATTTTATAACAAGGATTTGTAAGTGGCCATATGGGAAAGAAATAAGTAATTCTGGAAGTTTCTGTCCTTCTAGTTCTGACATTAAAGCATCTTTTCCTTCCAAGATCATAACTGCTTAACTGTGAGCTTATTGACAATGAAAAATTAGCTGAGTCAGCTTAGTGTGTGACAAAACAGGACTAAGCTAACTTGTAGTATCTTGCTGGTACTTTGTAGTAAATTGCTCATGTGGCTAAACTATCACACAGACTCTTACATTTCCCTGGCATCAGTGTTACTCTGTGTAGGTAGGAGTCTTCCCACAAAAATCATGTAGGTCAACATGCTGTTAAAACACTAAAACGTACCAACTGTAAGTCATTTAAGAGCTACATCTCAACTTTGGAAAGAACCTAAACAATGAAGCACGTGAAAAAATACGTTAGTTACATGATCTGAGTATTCTTCCTTCTCCACAGAATAAGGCCATGATTTGGCACTCCAGTTAGTCTTACACAGAACCTAAAGTCATTACTAAAAGAACTCTTAAGTCTCACCATTCTTGAGTAACTAGCAAGGTTACATAAATTTCAGACTACCAAAACTACATCTCGCTTCAAAACAGAAAAATCTTACTGCCAATGTTTTGGAATTTTTTTAATGACAATAGATCAGCAGTTATCTCAATTTTTTGCAAATCACTTCTTAATCTTTTGAGTTTTTTGGCAGAAGTAAAAACAGGAAAAAATCAAAGATGTACTGGATTTGAAACAATGCGATATTTCAGGTTTTTTAGTTTCTGCATTTTTAAGTATCCTTAATTGAATCTGTTATTCATAAGAACTAATCATAACTTGGTTTTACAGGGGGAAAAAGTCCCCCCACTTATCCACAGACCAGCTTCAGTACCCATAACACCACAGCAAGTTTTTTTCTAAACACCTCTCCAAAACTGATAGAAGACTCATGTATCAAAGATCATTAATATGTTTGTGCAGTCCGATTACTAAAAAAAATGCCAATCACTCTAACAAATTTTGTAATATGGAGACATATATCTTCTTCTACCTGGAGAAACAGTAATGATAAAGTTCAAGTTACCCACACAGAATTCTCCTGAATGGTAAGTACGTTCTGAGAGATAATACAAAAGCTTTCAATGCCAAATTATGAAAAAAAAAGTCACAATGATTGCTCATTAACTGAATAATATACTGGTAAGGGCATGTGTAGAAGCATCCTTTTTCTGTAGTATCTATAACACCGTGTGTCTTCCTAGCAAGCTGCATACCCATGGACAAAGACTCAGACTGCAGAGTAGGAGTAAACTGTCAAAACTCTGAATAATCATGTAGGTATCCATTCAAAATTATTATGGGTTTAAGCTGTGGAGGCATTTTCAGCATAATCTGTTGAACCAGTAAGGCTTGGGCAAAAGAGCAAGTAATTAACTATTATTTATTTCAAATCACATGAAGATTCTTTGTTTAGGAGAGAGTAAGAAAACAAGCAATTTTCTTCTAGAGAAAAAAAAAATCTGTATATAAAAATCTAGAAATATAATCTAAAAACCTAGAGAAAGACATCTTCTACCATCCAATCTGGAGAACAATGAAGTTGTGAGCAGCAGTGCATTAAAAGAGCATTAAAACAGCAAAGGACACAACACAACGATTCTGCTTTCAAAGTCACCACAGAAAGAACTTTGATTCTGGGAGGATCCAGTCCACTGTGCTCATCACCATATCACAGATCACCAGCCCTGGGGGCACTGATAACTGATGGCTTTTACTAAACCAGTTACGGATTGCTGGTTGAGAACGTATCACAGGTATCAGGACCAAAGTGCCACAAAATATCAGAGGAACAGATTTCAGTTGTAAATTGCATTCTGTTTGGGAGGCTGAAAAGGATTTATCTTTTCACTTTACCAGATCCCAGGGAAAAGGAAAACTTTACTTTTACTCTTAAGGAGTAAAACAAAATGCGGGAGGAATAGCAAAAGATGCCTGTTCAGTGTAGCATTCTTTTCTGCTTTGAGGAAGCTCTCACTGAATACTGTAAAAAGCTTAAGATGAACTTCCCTGGTTTTTCTGTCTTCTCAAAAAAAAGAAAGTAATACTTAGGCTGTGTCCAATAATGCCACTTCAAATCCGTATCACAAAAGGAATGAGCTGCATTACAAAAAGGGCAGATTTCAAAAACCTAATCGTTCTCATTTCCATCAGTAACTAGCTCAAATTCTCTTTACTGTGGAAACTAGAGAAAAGGTATGAAGATGGTGTGGATACTGTTTTCAATGACCAGCCTGCACAAAACCCGAAAAAACAGGACTACCCTAGCCTGCTGCTATATAAAAGGTTAAAAGAAAAAGTACATGGTGTACAAATCTGTGCATCACCTAAGAGTCCAGTGCCTCTGGCATAAGTAGTAAAAGAGACAGTGAAACACAATTTCCCTTGCTGCCACGGGTTCAGGGGACACAGACATCCACAGCATGGCATGGACAAAGGTCCTGACAGTCAAAATTGTAAGACTGTAACTTTATATAGCATACTGGCAGTAAAATTAAATTCTCAAATTCATTTCAATAACCTACATGTAAAGAGCATAGAGGGTGTCACCCTCTATGTCAATGACCAGCTGGAGTGCATGGAGTTCTGCCTGGGGATGGATGAGGAGCCGACTGAGAGCTTATGCACCACGATTGAAGGGAAGGCAGGGACAGGTGACGTTACAGTGGGGGTCTGCTACAGGCCAACCGACCACGAAGACTGAGCAGATGAGGCCCTCTACTAGAGAGACAGGAGCAGCCTCATATTCACAAGCCCTGGTCCTTATGGGGGACTTCAACCACCCTGATATCTGTTGTAGGGACAACACACAACACAGCAGGGCATAAGCAATCCAGGAGGTTCCTGGAATGCACTGATGATAACTTCCTTCTCCAAGTGACAGAGGAGCTAACAAGGAGAGGTGCCATGCCGGACCTTGTTCCTACCAACAAGGAGGGGCTGGTGGGGAATGTGAAGCTTAAGGGAAGCCTTGGCTGCAGTGACCACGAGATGGTGGGGTTCAAGATTCTTAGATCGGTGAGAAAGGCGCACAGCAAGCTCACTATCCTGGACTTCAGGAGAGCAGAGCCTCTTCAAGGGTCTGCTTGGCAAAGTACCATAGGATAAAGCGCTGGAGGAAAGAGGGGCCCAAGAAAGCTGGTTAATATTCAAGGATCACCTCCTCCAAGCTCAGGAGCGATGCATCCCGACAAAAAGGAAGTCAGGCAAAACCACCAGGAGGCCTGCATGGATGAATGAGTTGCTCCTGGACAAACTCAGAGAAAGGAAGGCTACAGAGGGTGGAAGCAAGGCCAGGTAGCCTGGGAGGAATACAGAAAAACTGCCTGAGCAGCCAGGGATCAGGTTAGGAAAGCTAAAGCCCTGATAGAAATAAATCCGGCCAAGGACAACAAGTCCAACAAGAAAAACTTCTATAGGTAGATCAGTGACAAAAGGAAGGCTAGGGAAAATGTGGACCCTCTCCAGAAGGAAACAGGAGACCTGGTTACCAGGGGTACGGAGAAGGCTGAGGTACTCAAGTTTTTTGCCTCAGTCTTCACCAGCAAGGGCTCTAGCCACACCACACAAGTTGCAGAAGGCAAAGGCAGGGTCTGGGAGAAAAAAGAACGACCAACTGTCAATGATCTGGTTCAAGACCACCTAAGGAACCTGAAGGTGCACAAGTCCATGGGAGCTGATGAGATACATCCACAGGTCCTGAGGGAACTGGTAGATGAAGTTGCTACACCACTATCCATCATATTTGAGAAATCGTGGCAGTCTGGTGAAGTCCCCACTAACTGGAAAAGGGGAAACATAATCCCCATTTTCAAAAAGGGAAAAAAGGAAGACTTGGGGAACTACAGGCCAGTCAGTCTCACCTCTGTGCCTGGCAAGATCATGGAGCAGATCCTCCTGGAAGCTCTGCTAAGGCACACGGAAAATAAGGAGGTGATCAGTGACACCAACATGGCCTCACTAGGGGCAAGTCATGTCTGAACAAATTTAGTGGCCTTCTATGATGGGGTTACAGCATTGGTGGGTAAGGGAAGAGCAACAGATGTCATCTACCTGGGCTTGTGCAAAGCATTTGACACTGTCCTGCATGACATCCTGGTCTCTAAATTCCAGAGACACGGATTTGATGGATGGACCACTCAGTGGATAAGGAACTGGCTGGATGGTTGCAATCAAAGAGTTGCGGTCAACAGCTCAATGTCCAAGTGGAAACCAGTGACAAGTGGCGTTTCTCAGGGGTTGGTACTGGGACCGGTGCCGTTGAACATCTTTGTCAGTGACATGGACAGCAGGATTGACTGCACCCTCAGCAAGTTTGCCTACAACACCAAGCTGTGTGGAGCAGTTGCCACACTAGAGGGAAGCGATGTCATCCAGAGGGACCTGGACAGGCCTGACAGGTGGGATTGTGCAAACCTGCTGACGTTCAATACGGCCAAGTGCAAGGTCCTGCACATGCGTCAGGGCAATCCCAAACATGGATACAGGCCGGGTAGAGAACAGATCGAGAGCAGCCCTCAGAAGAAGGTGTTGCTTGATAAGAAGCTGGACATCAGACAGCAATGTGCGCTCGCAGCCCAGAAAGCCACCCATATCCTGGGCTGCATCAAAAGAAGTGCAGCCAGCAGGTTGAGGGAGACAATTCTGTCCCTCTACTCCACCCTGGTGAGACTCCACCTGGAGTACTGCGTCCAGCTCTGGGGCTCCCAACATAAGAACGACATGGACCTGTTGGAGCAGGTACAGAGGAGGGCCACAAACACACTCAGGAAGGTGCAGCACCTCCTGTATGAGAACAGGCTGAGAGAGCTCGGGTTGTTCAGCCTGGAGAAGAGAAGGCTCCAGAGAGACCTTACAGCAGCCTTCCAGTACTTAAAGGGGACCTACAGGAAAGATGGGGAGGGACTCCTTTATCAAGCAGTGTAGTGACAGGATGAGGGGTAACAGTTTTGAACAGAAAGAGGGTAGATTTAGATTAGATACTAGGAAGAAACTGTACTCTGAGGGTGCTGAAAAACTGGGACAGGTGGCCCACAGAAGTTGTGGATGCCCCATCCTTCAAAGTGTTCAAGGCCAGGCTGGATGACGCTTGGAGCACCCTGGCCTGGTGGAAGGCTCATGCAGGGGGGTTGGAACTAGGTGATCTTTAAGGTCTCTTCCAACCTAAACCATTCTATGATTCTAAGTATTTAAAAACTGTATTTTACAGTTAAAGTGGTTTACTGGTGATTTGCATGCAGCAGAATCAGACCTTTAAGCAGGTCAGAAGTCATGGCAAGAGATCTTGTGTTGGTATTATGACCACAGACCATCAGCACAATTGTATGCCTCAAAGCTTCACATACAATTTACTGAAAGGTAACTGATTGGTAAGTTTTACACAGGGAATTCTCAGCTTAGTATGAAAACAACTCTACTGAAGTCTAAGACTTAGTCATAGGAGTAAAGATTTGACAATCAGTCTCTGTTAGGTGTAAGCTGGGGAGTGAAGGATTTTATGTACGGAGGAGTGTTGAAATTGTTTTAACACTAACACACACAACAGTTCAGAGAAAAAAATGTTATCCAGCAGCAGTAATAACCAAGATTGATACAAGCAAGAATGAAATAATTAAACAGAAATTTTGCCAGAATATGGCAAGTGATATTCTTGAGCATTCTAATGAGCATAAGCAGACAGGATCGTACTGTATTTAAAAAAGGAAACCTTAAATACAGATGACCTAGGCACCCTGGTGACACAGAGGAAAGAGTGCCATCTACTGAGTCAATAATTATAATAAAATCAACAAATCACATATTTGTCATGAAACAGAAAAGGAACTTTTAAGTGATATTTAAAGTCTTCTACCTCCTGCTGAAAATCTACATCTTATTTTGAACTGTTACTGCAATTTGTATGATAGTGATTCTATGTTTCTATACAAGTGAGCTAGTGTTTTAGCCAAATTAATACTTACGCGTAAAATATTTCTGAAAGACTTCTGATGCCTCTAAGTAATTTAAGAGCTTTAGTTTCCAAAGGGAAGATGTCACTTTCTGAATATTCTACTTCTTTAAAATCCCTCATAGTTAGACATAGGAACATGCAGATGCTCAAAATTACACATCAAATCATATCTGGAAAAGTAGGCTTTTATTCCTTTTTCTTTTTAGAAGATTCTGGAATACGGGTTTAACTATGTTGGATGACAAAATATTAAAAAAGAAAAACATGAAGAACCAGTTACAGAAGATATTCCTTATTTATTTGACCTTTGGGTTAACAAACTTGTTGATAATCAACCTCCAACATATGAAAGCACACCTTTGCAGAAAAAATAACTACTTCTAGAAATATGTGCAGTGGTCAAAGAAAAGTATGTAACTGTTAGGTGTGTTCTGTGTCTCACTCATTGCCAAATATAGAAGAACACTATTTATCTACAGATTCCAAATTTTTTAACATAAATTGTAGAACACAAGTGATTAATTCTGGATGTTTGTGAACCAATTCCTGCTGAGCCCTTTATATATCTGCACAGCATACAATACACACCTGAAACCTGTCAGTGAAAATTATTAGAAATGGAGCGTAACCTGCATTGTCAATGTCTCTTTGAAAGGCATGGGTATATCTTAAATTTTGTTTTAAACTTACTCTCAGAAATTACATCCTCTTTAAAAAAATACTTGTTAATGCATAAAAGCTATTTCAGTAAAACCAAACAAGCTCTCAAAAAAAGTATCTCTTCCTCCATGATGTTTGTAAACACAATATTCACAAGGAGTGAACTGATACTATGGCTCCTACCCTGAAAGATTTAAGAGTATACAGAGAAAATGTGATTTTGTCACTAAGTGCCCCAAGCTGCTATACCACACAAATATCAAACTTTAATTTTCACACAATAGTCAGCAGTGAACAAGCAATACAAGGGAAAAAAATACACAATAGGGTAGAAACTCAGTCATAAACTCAGTCATAAAGTCCAGCAGAGGGCTACAAAGATGATCAAGGGACTGCAGCATCTCTCGTATGAGAAAAGGCTCAGAGCCCTGGGTCTGTTTAGCCTGGAGAAGACTGAGCCCTCTCATCAATGCTTATAAATGCCCATCAATGATCTCATCAATGCTTATAAATATCTAAAGGGCGGGTGTCAAGAGGATGGGGCCAGACCCTTTTCAGTGGTGGCCAGCAACAGGACAAGGGACAACAGGCACAGACTGGAACACAGGAGATTCTGCCTGAACATAAGGAAAATCTTCTTTGAGGGTGACAGAGTACTGGAACGGGCTGCCCAGGGAGGTTGTGGAGTCCCCTTCTCTGGAGATATTAAAAAATCGCCTGGATGCATTCCTGTGCACCCTGCTGTAGGTGAACCTGCTTTGGCAGGAGGGTTGGACCAGATGATCTCTGAAGGTCCCTTCCAACCCCTACCATTCTGTGATTCTGTGTGTGGTAACTGAGATTCTGCAAGCTTCTAACATTAAAAAATAGCTCTTTCATATGGACAGTCCTTCCTTGTAGACAGTTTGCCTTCCACAAAGAACTCACATTACAGTAACCGGACGATCTGAGCAATCAGCTGGATATGAAGTTTATGTACTAGTACCTCTAATAGGCCCTAATTGCTTACCAAAATCTTCTCTCAGATTTGACAATTTTAAGTACTGGATATTTGACAGAATAACAATCTTACTTTCTTATTTGCCAATAGTATTTCTGACAATAAAGAACTCTTAAAATAAAAAAACCTTCAATACTGGCAATTTAAAAAGCAGAAATATGCTTCAAAAGTGCTTAGTCCTAAGCAGCTTTCATCAAGTTCAGTGGAAGTGGAACTGTTGAAAAATCTTACAGAACAGCATGGTACACAGATCCTTTGTTTTTAAAAGCTTGGCTAGGAAATTTTCACATATTTACTACAAATATAGCATAGTAAAACAATAGGAAACTGCCTTACTGGAACCCCTGTAGAACTTAAAAGCTGCGAGAAGACTATTACAGTACTCGCATATCATTCCCTTTCCAGTCCTTCAGTGCTCTCATTACATTTTTCAAGCAAATAGCTCACCCTCACTTGTGTTTTACTGTCTTAGTGGGAAAACATATTCAAATACATACAGATGACAGTTTATTCAAATATAATCAATAGCCGTTTCGTGATGGCTATTTAAAAAAAAAAAAAAAAAAAAGAAGGGGTAAAAAAAAAATAAAAATCAACTTTCTTTCCAAAGACTTCATCTGTGGAAAGCAAAACTTAAGAAACATCTGACCTTGTTTCTAAAGTTTCCTCCAAAAAGCTGTATTTGAAAATATGAAGCAATCATGAGCTGGCAGTCTTGGATTTGACCTCACCACATGTAACAGGAAATTACTTGGTAACTATTTAGGAAAAATAAATGCATGGAGTAGCAGACCATCAAGATTTTATTTTGAGAACAACTATAAAATTATGTCTCATATAGTGTTCAGGAAGTCTATGCTACTGAAAGACAAGAGTTTCTCAAGATTGGTTTCAGCATACAAAACTGAAATAATTCCTAAGAACAATACATGCTGTGACAGCCTTAAGGGCAAAATGACAGTCAAAAAAAAGTAAGAGATTTTGGTGGATTGCATAAATGAAGTTACTTACCAATAGATTAAGTTCTTCAAAACACATTGTCCAAACGCACATTTTCATAAAAATCATATAACCAATGTTATTATTTACTTCTTTTTTTGCCATAGTATTGACAGACAACCATTTTCTCTCTTCCTGCTCTGCGCTGAAATGTTATGATTTCCACCCCTCCATGCACACACTCACTCATACTCATCCACACCATCTTCCCCCACCTTCAAAACCCATGTTGAGTAGAGACTGAGGAAGCAGGAAGGGGGCTGGGAAAGCATGGTGCATCAAGAGAAGTTCTGAGGCGCAGTACATACCAGTAGTAGTTCTGCTTCTTTCTTGTAGTGCTGTCAGTACACATCATCTTTGTTACGGAGGACTTCAGTGTAGCACTAAGTTGCTGGAGACTGTTCCTGGGATCCAGGGCAGTAGTGACTGCGTATCTCTCTCTACCCAGGGCTGCATCCATCCCAAGCAATCATCCAGTGCCCGCAGTGAACACTGATGCCTGTCTCAAAGATGTCAGGCATGGAAATATTTTTCAACAAAGCTACCACAGCAAGCACAGTAGAATGGGCTCTGAAGATTAAGGCACGGCCTTCCTTAACAGGCCATTACCCATTTGGTAATTTTCACTAAACTGCTGCTGCTTCAGATCTTTCACCTATAAAGGCAGAGTCTGTTTGTTTTTAATTAGAAATTTAGTCATATGCAAGTGAAAGTCTCTATACCAATTAAATGAAAGAGGTTATACCAAAATAGCTAGCAGGCTAGGAGAAGGGAGGTTTGGCCTACTGCAAGAGAAAATGGTCTATCTCAACATAGGGTAATTGAGGAGAAAGGAGACAGCCTGCTGTTATTAACGGGGAGGTGGTCGACATACAATACAGATATTCCGAAGGCAGAAAGTCTAGAACTGCATTGCTTATGGTACCTATGTGTTATGTAAACACGTGCAGGCAAGGAAAATTAGCTAGGCCTGTCATTTTCAAATTATATTACTGCAAGTGAGCTGATCACAGCAGATTAAGCACTCCTATTTGATAATAATTAAATTAGAAAATGGCAGATTATGTTTGAAAGGTTCACAGAAGCATTGTAATCTTTTCACACTGCATATATTTCCTTAAACTGCTTAAAAATACACTGTGCAACTCCACACAATCCAGTTTTCTGGGTAGAGAAATGCAAGCTAAAAAGAAAAAAAAAAAATTCACTCTCCATCTAACCTAAAATCCTTTTCGTCCGGACTGAAAAAAGACTTGGATCAATATGACTCGGAGCTTTCTATGTTCATGGCATAAAAATCAGTATGAAACTAGAACACCTCTGGCCTAAAGAAAGAAAACTGCAAGAAACTTAAATATTTTAAAATACTGTATTAGTATAATATTCAACAGAAAAGCAGAAGTGAACACGTCCCAGATGAGTGATTTTGGAAGGAGCATTCTCTTCTCCACATAGTTCAAGCTTACATGCTTAACTCCCGAGAAAGAAAACACTCACAAATACAGCATCTGATCCTGTAAACCATAAATTACATAAGCATTTCTACTGATGTGAAGGTTTCAATCCCATTTTCCTCCTGATTTTGCAGAGTTGCACCAGCCTTCCATGTATGAGATAATCAAGGCCTTTGCTCTGCTATGTCTTTATAATCCCCTTCCCTCCAAACTGCCACTTCACAGATGCAAGTATCATTGATACTGTGGTCTCAGACACAAAATACATTTCTTTCATTATACTCTTTTCCTTAATTTGTACCTAGTTTTTAATGTAGCATCTTATGAAGTACTTTATCTAAAAAAATCACAGTATTTGGTACAATGGAAACCCTAATTCCAGAAATTAAGCATTTTGTTGTAACCTAGAAGAAGCTACACACTGACACAGCAATGCCAGAAGTCAACCTGGTGAAACAGCTCATCTCAAATCTATTATCAAAGCATCTTGTCTCTGAAAACACATACTGACAAATTCCATCATATGCTTGCCATTTACCAGTGTCAAAAACATTTACAACTGTGTACAAAATACAATATTCATGTACTTATATGAAGAAGGTTCACACAATGAGGACTGTCCATTGCCTTACTAAGCATGAAAATGCTTAATCTTCCCTCTGAGTGTCTGAACAGATTTTACAGACTGTGCATTTTCTAACTACGTCCAAACAAGGGATGCCAGCATTTCCAGAGGTGAAGACAATGGTCTAGCAACAGGAAGGTTGAAACTCCTTAATGAAACATCCCATGGGGATGGAAAGAATTTTGAATTTTGAGTTAAGTCCAGAGGAGGGCTATGAAGATGACCAGAGGCCTGGAGCACCTCTCCTATGAGGATAGGCTGAGAGAGTTTGGGTTGTTGAGCCTGGAGAAGAGAAGGCTCCAGGGAGACCTTACTGCAGCCTTTCAGTACCTAAAGGGGGCCTACAGAAAAGATGGAGAGGAACTCTTTATCAGGAATGTGGTGATAGTGGTGATAGAACAAGGGGTTAACAGTTTTAAACTGGAAGAGGGTAGATGTAGATTACATATTAGAAGAAATTCTTCACTGTCAGGGTGATCAGGCACTGGAACAGGCTGCCTACAGAAGCTGTGGATGCCGTACCCCTTGAAGTGTTCAAGGCCAGGTTGGATGGGGCTTTGAGCAACCTGGTCTAGTGGAACACTCCCATGGCAGGGGGGTTGGAACTGGATCATTTTAAGCTCCCTTCTAACCCAAACCATTCTATGATATGAACGAGAAAAATCCTTAACAGTGGAGCATGAGTCCCCATTGCCAAATCTTCCACAAGACTACAGAGTAGCACAGGAACTAAACTCTCAGCCAAAGGCCATTGATGAACCCTTCAGCTTTGTTAGCTTGATATATATGTGGTGAGAGGTATCTTTGGAATTAATTCTAGTACTACTTATTATATATCTATTGTCTTAGAATTTTAAAAAATAGAAGTATTTCTAAAGTAAACATTTATTTTACACTGATATGGGTCTGTGATTCCAAGTAACTGTTAAACAATAGAGCATTCTGTTTCTACAGATGAGGTAATTTTAGAAATAGGACACTAAAACACATCTGTATCACCAGTCCCACAAAACATTGCTCCAGACCATCTTACAGAAAATACTATTATACAGCTGCACCAGCCACTTGGGGAACAAGTCATTCAAGATCTGTGTGGAAGAAGAATCTCTTTAACATGCAGCAGGGGAGCAGAGAATGCACCTGAACCTCAAGGACAACGGAAAAGCTTATGGCACACATCACAGATTGGTAACATTGACCTTTACCAGAAGGCACAGCTCGAAGTTAGATCCCTGAAGTAAAAATAATTTTGCAGGCTTAAAGAAAATATAATTAACATTCTTATTTTCCTTCCTAGTTCTACAAGTGTCATATTACTTGAACTAAAGTCACAACATCAGCACGGCAGGAAAAAAAAAAAGCAAACAAAGTCAGAAGAAATGCCTTTTAAAAATAACATTATGACATTGTAAAAGAAGTCCTAAGTACTACAGTTTTAAAGAGCGACACTGGTACTTCAGGCTGAGGAATCCGCAGAGTTTTGTTTGTTTGCTTTAAAGTGTGGAAAGAAAAAGAGGTTTTGATTATTGTTCCCCATGCACGCACACACACACGATGTTCTCGTGTTCCCTCCCCTCCCTGCCATACACTAAATCTAGTTGTTATCACCTGTAAGCAGGAATAAGAAAGTACTTTGCCTTCTGTATGGCCTAAATCCTTCAATATGATATACTCTTGCAGTTTGGGGGGGTGGGGGTGTTATATATATAATTGTGCAGAGCCAAGTTAATATTTAAGGCACCTGGCATCAGCATGAGAGTTTGACTTATAGATCAAAATGCAGGACTGCAGCCATAGTAAATACTTTCCCTGATAACTCACTAAATAGAACCACTTAAAGAGAAATTAAATGTATAGAGGTCATAGGCAAAGGAAGATAAAATTATGTATTATTCTGATGACAGAAACGTCTTTTGGATGACGCTGAGGAACATGAAAACCTTCTTTTACAGCCAAAGAAGCTCCACTGTATAACATGTCTGATACCTAACAGCTAGATGTTTTTAGATTATGTTTTGGATCTTTCTAATGGTTGGAACATTTCTGATTTCTTCATTACACATAAAGAAACCTATCTAATTTGTTGAAATAAAACTGCTACCTGTAACAAATAGTGACTTCACTGCAATTAGAATGCAGTATATTTCACTGCATTGTGCTACTACCAAAAAACCATTTCACACTGTGGTATAAGGAGTATCAAAGGAACTCTTAATCTTCAGGAAGGCAAACACAAACTGTAAAGAAATACCTCCCCTCTCTCTGAAAGAATGCAAGTCCACCACTACATACTTTCACCTAAAAACACCTGGTACATTCAATGCTTGCCTAAATAAATTGTTTCAACTGAAATCTTCTATAAATCATTAAGAATAGAATAGAATATTTCAGTTGGAAGGGACCTACAACGATCATCTAGTCCAAAATAAAGAATAAATAGAGAAGAATAGAGAAGAAATAGAGAATAAGGTACAGAAGGACTTCTGGACCAAATTAAAGAATACTTTCACCACGCATGGCGAAAAGTAGATGAGAAAAGACAGATGCAAAGGTGACAAAAAAAAAAAAAGAGTTCTGTGTTTTTTAACTGGTTAAGACTAGTCTTTGTGGGAGATTACTTGCCTTGTGTACAAAAGTAAGTACAGCATACATGAGGAGTTACTCTGAAGGTACAAATCACGTACTTAAACCCCATCCAAAACAATTTTTAATCATGGTTTTCAGCTTGCTTCCACTATTCAGAGAAAAACAGAAACAATTCTGACATAAAATTATATTGAGAAAATTCACTATTATAATGTGTGCTCAAAACTTACAATTTTGCAAGTCAAATTGTCAGCAACAACATACATGGCAGTCTGAGTTGACATCACTCAAGGGCTCCCCTCACTGGGTCTAATATTTTCTGTTGTTAATTACCATATTTCTGGAATTTACCATCCTAATTATATATGATAACAGATGTTAAAATAAAGGATGCACATTCCTACTCATTTTACAGTTTTTTGCACTTAGCAAAACTTTATACATAATATGCAAAATGTAAACATAAAAAAAAGCTTCTTGAACATAAAAGTTGTGATATATAGTTGAAACTGATCTTGACCATTGTTCAAGTCTAGTTCAACAGCACTTATAATTGAAAGCCACTTCTCTCTTGCTATACAATAGTTACAAAATGCAAGAACGGAAAAGCACATGAAATACTCAGTACGAAGGATCTACACACAATACTGTGCCAAAGCACCAAGTATTAGAATACCTACCGCTATTGACAAACTAACATTTTGACTGACTAAACCATACAAAAAGTGCTTGAATAACGGTATTACCTTTTAAAGAAGTGATCAGTCATCACTCAAACTAAGACGACTGCACATAATTTGGAAAAAAAAAATTAAATTCTTGATTAGATTTATTAGCTTGAGGTACCACTACCACCATGGTGGCAGGCCCTGGCCACGTACACCCACCAACTTTTGGCTATCTGACTCTGGAGACATTCAAAACCCGCCTGGACGCCATCCTGTGCAACCTGCTCTAGGTGACCCTGCTGTGGCAGGGGGGTTGGACTAGATGATCTCCAGAGGTCCCTTCCAACCCTGGTGATTCTGTGATCTCTGTAGTGTTCATGGACTACTTCGATATAGTTTTGAAATATTGTAAGTAGTGGTACATATATTAAGAGTTTAAACTGGGAGTGTCCAGAATTTCGCATAAGTGCGTATGTGGACGATTAATGACCCCTGATCTAAGACAGATATTTGATTATGCAGCACTAAAAGAGATTTATTTTTTTTTTATTCAATGTTGTAATTGCTGGCCATTATTAGCTTAGCCGCTAGAAACACAACTAGTAAAGGCCAAATCATCAGAAGTACGAAGAGTTTCAAGTCCAGAAATAAGTAAAATATAAAGCATAAAAAAGCAGAAATTGTTACATTTGCTTAGTATATTCCCATTTGGAGTATTCCCATGTGCTATAGTTTCACCTGACGATAACAGGTCAACATGGCAGCAACAGAAGGGAACAGAAAACAAACAATGCTAGGAAGAACTGGAATATAGTGCATGAAAGTGCAAATCTACACAAGACTTGCTAGTTATTAAACAAGTTTACAACTTCATATTTAATTCTTTACAGTTGGCCAGACCACCATTCCTTCACGCACTGTCGCAAAATAAATGGTTTGACCAGGATTTCAGTTAGTTCTCAGTTTTATCTCAGTGTTTGTATTTCAGCAACCGTATTTTCCGGTGTTTACTTCATATAACGCAGTCTGTGAAACAAGTATCTTTAGAAAAGTTAAGAAAGTAATTCAGAATGCAACACAGGTGGTAATTTGATTCTGAATATACCACAGGTAAACAAATATGATTTCTTATTTTCTTCATCAAATTTCTTATTCATGAAAATGTTTTGAGTTAAAAACAGAAGAGTTTGATTTCATGTGAGTTTAGAACAAAATTTTATCTGTTGCTTAGCAGATCTTATTTCAGAATCAACTTTAGTACCAACCAACTGAGCATACATGATCAGGTCAGCGTGGCAATTACAAAATATTCAAGTATGGAATTTTAACTTTGAATTTTTACTTAACTCCATTATCCAGTTCTGTCAGAATTTTAATAGCCTTTTAAGCCACATTTCATCATATATTATGAAAGTGAAACTGAACAGCTACAACTGCAGACATAAACTACAATATATCTCTTTACTTAGGACAATTTTGTAACATCCTCTGCTCCTGCCTATTCAAACCTGCTCTCTGACTGGAAAAATTCCAGGTATTTCCTTTCAAGTGTAACTTCTTTGCTATAAATTCACTAGTAAACAAGCAAGCAAAAAAACCCCCAAACAAACAAAAAACCCCAAAACAAAACAAAAACCAAAACCAAAAAACCCCATCCTGTAAGTAGTGTTAATCACTTTGGAAAGTACTTTTAAGACACTGAATATACTTAAAAACTAGTTAGGAAGTGATCTTTCTCTACACATAACGGCTGTTTACAAAAGCAGTGAATTTTAACACAGAAATGGGTACAACTTCAGAGAAAATACCATCCCTAATTTAAAAAAGGTTAAGACACTCACGCACCTAACTTCATTAATTCACATTTTAAATCTGCAAAATATTTCAAAAAGTTATTAAGTAGTGTGGAACAAACAGTGCTCACTTTGAGTTTTAAATGACTATTTACATAATTAAAATGAACAACCTATGAACTCAAACTGAAATCTTACCCATATCCTACTGAAATAAGGCATGCTGCCATTGACCTCAAAGCATAAATAATCATGCCCTTCGTTAGGACAGATTGGTGTAAGCTATCAGAAACTGAAGAATACCGAATACTAAAATTAAATGGATATGATGTTGCCACTAAAAGAATTCATTTACAATCCGTGTGCTAATCAAAAGCACATGTTTTTAGTGTATTCTTATACATAAGCAATCTAATAAAATGTAGCTATAAAGTTGAGCTAAGTAGTCCAGACTGATGTTTAAAATGTGAAGAAAACATGAAAATATGTTGATGTGTGGCGAGAGACAACATTTATGCAACAGATCGCAGAAAAAAATCTAAAATTGGTGAAAATCCAGGGTAGAAATTGGCCTAACGTGTTTTTCTGGATTGTTAAGAATGAGGAGCACAGCCACTCACTTGCATATGATATGTCTTATTCTGCCAGTCATTGTAAGTTGTGAAAATAATAATAGCCCTGATATTGTACTTAAGCAAGAGAGGGGAAAAAAAAGAAAAGAAAAAAAAAAAGAGAAGAATGCTAGGATTCTACTCAGACTAATAAGAAAAATTTAAAATGAGAGATTTTTAAACAAGTCTATGTTCTTTATAAAAAAGAAGGACAAATATGACATTTCAAACTGCTAGAAAGCCCTTCCTCAGATATCTGGCCAAACAGTAACTGAGTGTTCTAACAGATATCCCAACTATTACCACCAAACATTTCCTGGAAAAACTATCATTTGACTAGTTTTATGACCCTTTGTGCAACTCTGAAGGTAAATGCCTCAAAGAAAAAAAAAGGGGGGGAGGGGGGAATAGAGCATACAAAAGTATTTTTCATTGATTTTTTTCTTCTGTAGTAAGTCTAGTGTGTAAAAGGAAAAGTTTTATTTGTAAACTACAGCAGGCATTAATATAGTAGTACTATCAACAGCAAATGTAGTTTGATATTTTATGGATTTATCCCAATGTATTTTTAATTACCAAAGGTTTCATTGGTTCATTGAGAGAAAGACTTTAACTGGGGGCAGTTAGGAGCTGCACTGCCCACATTGTGTACTGGTAGATAATCTCAGGTTTTCCAGTTCAGCAAATCATTAGGTGCGTAACCAGTTCCACTCAGTGAGCACATCTTAAGAGATGTTTGTGCCATTACCCTCAAAATTTCTGTCTTCAATTGAGATAGGAGAATGTTATTTGTCTTTTTACTCACTATCAAGTATTTCAGTCAATCTACCCCAAAAAAATTTAAAAAAAGAAAACAGCTTTCAGACTGGAAGTCTCCAGTCAGAGCATGAAAGTCTGAGCTTTACTCCACGACACCGGTCACTCTCCTGGATTTGGTATTAAATAAAACACATTTTCAACACATTTTGTCCATCTGGAATGGATTAGACAAACTCTGGGTATACCTTATACCCTTCCCACCCTTCTACCCTCACAGAATCAAATTTTATAAACTACATCAGAATACACATCTTCTAACTAACCAACTGTAACCTAAGAGTCAACTAATGGCATCAGAAATTAAAAATAACAGCCTTTTTATTGATTAGAAAACATTCCACTCACACAGTGTGCTTGTTAATTAGCTGCAAATCACCTGCTGGTTGACATTTGCCATGCAATAAGCAGTTTTTCAGATTCACATTCTAGCTACTTTAATGTTCCATATGAGTTCCCTCAAATCCCACAGAGTCTATTTGATTCCTTTCACCTACAAAATCCAGGAATAAAATTTAAAGATACAATTTACACTAGCCTCCTCCCCCCAAAACACAAAAATTCACAGCCAAGAGTGGAAACCTGAACGTTTCAGGCCTTATTCTGTTAATGTGGGGTGGGGGAACAAAAAAACTCACCCAACAAGTAAGTGTATAACTGTCACATAAAGGGGAATCGCGTAATATGCCAAATGATTTAATTAATTCCCAACTATTTAATCTTTTTCTCTATTGCCTGTGTTATGTAATTTGATTTTGTACCATCGTTTCACAGCCTACAGCCTCTCAGCTCACAAAAAGACATAGAGAAAATCAATGAGGGAGAGTTCTCCAACGAAATCTTTGTATATGTTTTTCCCCCCACTGAACATGCAGGGCTTGCAATCTTGGAACATGGCTCTAGGTCCGTATGTATCTAAAGCAAATCATCTATACAGAGAGATCCTGTATTGCTGTAATGGCTCACAGTTGTTATGCGGCATTTCTCAGCCACAACTTCTCTTTTGTCAGTCTTAGAGTAGTCATTCCAAAGAATACGCCTTAGGATAGTGAAGACCCACAAAACATTTTTGACACAAGAGTAAGAATATAAGAACTGCGGTACCGGTGCAGTATCTAGCAACATACTGATTCTGTCCGTGCTCAGTAGCAGGTCTCTAAAAAAAGAGTGTGAGGAACATGTCATGTATAGAAATCCTTGTACAAATATTTTTATTATGCAAAGGACCATGCAAACAACATCAAATACCTTACTTTCCTCAGAGTCCTAGTACATTTCAAGTTTATTTGCGTTTTTTTCCAAATTTCAACATTTTGAACATGCAGACAGATTTTTCACTTACACCCTTTTAATTTCCTGAAAAAAAAGAGAGGCATGGGGAATTTAGTATTATTATTTTGAAAGAGGGCCCCTCACATTTTAAATACCTGCAGAGGCAGCCATTAAGGGCAACATAGACATCTTAGCTTTTCAACTCTCTCTCTCAGAGGAGTAATCTTATTCATGTGGTCTCCACAACACTAAGACAATGGACAAACTTACAATTTTTGCATAAAAATTAACTAAGGAAAATCAGCCTCCTGTCAGGGCCTTAAATTCACTGCAAGGAACTACAGGAGAACAAGCTGAAAAGCTGCATAAAAAACAAGGGTGAAAACTGCTTAATGGACTAAGGGTCAAGGAAGTATGAAGCAAATACATACAACTGACATCAGAATTACTTCTTGAAATAGGAGCCCTTCTCATTAACGGAGGAAGAAACTGCAGGATGAGGATCGGAGACAGGGCTTCATGGGATCACAAATGCTTTGGATGTCTAGACTTGCTGGACAAGGCTAGGAAATTGTCCTGACAGAGCAACGTGAGAGTGCCTTGTATACAAAAGAAATCTTTGCAACAGGTTAAGAAGCCGAGAAAAGAGTGAAAAAGTACCTCAGAAAAGAAGCATAACAATCTTGGACCTGCAGAAGGAAAGGAATGTGCAGAGTCCTGGCTGGCCCTACCTCACTATCAAATGCCTTATCTAGTACACAACCTGACAGGGAAATGTTATTTGTTATTGCAGAATAAAAGTATATTACTAACCTATAAGCAACTGACATGCAAAAGGGCAACTGTGTCCTTAAAACACATTTCCTTTTAGGACTGCTATCAGGACAATGCAACTACCAAATCATCCCCAGCTGCCTAAAACCCCTTAATGAAAAAAAATGTAAGGCATGATTGTGGTCAGCTCTATGCAGGTATGCAAAATGAAACAAGAAACTTTTTGCCCATCTTGAGTATCTACAGCAATGCCAGAAACACTGCAATTCTTTACACTATTAACCATAAGATTTACAGGAGTTTAGGACTGCTGCCATATACACGTTACCTTCTGCACCCTTGGAAAAAATGGCAGCACTGGCCTGCACAGGGGGTGCTATCTCGCAGACAAATGAAAGAGCATACCTTGCCCATGAGGGCACATGAATGAAGGAATGACGAACTGAAGCATTGTGAAGTTAGTCTTGTACATAAACAATAAACATAAACCAGTTCTGTAAAATCTCTCCTTCAAAGATTTGAAAAATCCACCAATTGTGTAATAATGCTAATGCCTCCCATACGGGCTTCAGTAGCGTTGCTACAGACATGCTGCATACTAATACCAGGGTTAATGCTAACAGCAGCCATACCACACTGCTTAGCAATATACTTACTGAATTACAAGTACAGTGGTACTTGGAAAAAATACAAGACTCTGTATTAAGACAGACCTCATTCACTGTCTCACAAAAATTAACATGTCCAAGCCCATTTAAAACCCACAGAAAGCGAAAAATTATACCATCTGCGGTACTGAACACTTTACTGACACCAGTCTAACCTACAAATAGAGGTGTATTTGGCTTAATCAACAAGAACATCTTATGGCCCACATTCTTCACTCAAGCAAATATAGGTTCCTCCAAGAGTACACCAGTTTAGTGAGGCTGCAGAATAAATGGCTGCTAAAGCAGTAAACCACTCATAAAACCAACTCAAGTGGACCCCAATCCAAGCAAAAAATTTGTGTATTTCAAGACATCGTTAAGTCCTTAATTTCAGAAGCTGTATCTACATAAGTGCATCTCTAAAAATGTACACCGGGGGGGCAGGTTTCCAGTCTCAAAACTAATACTTCATGATTTTGTATGGAATCACTCGCATTCCTATGCAAGCACTGTAGCTGCATCAAAGAGATCTTAATGCTTTTGTCAAACATAGTGGATTTCATTTTCTTTTTAAAACACATGAAACAAACTCCTGGTATGTGATGCTACCAACAGGAAATGACATTTCATGTGACGACTTTTGAGAAGTACTATCTCTTTGAGTCAGTAAGGTTTCAAATGTTTCTCTGTTTTGCCCCTTTAGAGATATACACACACACAGAGGCATCTCAACTTTCCCATGAAACATTCCTCTCTATGGGCTGTTTGGTATGCCTTTTACTTATCTACTGACACACCAGGAGGCAAATTAATAGCTCTGGATCTCCCCTCCCAGCAGAAAAAGACTCCATTGCTGCAAAGTTTAGAGTCAGTCACACATGTCATTTAGAAAAACAACTATTTATTAACTGGAAAAATTAAATTTAACATCTTGAGCTATATACAAATGTTGTACTAGAGAACTCTTAGGGTGTAAAAGAAAAAAAACAAAAAAGCATTTTTTAAATTCTGTCATCTTCTCCTTCATCCGTGCTACAAAGTGTAACCTAGAATGCAACCCTCTGGCCCTTACCATTCTGTGCAGGTGCACAGGATAAGGAATAGTTTTGTTCATAATGCATATGCCTGGAAGTTAAACAAGTTATTGATGAGGAATTATGTAATTCCTACTTTATGATCTATAAAATCAAGAGAAGGAAGCAATTGATTGAAATGGAAGGGAAGCTGGGTTAAGTGTTCTTCAAAAATAAGTAACAATACCATAGTGTACATTCCGATCTCTGAAGTTTTGTGTTTTTAAGGTAAACTATGGAGACTCTATTTCTCAGGGAGTTTCTGAAGACACAAAAGAGGAAGCAGGCTAGCAATGAAGGTTAAAAAAAAAAAAGTATCAGCAAGTAAACAAGAACTAACTTCAAAAAGGGAAATAGATACTTCTACACTGGGGGTAGGATGCACAAGGAAGAATATACAGACTTCCAAAACCTACATTGAGTCTTAATATGACAAATCTGAGAACCCGACATTGTGCTAAAATGTAAGATCACCACATCTGTGATGCAGGAATCAAATGCAAAAACTACTTTTTGTCTACCAGAAGACTTAAGAGAATCATACAAGATTTTCTCCGACTTCTATTAATTTGTAATATGAAAGCATTTTAAGGATTCACTAGGTTTATCTAAAGTCCAAGTCACCTCATGGAAGAAAGAAGATACTGTCTTAATAGCATTACACTTTAAATCAACTTCATAATTAAAACCTGTCTGCTTAATATTTTACTTTCACCTGCCCCCAAGAACCCAATTTTGACAATTACAGGATAAAATATTAAAGTCTGAGACTTAAATATAGTCTCCAACACAAAAAATCTAGATGAAATTTCAAAGACCAAGCACTATACAAAAAACCCCAGGTCTCACTGGTTTAGAACATTCATTCTGTCACAGTCTTCTGGTGAAATAACATTAAGCACTTAAGACTCAGAAAACACAAACAAAAGTTCTGTAAATGAATAAAAGAAGGCAAAAGCACAGTAACACACAGAGAAGTATTATCAGTGTTCTAGGCAATTCGTATTGTTGTTATACAAAGTCACCCAATATCCCAAGACTCTGTATAAGGCCTATTACCTATCCTTGGGTTCTCATTATAAGAAGGTATGTAATTCTTGCCAATTTCAGGGATGCTTAGAAGCTCCCCAGTGAAACCGAAGGATGACGCTTCTGCTGACAATAGTATCAGGAAATGTTCCTGCTAATTATCATCTTTATGCCCACAGCATAAAGTCTGGCAGCATTAAAGAAGCTAAACCAGTCCCAATACTCACCATAGTAAGTTGAACATGCACATTATTTTTGTTACCGTATTTGCCCAAGAAACACCGTATCTCCATCACCACGATTTTGCTCTCCTGACTAGGAATGAGGCTCTTACTTGGACCAGGCTCTTACCTGCCTTATTTTTTATTATCAGTTAAGAAGTCTTCTGCAATTCCCTACCCGCTTAGTAAAATAAGCGCTCTGCAGCCTGCAGGACTGTGACAGAGAATCCCACACACCAGGCACACTGAACACAGGCAGGCTCTTGTCCAAAGACACGTGGCTTAGCAGGGCATGGTAACGTCCCCATGGGACTGACTAGATTAGCCTGGCATACCTCCGTATCAGCGAGGCTACCTGGTTTCAGCATACGGCTAGTTTAGGGTACAAAAGTCTGTCTGCATTGGTCAAGCAGATATTCCCAGGGAATCAGCACCCTTAATACTGGGGTTTTTTCCCCAGATCAGAGCATGCCAGCTTTGAAAGCATCAGGGAGGAAAGCCATCTGCTCCTAAGAAAAGCTGAGGTGCTGTCTTCATTTGCATGGATGTTTCCTAACAAGTTTGTCCCGCTTTCCAGATAAAGACTGATGTAGTTGCAAACTTAAATACTCAGCTAGGGCTAGGTAATATTTTCAAATACATCAATTACTGAAAAATCTGGTTTTGATCAACACAAAACTATTTGTCATGTTGAACTGAAGCTTCCCTACTTCCCATAAAATAGTAATACATACAATGACCAAAAATGGTTCCAGTGTCAAAATCAATTAAAATGTAATTACCCCATACAAAGCAGAGCAGCATCAGCAGGACAGATTCAGGAAACTGCTTTCAAAACACTGTTACAGTGGCTAAAAAATAACTTAATATTTGGTAGTACAGGTTCAAATTCCTTCAGGTAGAAGAGGTTATTAAAGACCTCTCCAACATGATCGGAGTTTAAAGCACTGTACCTATACCCTTCTCTTTCACATACAATGCATTAACTGTGGTTTATCAGGTGAGAGATAGATAACAGAATGAAAACAAGCATGTTACCATTTCAGTAATTAATTTAGAATTATTTAAAGTTAATGGATTTACATGTTTACATTTATATACATTTATCTTTACTCATTCCAACCTAAAAAAAAAGAAAAATCCATTCCTTGCACATGCTGATACATTTTATTAGTAAGGGCCAGGATAGCTAGCAGTTTCAGTGAAAGCCCAATGGATCTATTAAAATTGATTAGTGTAGCCTTTGGGATTATTTTTAGAAATTAAAATTATTATAGTAAATAAATGAATACAAGTATTCTATCATGTAAGCATATATAACTGAACTTAAAAGTTCAGCGATGCTTTATAAAGGTATTACTATCCTGCAGATACTACACTGGGGCACTTAGTTGATTTAAAATATAGGTATATACCTGAAAGTGTAAATTTCTCAGAAGTAAACTCAGAGGTTATTTTTGTAACTCTTACGTCCCTTTCAAAAGATAGTATACACAAGTCCGAAAGAAGCTCTGCAGCATACAATATAATGAATAAAATAAGCCTTTAATATTTAGTACTTCTTGCTGAAAAAAAGTTAATTTTCAATGGTTATTATTCATGTTCTCTGAAAAATTGCTCCTTTTGCAGTTAAAGGCCTGTAAGTTAGCACTGACTTAAGCCTTTGTCTGGGACACAGAATTGTTCATAACCATGCTGGGAACATCGTACCAGAAGAGGGAAGCCAGTACAGAAAATACAGTAATAAAACGTATTAAAGCACAACAGTGAAAGAAAATAAATAACTGTGCTTTGCAGTGCCAGAATAACGCTAACAAAACGTCATGTTATTCAGCCTTAACAGTAAAAATGTAGTGTTGCCAAAGCAGCTTGTACGTACGTACTGGGGGGGTTCAACTGACACAACCATACCACCTACAGATCACACTTTCTCACTCACCGCCTAAATTACACCAGTAAAAGCCTAATGTGCAGCACAGCTGTAAAGATGTATTTAACTTCACACGTGAGCAGCCCTAGTGAAGGAACTACCTGTATGCAAAAAATTGAGCATAAACAAAGGCCTTTGTGAAAAATGAAGTTCTGAGAACGTAACTGTACTTCAATTTCATGCCATTTATTTTTATTAGAGACTTTAATAATATTTTTTAAAAATCCTTGGACTACAATAGCTCTCTAAATCTCTCTGGAATTTAATCAGTCTAATTGTTACTATGTAGTAATAATGATCACATGTAACAATAACATTTGAAATATGAATGCAAAAATACACGCAAGAGATCCGTTAGCTCTTTTTTCCTCTCAAAAATAATTGTTCCTTATACAAAACAAAACCAACAAAAACCACCCATCCCACAAAAACCCAGCCACTTTTACACCTTTTACACAAAATTCCAGAAAAGATCCATCATTTTAATCACTATTGCAAAATTTTCTGCAGTGAACACAGCGATTCCACAAATATGTCACATACAAAGCAATAAATAATTTGTCCTGGAAAGCAGAAACTATAATAAAAAGATCCTAATCCAAATTAGTGCTGCTGCACCTGCTGCTATTTGAACAAAATAGAATAGTGTCCTTAAAAAACGGGGAAACTGACCTCCCAATTAAGTACAGTTGCCTACCTGTAACTGCAAAGGGCAAACAGGAATATGTTTATCAGGATTGCAAAATTACAGTGCAAGCTTTGTTGAATTTATCACAGTAATGGTGGAATACAAGTAAACAAATGGGCATATATGCAGGCTTTGAAACTACCTATTAAAACTGTCAGTCCTCATCTTAATTAAGGATAATAAATCAAAACAGCTACAAAGCAGATTCTCACATTGCCTGAATCTGCAAGAACCTGTTTTTCAGCAGAAATACTATTACACTAGCTAAGGTTCTGGCTTGAAAATCTTAGAAAGAACATTATATATGGTTAACAAAATATCTTCCTTATTGTTTTGTTCTCCATAATCTTACGAATTCTTTTCAATTATAAAAATATAAAATGTTCAACAGGACCCATCTTTTCTATTGGAATACTTTGCATTGGCAATTATGAAGTGAAAATAACAGCAGCAGCAAGTAATTTGCAGATCTTACTTTTCCAAATGCTTAATCTATAGTTTAGTAGTCTGATATATTTAAGACAAGCCATCTATTAATTTTCCTCCTCTTAAGATTACCTACCAATTATATTACTTTAAAACTAGCCTCTATATATATATATAATATAAGAACAAGAAAGCTACAGAAATAAAATAAAATAAACACAATACTTATAATGACCATACCTAGTAATAAGAACCGCATTATCATGGTGGGCAATCCCATTTTCTGGAATGGTGTTTCCATCACTTTGGTGGGAGAGAATGGATTTCTGCCACTTACAGAAGCTATCGAGGGACTTGTCTGCATGGTGGTTTATCTCCAAGTTTGGCTGCAATACAACATGCATACCAGAAATGTTCCAAACAAATTACTAAGGTCAGTTGTTAAGCCTTTTGAAGACTAAAATGGGACTATAATTAGAAGCAGTGGTTTCTAGGAATAAACTCTTCTTGCCAAATTTTATCTCTGTAAAATCTGACCCCAAGTTCAGCTGTGTATTACTGAACAGGCATTCTTCCTGCTCCAACTTTATTAATGGTTATGTCAATACAAAAAAATCGGTATATCAAAATACAGATCTAAAAATAAAACTGACATCCCCGAAGGTGTACTAATATCCACCTGAAGTAAAGAACAGGTATCTTTGAGATGATACATGAGGAATATTCCTTTGAATGGTTTCACCTTGATTAAAGTAGTGCAAGATTACAAGATAGATTTTGTACCCAGATGCAGCCATTTCAAGCAATAATTAAGTGAAATCTGTATTAAATGATAACGTAACTTGTATTTCAGGGATATTAAGCTTAGCGCCAACAGCTCTTACCTGATCTTCAGTGAGGACAATTAAACGTGTCACTATAATATTCACAACGTTTCCTAGACTGGAATCACGATAAAGTTTGGCAACCTGACCTCCAGAAAATAAGAAAAGACACAAAGTCAGACAAGAAACACTACTTGTTTCCTAAATGGTTAAAAATTAACCTGTTTTCTTGCTCAATGTAATTTCATAATGTTAATTATCATTATCACTGAAATGAGAGTTTTTTTGGACCAAAAAAGACCATTCAGTAAAACAAACTTCTTGGGCCACACTTTTCAATGAAAATTATTTATACCATGTTTCATAATTGATCCAGCACAAGGAGCATTTAGACTGTTGACTTAAAAGAGACTAGAACTGTAAAATCTAAATGTAATCATATGGACCTAAAATTAAAGACAAACAATTTAAAAGTGATTACAGTGTAATTCTTGACAGGAATACTACTGCATTTTTCCCCACTATGCTAACATTTGCCATATTTCAACTATTAATTCCTGCAAGCTGATACATACTTTAAAGCATTATTCATGCCAGATAATAAATACTTTACAGTTGCTTTATCATTTCAGTACATACATATTGATATGAACACAGAGAGGGATGAAACTTACAATATTCATTACACTCAAAATGTAGTGTTCAATGTCTTTGCGACCATGGTATCCCACCATCATTTTGTCTGCTACCACCAGCGTTTCCACAAACCGTTCAAGGCTTACTGATCTCTTCTGTCGACTATGACTACTTAATGTGTCGTTGACTGGAAGTGAAGTTGGAAAAGCAGACGCATCGCTCATCCACCAAGGTTTACCGCTTCTTGTGAGGTCTTCTAGGAACCAAAAATAATTAAACACTTCAGACGGGACACTAGTAAAACTTATTCAAATGCAGCTGTTTTATGTTGAGATTACCATCTTCAAGTTTCTAAAAAGAAGTCTTTCTTGAGGCAAAGACAAATTAAATTTATTATCTTTTTTTATTATTATTTTAAAATACCTTATATAATGGAAAACCAACTTGGAGTTCTAATAGTCTCAACTCTCCTTAACTTAGGATAATAAATCATCAATCTTCTCTTAACAGATCTGATTCTGCACATCTATGTTAATACTAAAGATTAATTATAATTAACCAAAAGCACACTTCAGAATTTTAAGGGTAAGAACAAGACAGCTGTAACATTTGGGAAAAACATACTGGAAACCAAAAATTCAGAATTAAGACAGAAGGTATCAAAATAGACTAAGGAATTAAACATGCTGGTAAGGCACCAAAAAAGCTTTTACCCTCCTGTGGAACTCTGTAATTATTAGGCAATTATGCTTCCATGCCTTAATAGTTTTTGGGCCAAATAAATTAATTTTCTCTTCAGAAAGCTATCAGATTATGTTTTATCTACCTCATGAATTAACTATAATGGGAAGTTTAAAACAGCCTGACACGGGATAACTGCTGTAGTTATTTTTAACAGTAATTTTAATTGAAATATGTTGATTCTTGTACTTGTTGCACGTAAATATATAGAAAAAGAATTTCTTTTCAGATTGATTATTAAAAATCCAAACAGCTGTAATTATCAGCAAAACAAACACTACAGACTTCCCTTGAATTCCTGTCTTCAGGACAAAATTGAACCCACCCTTCCCTGGCATTTTTGCATGTATTAAATACTGCTTTTCTACAAAGGTCCACACCGATCTCAAGCTTCAGTTTATCAAAGTATATTACTAGGCTGGTTCTACCTAAGTAGGATTTCAAAATAGCTAAGGTATTCTTGCTAGTTACAGATGAACACAAGAACGTTAACAGTTAATTACATTTATAATTGGCTGAACAGGACTGCTCAAGTGAGCAATTTCTAAGAGACATCCTTACCTGTACTAAAATGGGTTCAGCTAAGGATCTGTTGAGACAGGACCAGTACCTTCTGTGAAAAAGCCATGCTTTATGTAATTCAACTAAGCACGCTATTTTCAAAGAGCAATAACTACACCACAAAGAACGTATGTTCAAGTCAAAATCTGGAATATAAAGCTTCATCATTCCCACTGTTGCAGTGTTTCATAATTTTTGAGGCCACAGTGTTGGCTTTAAAAAGTGAGTATTTTAGAAAAGTCAAAAAATGAAAATAAACCTGGCAGTTGAAAAAATGCCAGGAACAAAATTGTCCTCATTCTGCAATGGGTATAATCCATTATTAAAAAGAAAAAAAAAAAAAAAACCAAAAACATCAAGCCTGTTGAGGAATCTATGATGAATACCAAGTTTTTTCCCCGTTTTTCCACCTCTATTGTGGGAAATTCAAAGTTGCTTTAATTGCTCAAAGACTTTTATCTCACTGAAGCAGTGATTTAGGAATGTCTGGAATTTTCTCTGACAGCTTCTGTACTAAAATTTTTAAAAAATCCACTCTTCATTTTCAAGTAACAAATGGTGACACCTGAGGGTCCTGATGCTCTTAGAGTGCTAGGAGTATTTAAGAAATGCAATACTGTTTCCACATTAATTTGTAATTTTTCATCAAAGATGCAAATCCATTCTGAACATTTGAAAACTGATGAGCTCATGCAGAAAAGTTTCAGAGAAAAAATTAAAATATTATTTTGGACTCAACTTGATAAGAGTTTTTCAAACAAAGGTCTCCGAAGACATCACAAAAACAAACATTTCTCCTTTTCTTATCAGATGAGAAGCTTAGGCTTCAGCTGGTCTCAAAGTAATGGGAAAGCTGAAGGCAATCCTGAGTACTTAGGCTCACAGTCCAGGATCTATCAATGCTTATGCTCTTTTACTTTAAAAACACTAAATAATGCTGACTGAGTTTTCCTTAAAAAGCTAAAACATGTCAATAAAAGTTTGTAATATATTTAACAAAAATAGTTCTGTGGCAAGTTATGTCACTTTTCCATCATATTCCTAGATTAAAAAAGAAAATAATTAAACTTCATTAACATCCAACATCGCTATCAGGAAGTAAAAAAAGGCAAAAATGGAAAGAAAAAAAAACCCTCAGAAAAACAATGTAATTGTCCCCAAAATAATGATTACAAAAGCAGGGAATTAGGTTTTAAATTGCAACTGAAAAGAAATCCAAATGTGTGTAGACACGGAGTTCACACCTATGGTACCCAAGTTTTCCTAAGTCAGTCCTCTAAAGATGTTAGGTAGGGATGAAGGTGGAGAGAGAGGAGAGAACACAAACACAAAAAGATCTCAAAAATGCAGTAGAAAGCTACTCATGTAAGATGCAACAATGAGAATATTTTGAAGTGAAGCATTACATGCTGGTTTTTTCTTACTATTTAACACTATTTAATGTATATAGAAGCATTTTTTCACTTTAGAATACAGTGACTGTAAAGTCTGGCATGAGTAAAACCACTACATAAGGCAGCATATAGTACAGTCATCCCTAACTAATCTGCCACTCTGCAGCTTTCATGTCAACTTTTGTTGTTTCTCAATCCTATCCAAACACAGCATTCTGCAAGATAACCCAGTGGCCTCAAATCCCACTGAAGTAATTGGAATTTGACAGTGCTTAACTTCTTACCAAGGCCTTAATGATTTCAGCTATATTTAATAAAACATAGTTAACTTGGTGACAATACATACATGAAATAGTAAATTAACATTTTTAAACATTCTTATGTCTACCTGCTTAAAATCCAATTTAGGTTATGAAAATCTATCCCATGTTCTTACCTGAATCTCCCTGCCTCTCCAACTCTTCTCTTCTATTAGTCACCACAATTCCACTATTTACTATGAAGTAGTCCATCACTTGCTCATCCCAACCAATTCTGATCATCCTTTCACCAAATTCCCTGCCCCACTTTCTATCAATTACTGTAATTTTTCGCAGAAGGTCAGAAATAACACTCCCCTCGTATCTACCAACACTTCAAAATCCTGACTACTTCCCTGATAAAGAACAGGTACATGATAAATTTAGTTCTAGATTACCACAGGGGAAACTTGCCAGACCATGAATAGTGGCATAGCTACACAAGCAGACTCCTCCCAGCATATTACACTGCCAAAACTGTCCTGAAGGTAAAGCTAAGATCAGTCTCCAGGCAAAACATATTATGTACTGGCAAACGGCAGCTACAGGTTTCTTACAACTGCATTTTAAAACACAAAACTGGACTGCTCAAAACTTCCAAAACCAGTCAAAAGCACCAAAGATTTATTCTACTAGCAAAATAAGTTATTACTGTAAACCTAGCTTTAGTCCTAGGGTCTGAAAGCTCAGAAACTGAAAATTAGTATTTGATTCTACTTTTTAGATATTCTGGGGATGCTTTGGATGCCATCTCACTTTGGGATAAAGCTACAACAGTGCTCAGAAAATGAGTTTAAACGGTTTTCGTACCCATGAGAACATTAAAAGAGCGTGTCACCTGGAAAAGTAAGACCTTGCAGTTTTGGGGGAGAGCAGGGTTTTTTCAGAAATTTTCATGGAGTACAAGTAGTATACAGAACAACAGGAAAAGGATAAACTGAGATGAATGAGCATGACAGTAGTCTCAAGCTTGAAAAAAGCAATGCTTTAGTATTTCAGTAATTAAGGACTTCAGGATGTGACAGATATGAAAGCTCAGGAAATGCACAGGAGCCCCCAAGAACAAAGGCAGCATCAAGTATGCAAAGGAATAAACGCTAAAGATTACTGCATGTTTCACAAAAAATGCATGCAAGATGCATAGCTCTGATCAATCTACGATCTGTATGACAGATACCACCAGAATGACTGAATGCAATCTGGCCAAACCAGCTGCCACTGCTTCATCTTCACTTGGAGGGGAATGACTTCCTAAGCATTAATCTGAAAGACAACACCTGATAGAGGCCAATATCCTTCCTTTTTTTCTAGGGATATAATAATGGTAAGAATTGCATCATCCTACATTTCACAATCCTTCCACTTATTTTAAGAGGCTTATGCGACAGCTTTCCCCACAAAATGAACATACATTAGTACTCTTATTTTACAATCAGTTTGCAAGCAGTAGTAGTTAGGAGGCTTGTTTTGCAATATTAGAAGCATGTACATGGAATAATGCTTCCAAGCTAAACCAGAAGTTACATACATGAAGTCTGATGTTTCCTAAACACAGTTAACTGAAACACTCAGGAAAAACTGTCTCCCAAGCACGGACCTTTGTAGACAATCTGTACCGTTTAGTCAGCTGGTGACAGTAAAAGTTACAAGCTTCAAAAGAAGCTGAAACAAGTTACATCAGTGAACAGTGGTATTATTTGATTTTAAGATTAGTATTTGTGAGCCTGCCCTGTGCACTGAATCTCACGGAATACAACTGTCCAGGACTGAACTTTTAAGAACAAGTTATTTCTGAGATATAAACAAATGACAAGGTTAGAACATTTTTCTATTATGTAAAAAACCTATTATTTTAGTGCTCTAAAATAACTTGTCAGATTTACTGCATGCTCTCCTCAAGAAGTTAGTTTTCAGCTTCAGTTTAAGCAAGTGAAAGTCACGTCAAAGAGTACTTGAAAAGTGTATTTGCGGAAGTTAAAACTGCTTTACAAGGAAAGTATCTCTCAAAACTATATAATCCTTCCCATAAGGAACCTGTAAATAACATATTTGACTACTACGAAATAATGTTAACCCACTGAACCAAAAGCCAATATCAAAACACAGTAAACCTCTGTAAACAAGAAAGATGTGGACTCCAGTTCCAAACATATTACTAACCATAGTACTAGCACATTTATTGCATGTCAAGTCTCCTCAAATGAGATGGAACACTTACTAAACGTTCAGCTGTAATACTCAGTCACTCAATCATACTTTCCAGTCGGGGAATGAAGTGCATTTGTAGCATCTTTTGAGGAAGCCCGTGCTCATTACTACCACTGTATGCAACACAGGCATAAAACGAGACTTCCTCCCAGTGTCTCAAGTTTTTGAAAGACACTATACCTGAATCTGAAAAAAAAGCAAAACTACTTTTCAGCCAGGCACACCGCACCACCCAAAAGGAGGATTCCCACTGCTACATTCTGCACGGTGTCTTACATGTGAACCAAGATATTAACATATATATCTTAAGTTACAATTTTTTTTAAAAGGATTGACACTCATACACATTTACCTGAGACTCCACAGTGACTGTGATCATAGATATGTTGCTGGTGCATGGTAGACTTTTTGTAGATAACATGAGGATGACCATTCTCATAATTAAAGCTACTAGAATCTTCTGTTATGTTCCTTAAAGGCTCAATAAAATACTCTTCATCTTCTGTAGCAATGACTCCATGCTTAAAGAAGAAATAAGAAAATTAAAACTTGCAAAAGGCAATATAAAACTCCTATTAAAAAGCTTAACTTTAAAAAACATTCTACTATCATCTATGTCTTTGAAGAAATCCACAACTATAAGCCAACACAGAAAACAACGCACGAGCCAGCTCTCCTCCACTGATTTTAGTGGAACCAGGACTAAGCACTTATAAGCAACACAATGAGAAAAGAATAAAAGTATCATTGCCCTATTTCTGGAGTTCTTTCCCATCATTTTTGGTGGATGTGGTAAGAAAGCAAGAGATATTCTCGGTGTATGACAAATAACCTCTTCACAGAGATGTTCCAAAACTACAAGATTCATATCCATTAAAAGTGATGCCAAGCCAAAATGGCCTTGCTCAAACAGTGAGACCAATATCCCTCTATGATGCCACACCAGTAAATGCTTAAAAGCCACATACTGCATCAAAGAAAAAAGCAATGAAGGATTAATTTTAGAACATACATTCAGGGAAACCATTCAGCATTCTATATTCAGATGCTTAATTGCAAAACTGAGCTAGTTCTTAAAATCAAATTACTAATATTAACTTAGGATGGGTCTTTGAGCAACCTGGTCTAGTGGGAAGTGTCCCTGCCCATGGTAGGGGGATTGGAACTCGGGGATCTTTAAGGTCCCTTCCAAGCTAAACCATTCTATGATACACTATCTACAAAGCATTTATGCCTTATAAGGTCTTGCCACAAATCTGGCAAATCCGAGTTGTTGCAGACTGTGCACTAGGACCTCATTCTCTATAACAAATGAACACTTTTTTCCTCATACTGCACTGCAGAATAGTAGATACTCTATTCTCGTAACTTTCACATTTGTGAACTCAGCTTCTTCCAAACAGGAAGTGGTTTATGGAAGAAAAGGGATATTTCAGGCCAACTATGCAATTTCCTGAACCTTCAGCAATTAAAACTGAACTTTAGCAGGAAATCCAATTTTTGAATCCTTTTGAATATAGAAATACTGGGGAATAAGCCCTGACAAACTCCCACACCTATATTTGATAAATAACAATTTCTGGTATCCATATCTAGAAAATTCTGAATGTATGAACTTTCTACACCAGGAGAAAGAGCTAATCATGAGGTAGGAGACTGGAAGCAGGAATTTCTGCATCCATATCCTGATTTGGTAACTCACAAATTTCTACCACACCTTTGATCTGTAAAGCAAGTACTATGCATGAGCCTTTTTTTAAAGATTTTTTTTTTTTTCCTCTGACAAGACCTCTATGATCAACCATAAGACCACTTGCTCTGTATCTGCTTGAAATATCCTAAAGCTGTTTCTAAGATCAGGGCTTGCCATTGTACTCTTGGTCAAAGCTCTCATCCTGCTGCTGTTTTATACATCAAATGCCTGCTGTTCTTCGCTCCAGGAATAACCAGATTTCAGTAACAAGATAAACTTACAAAATAAAAAATCCTGTATAACATACCAGAAAGAACAGTGTTCTCCAAATATAACCCTATTATAAATTTTGAAAATACATGTATGAACACACTGCAGCTTTCAGTTATACATTCCTTGCACAGTGACTATAACAATTAAGTGTTCCTCTTCAGGGGTGTTTTTCATTATGAACTCAATTATTTACTCAAGAAGGCAACACCAGGTTCTATATTCACCTGGAAGATGCTGGTATCAAATTCCTCTCACAATGCCTTCTTGTTACTTGGAGTCTAAGTTTTTACTAGAAAATAAATCATTTACTGGTATACTGCTGCTTACAGAGTCCTGAAAATATAAACGAAATTGTAACTGGGTTTGCCAGATGTGAAGAAAGAACCTTGACAGTCTGGACTGCATCCAGTCTGGATGTCAGACATCTGGGTTCACGCAAATCCTGAGCCATTATAAGCTCTGGTATCATGTTCCTACAAGAAAAGAGCCCTGCAGAGTGGTTCTAGCCAACACCTTCAGACTGTCTGCTTCATGCCAAGCCTGAGGAGACAGAGGTACCATCCAACCTGTGGCTCCGTCTCTGCAACAGAGAGGGTCTTGACCTAAATGTGGTTACTCCAGGGCATATATCCCTCATGTCTGTACTCAAGTCCAGCCAGGTTAACAAGTCTAAACATGAATGAAACACTTAGATCCTGAAACTGATAGTTTTAAGCAGCAAGATGAGCAGCAGCAAACATGCAAAAACTATTATGAATGTTTGCAAACTATGACCAGAGCTCCTTCAGGTATCAGCAGTGAAAAAGGTTAGGAGAGTATCACTAATTTTTCCTGTGCCTAGTCGACATCGGATCTCATCTGCTCAAACACTATGGTGGTTTAAGAAAATAGAGACCTTAGTAACATTTAATTGAGGAACTGCAAATAAAATTTAACTTACACCTACCACCAGGTAGTCAGAACACGTATGCAGTCAGTTGCTGCAGCTAGCCAAGTGACTTGATAACCACTGGAAACTCACTTCTCCTGCATACACCCTTCAAAAAAAGCCCTGCATACATATACCATTTTAAACCTAACATTAATTTTGCTGGCAAACAAAACTGTTCTTCCAATTTTAAACTGATGCAAGTGGTCTTGCTGATTTTTAAGAAGCACTCAAAATTCCGTACATAAAAAGTACCTCTGTCAGTGACAATCAGCATTTAATTGAGTTTAGAAAATTCGTGCAGCTAGAGATACTTCCACTGTATATGCATTCAGCAATGCCTGATTAACAAATAGTGGGACTTATGCTATTACATCCAAACCAATATTCTAAACACCATTTTGGCTTATAATCTACTATATGAGCAAAACACAAAGTTGAAAAAGGAGACTGAAATAATGCCCTTTAAAAGCATTAAACGGAATTAATTTTAATTTATATTTTTTAGTTTTCCTATTGTATTTGAAGAGTTTGTAAATTAAACTTCTCCAAAGCATAAGAAATACCATTAAGACATAAGAATGACCAGCAAAAGGTTTTGACAAAATACCATGAATTTAAGGAACAAGCTGAATGCCCCAAGTAGGTTACTACAAGCAACGTTCCCAAGATTATTATCTAAAACAGATTGTTTGAGGTCCTGTGTTATCCAAACCCACTACAGACTGCCAACTCCTGCTAACATAAGGTCTGGATCCAGCAGTTTGACATGCTCAGACAGATCTGTGAATCCACATGAAGTTCCCCTGAATTTGTAAAAAGGAATCTTTTTCTGTCAGGCTGTCCAGCTGGGGCCTTAACCTCCTTCAGATGGAGGAACGTCCATCAGTCGCAGAAGCAAACTGAATTATGGAGGACAATTAAGTGCATGCCTTTTCCACACAGTACTACTGTTTTACAACTTCTCCATGCCTTTACCCTTCTAGACTGTATGTTTTATCCTTTACTTCTGAAAGCATGTCAGTGTTTAGCATGCCTACAGCTGGTTACGCACTTCAGTGTGGTTTTAAGACTGAGGAAAAAGATTGCATTAGCTTACTGTGTTCTTAAAGATGAAAAAAATACCGATTTGGCTTGAGACAGTACATCACGGAATCTAACAAGACCCCTTAAAACTAGGACAGGGACAGCTTACATGTAATTTTCTGAATACTAAGTCTATACTACAAACATGTATTAGTACCAAAGAGAACTCCAAAGGCACCAATCTACAACACTGAATCCTTTTCAATATCATTTCTGATCTTTATAAATTATTTTATAAATTAGACATTATTTTACATACAATTAAAAAACACCATACTATATGCAATTTATAATCTATAAAAGTGGATGTATTCTTTATAGCAGAATGAGCTTTCAAATGAGCTAATTTAAGAAGAATATGAATAATTGATACATATATGAATTTAGGAATACATGAAACAAACATGAAGTCTTCCAGCAAAATAATTCCTCCTTTAACCAAGTAAGGTCATGCTTTTAGCCACAGCCTACTTCTTGTGCTTTCTTTGTCATTTCTCTTTGGATGGAGACATCAGTGCTGCCCAGAACAAATGTTATTCGGTGCATGGAACTTCACATGCTATGGAAATACATGGGCTTTTCCATTAAACATTTCATTGAAACCATAGTAGCCTCAAAATATGATTTAAACTCTCATTCATTTTCCCTAATAATCATCACTTTCTACACATTTTAAGGTATTTCCCACCACTGGGCTTTTCACCTTAAAATGGGAAAATCCACTACTGCGGAAAACTTGTTTGAGCACTCAGTTAAGAGCTTTGATACCCGGCAGAGGACAGAGGTCAGTCAGAATGCAAAGTTTGGTTTCTGGTCAATTCCAATACTATGAGCTCCAAAACTTTTCTTCTTTAAGACCTGCTCCCCTCAGAATTATAGAAACTTCTTCCCTTGAGCTGTTCTTCTCTCTTCATCCCATCTACCACTGTTTCTTTTCTTCATTTCCTTCGGTATGACATACCCAGCTTAGGCAACGCCTCAGCCTTGTTGCCTTGCACCCAATATCCAAAGGCCCCAAAACACTGCTTGCTGCAGACTCTTTCACGAGAAGGCCAAACCTGCAATCCATCCACAAATGTAATATCCACTAAAGTAAATATGAGTTTGGAAGCCAAAAAGCCTGCCGGACAAGACCTTCAATTTCCTCACATGACTCCTCACTGGATTATAGAGCTTTCCTCATAACTTCAGACAATTTATAGCATAATCAGGGCCCAGCAGATGGAAACTGCTGGAATGAAACTTCAGTAAGTAGCTGCGTGTAACTCTGGGGCACTTGGTAATGAGAAACATAGAGTAAGGGGCTGAAACAGGAAACAGTGACAGGGAAATGAACTGATTGCTCATCACTCTTATTATAATTGAACTGTGAGAAAGCCCTCCTTGCACTAGAACTCATCTCAGATACTACAAGTGTTCTTCAAAGTCACACAACTTATGTTAATTAGACCATGGTCTCACCTGACCACCCGAATAACTAAACAGAAAAACTCAAAGCATTCACTAAAGGGAAGAAATATGACTCCTTTGGCAATACTGAAGCCTAACAGGACAACTGGAATAAATGGAATGCTTAAATTTCACTTGCAAGCAACACTCACTGTTAAAGATTACTACTTGTTTTAGAGTTAAACTTAAAATGACTGACTTTGAGACAGATGTTAACCAAGGACTATGCAGAATGTGACTGGCAGTCTCTTTCAGACCAACAATCAGATTGGAGAATACAATGAATGCTTTAAGCACAACATATTCTGAATTATCACTAATTCTAAAACAAGTAATATTGTCTTCAATATTCACTGCCAATTGCTTTATTAAACATGTTCTAACCAGCAGGTGTATAGCAAAATACTCATCAGTAGGATTCATCACTTAAAAATAACTCTGTGATGGATTTATCTCAATGGATGACAAGGAGTTTCTGTACGGTAGAGGACAATACAGAGTTGAGCCTACCACTGCACCCCTCTGCAGGATCTCTGCCTCTCTGAGAAAAAGCCTAGTGTCACCCACCCCTGCTGCTGCTTCTGGAGCATGACATGAGCCTCACATGCTGGTGGCTTGGCCTTTCTAGGAGATGCAGTGGACACCTGACACTTGCAGTTCCAGCTAAGAGGCATGACCACGAAGAACTCAAGAGTGTCAGTAGTGGTGTGCACAGAGACTGGATTAAGGCTGCCTTAATCCAGACCAGGAATACCTGAAATACGTTAAGAGCGGACGACAACTAAAAGCACTGAAAATGATGACTTAACCGAGAAGCACTCCGCACTAAAGTTAACTTACACTAAGTTAATGTCCTGACACGTAGAACCACAGAAGAACAGGCAGCTTCACTCCAGAAAAAGAGCAAGGCTGAAGGCCGAGGGAAAAACATGCAGCAATGGGAATGCTAAATGTCACCTCAGGGTGTGAGGCACAGAAGGAAAAAAAAAAAAGATTCTGCTTCATCATGATGACACCTTCCATGCTGCTAAATGCTTTGAAGAAAAGAAGTGCCATTAGGAGCAAGAGATGGGCAAAGCTGACAGGAGGACATGGAGTTTCCCTTCTTCATCCCACTCTTGTTTTCCTAACATGAAAGGAAAACAAGAGTCGGCTAAGGCAAGAGCAGGTGTTCTTGGCTGACTCCCTGGCCAAGGCCAGAGAGGAACTGAAATGGGAGAACCACGGCACTGGCTGCAGGCTCCGAGGGGGGCAACCAGTTTGTGCCTCAACTGGCAGAAACTCTGGCGACAGAGAGGCATGCAGCCCCTTTTAAAGAAGCGAGTCCTGAGAGCGGGGACTTGCTCTCCAGAGTATCTTTGGCTGAAAAGAAGTCAAAAGCGAAATGATTGAGTACATTAGTTTAAGAGCTTAAATAACTGTTGACAAAAAAGTTATTACATGGGAAGTGCAAAACCAAAGTGAAAATTGTACTAAATTCAGACCTACCCATTACAAGACTGCATTAGCCAAACTGTGATATCACATTCAACAGAACACCATTTTAACTACATTTCTTTGAAAGTGTTCACTTAGGCCTAGAAATCCCCTTTAAATTCTTTTTCCTCAAGAGTACTCTAAAATGTTAACCTAGGCTGTATCAGGGACATTACAAATAGCTGGGTGTAATGCAACCTACCTAGGTCTAAGGCATCTGGCTTTTACTTGTAAATAATATCCCAAGATGCATTATTCCATAGCACTTCCAAGGATAAATAGGAATTAGTTTACTAAGTTTGTGTAATCTTTTTTCTCCATAGTGATTAGGTAGATTTGTCTATTCCTAATGTCCTGTCTTGAGGTAAAACAGGACCAATTTTGTTCAGTAACTTTACTTTTTAGCGAGGCCTCTTCTAACTGCTGAAATTAACAGCACGTTGTGCAGAAAACTGTTCACTCTCAGAGTGATCAGACCCATGTTTATAGTTGATGCCAAGGAACGGTATGCAGAGAGGATCTTGCTTATCCTTACTGCTGTAACAACAAGTCCAGCCAACTTTGTTACTTGCCCCGTTGGAGGGTCGGAAGCAGAAAAACATAGAGGGGTCACACCTGCGGGGACGAGCGGACAGGACAGGTGACCCAAAACTGACCAACAGGGTATTCCATCCCATCTGCCTCATGCTCAGTATAAAAGCTGAGGGATCAAAGGGTCAGCTCTCTTTCTTCAATGGCCGGCGTCCTGGGAGGACTCTGTCTCTGCGTCTGCCTTTGATCCCAATCTTGAATCCAGATCCGGAATCCAGTTCCCGTCTGTCACTGAGTCCAGTCTGGGACTTCCCCAGTGTCTGCTGGTGACGTGACTGTCATCCTGGGAGCTTGATACAGTTTTGTATATATTTCATTATTTTCTTTATTATTATTTTATTATCAATATTTCATTAAAGTAGTTTAGCTCCTTCTAAACTCTTAAGTCTCTTTTTCTCTCTCTTTCTTGCCTCCCAAGCAGAGCAAGAGAGAGAGAGCATCTGTCATCCACTGGATTGGGCCAATCTGGCCCAAACCACAACACCTAACATGAAGACTGATCAGTGTTCTACTACAATTAAAACCAAAATGAATAACCATAATAAATACATATATTTTTACTGAGAAATCACTGGCTCTTGATTTAGTATTTCCTAGTCATGCCCTTCTATTTTAGTATTTTGTTACTCACTAGTCTGTTTTTTAATTTTTTGCATTTGTTTTCTAATTTCTGCTGGGAAGAAAAGAAGCTTTTTCCCATGCAAGTACTACCATCATGTGATTAAGTAAAGGAAGAGATGAGAATAAAAGAAATGAGAACTTCTAATCCTACTTTTAAATGCAACTGTTTACAATTTGTAAACAAAGTATTTCTAAAAAAAAGTAAATCGTTACTTCCTGATGCTGGTACTTGCAAAGGACCTACATTCCTCTTCACTCTTTGAATGTATAGCAATGATGACTTGTACACCAAGCAGTTCCTCTCCTCTGTTACTCACTCAACATTTCTAAACCCAAATTCTCAAAGACAACCAGCGGGTGTTCAGTTCAATCAATGTCTCTCTGGAGAGATTCAGCATCCTAAAGGATCCACTGTTTCCTCCTCCCTGCCCCTTGAGCTTGCAACATTTTTATAAGCTGTAAGTATCTTCAGCACAGACCTAACCTTGCAGCCCTAGTGCAGACATTGTAAACATTGAAAATGTTGCCTGCTAAAGGACTACAGAATTGGGTCTTAGTACTTAAAATTAAGCTTGAAAAAACGATGTCTACTTTTCCCCAGGACCCATATCAGGTTTTAGGGGTTTTCTGCACCTTCCTGTCTGCTTGCTTCCCCCAGAGACACAAAAAACTGAGATACGCCAATTAAGTTCTTCTTCCGTAATTTAAAAGGGACAAGCACACTATTATACTAGAACATGTAATGTGCACTTACCAGACCATTGCAGTTGCTTAAGGCCACTTTAGTTGTACTGTGCTGGTCTTGCAAATATCCTGTGTAATGACAGTGGTCTAAAAAATCATGCTTCCATTGTGGTCCATCTTTCCCCCAGTATTCTACTGTAAAATGCCTGGACACCAAATCTGTGTTGAGAGTCAGGTTTAAATGAAAGTGCTTGCCATAGGCAGAAAGTTTAAAAAATAATTTAGATGCTGCCAGTTCTTGGTCATAAGGGTCTGTGCTCCTCCTCCTTCTTGAGAGTTTAGCATTTTTCACAGTAAAGCTGAGGAAGGCTCCATTTTGATCAACCCTTATTGGGATTGTTAGTTGGTAGTGTTCAAGGTAAGACAGGAATTCCTCTTTGTAATCACAAGGTAAGACAGTCCAGGGAGTGGGCATAGAAGAGAAGAAAATATAACAGGAAACAACAAGTAGTAGTATAAATATAAACCATACTTGGCTAAATCTCATCACCCTCTCGCGTAAAAGTCATTTTCAGGTAAAGGCAAGATACACTGTTTTACTAAATAAAACAAAACATTCTTTAAGTCAAGAAAATGTGTTCAGTTTCCTATTAATTTGATATTACTGGAAATACAAAAGTTTTTAACTATGTATCTCTTCCTGTTTACCCTGTTTTAGCCCCATTTGGGGCTAAATTCTAACCTAAGAAGGGCACATTCTTCCCAGTGATACCATTCAAAGAAAAAAGCTATTAGATCCACCTGCAAGAATAAAAAGAGTAGTAATAAAAAGTATTATATTGTAAAAACATGTAAACAGCTCTTCATTTCATTAAAAATCTGTAAATGTTAACGGATCAAAGTAAGATTAGATCCTTACTTTCTAGTCTACAAACATGTGAAAGTTGTTATGGCAAGCCTCTAAACTATTATTAAGTACAACATTTTACTAGATTTAATTTGCAAGGCTTTCCTACAGTTAAAAGTAGACAAAAATTAAAAGAAAAAAATTAATCAGATTTGCTGTATTTAAACTTCCACGACAATGAATCATAAAACTAAGAGCAGAGTCCATATGATCTTATGAATTACATAAACATGGTTTTGAAAATATTACCCAAATGCACTGCAAAAATAGATGATGCTTGTCAGCTACAGAGGTTGGAACCCTACCTTGAGAACTATATGAAAGCCTGCTGTCACTGTGGAATTCCGATGAAACCATGACTAGGCTCAAAATCCATGTCCACGTCTTCCAAAAAATTTCCATAATTTAGAAAACCAGAAAGCTTTCTCTTTTTTTCCTCCTTGGAGAGCTACCTGTGTGCTATAGAGTTAACTCCACTCCAGAATTGCACCATAACAGGTGTACTTATTTTATACTACTTCCAAATTAACTATTGGATGTTCCACATTTTGACAGGTATTCTTTTCCAACAACCTGTACTTTCTTCCATATTTGCAGTCATTTTCTCAATTCAAAATAAGTATTTGTAAGATTCCTTAAGATATCAGTAAGATGTTAGACTGGATAGTTACTGAACCTGCTCCATTTCTTTTCCTGAAAAAACAAAAGAAAATGAGTCAAGGCAAAGTCTTTCTACTAAAACAGATCGATACTGCAAAACACTAAGCCATCATAGTGAACTATGCAATGTAACATTTTGAAATCATATTCAACCATTATTGCTTTTACAGTGCAAGGTCACAATCTTACAAAAACCATGAATTGCCATTAACCTTGAACAGCAGATCAATACAGCTTAAGATGCATATATTGACTTTATGTTAAATAGTTGTAAGGACACATAAAATTAAGGTTTTTTGTTGCTTAAATACTGTGTTCAGACTTGTTCAGCTATAATCAATGCTATGCACCCATTGATTTCGGCAGTGAATAACTAGACCCAATACACTGGTAGACAAAGGAAGAACCTGGGAAACAATCCAGAGTACAGTTATCTGATCTTTCTGCAGCATGTATTTTGTTATTACTTGGGCCTGGGTTCTGCTTATGCAGGCAGAATTCTCATTCACTTAAATGGGAATGCTCCACATTCTAATCCCAAAGAACAAATTTCAGTGTCTGAAGCTATTCATTGTACATATTCTAATTTTTCAAATATTTGTTGTCAAAAATAATGTTTTGTATGTATCTTAACTGCAATTTGATGTAGTAGAATATATTTTTATTTTGCAGGTCACAGGATTGAGTAAATAACACGTTACTCTCCTCCCCCCCCCTTTTTTTTTTTGCATTTATAACACTATTGCAGTAATACTAAAAAAGCAGCTTTAGCTGTGGCCAAGGATTAAATGGAAGGTCTACACAGCCAACTAACAGTCCAGTATCAAGGGATACCAAACCACGTGTTGTGTCAGCTGGTACTAATCACTCCTCTTACGCACTTGCAGCACACCTGTGCACAGAGCAAACTCTGCTGAGGCTGACAATGGAGAAACAGAACATCTCAGAAGGGAAGACTGTTTAAAAACAAATTTCAAAAAGCATACAGAGTCACTTACACATGCACCAGATAAATTTGCCTTTCTAAAGTTCTGGGAATTATTCACAACATTCATTCAGACAGGTAACACTCCTGCAGCCAGTGGATTATTTGTAAAGGTTAAAGAGTTGTAGCATACCATCTCAAGAAAAATCGACATCATGCAAATCCTGTTTCCTAACATCACAGTGAATATTAGGAAACTTCTTAGCCAATTTGAAATGCACCTAATTATTACCATGTAAATGGGCTTAATCATTCCAATACCTACTTTTTAAGTATCTTTCAAGACAGCACACAGGATTTAATCGGGTTTGTAGAGGGAATAAAAGATACTTTGCAAGCATAGCCTGCATTTAGTATCATTTTTTTCCTGGGGAAGCATACAGTTTTAGTGACGCCATTCATATGTAGCAAGGCCTCAAAGCATATTAATAAAATCTCTGATCTGGCCTTCCATGTAAAACCTTTATTTCCTAGCTAATATTTAGTTACCGTTTTTAGACTTCTACTAGTTTTGGAGAGACTTAATGCCATACTCTTCAGCTACATTAGTACACTAAATAATGTGCCTTATTTCTAATCCGAGAACATCCAGTTTCACATTCCTGTCACCGAATCTTGCTTTACTGCTGTCTGCTAATGAGCTGCTTGCTTTCTTTTCCCTGCATGGATAGTTAGAATGTGATACAAGCATCTCTTGACACTTCTGGACAAGCAGCTCAACCTGCTTAGTTTACTTCACTCTGTACGATCCAGTTTCCAGATGTCTAAATACCTCTGCAGTTTTTTTCTGAGCCCTTTCCAATTCGTCAGCATCCCTTTTCATGCACAAATACCAGAAACTGGACACTGTAGTCCAGTAATGGCTCATAACTGCCATATATAGAGGTAACATTGCCTCACAGCTTTTACTTAGCCAAAAAATCTTGACAGGGAGCTCACGTTCAGTCTGTTGGGCTGATAGTGAGTTATCCTAGCACTAAGATCTCCTGAAACTGTAGTACCTAAGGAGCTAGGTAGCTCAGAATACTGGACATAAACTACAGTGCCCACTATTTAGACACCATCAACCCACATGGCAGACGTTAGTCAAGACTGTCCAACAGTCACCCCCCTCTAGTGTCTTTGCAGGGGTCTGTGTGAAATCATGGAATCATAGAATGGTTTAGGTTGGAAGGGACCTTAAAGACCACCTAGTTCCAACCCCCTGCCACGGGCAAGGACACCTCCCACTAGACCTGGCTGCTCAAAGCCTCATCCAACCTGGCCTTGAACACTTCCAGGCATGGGGCCTCCACACCTTCCCTGGGCAACCTGTTCCAGTGCCTCACCACCCTCAGAGTGAAAAACTTCTTCCTGAGATCTAATCTAAATCTCCCCTCTTCCAGTTTGAAGCCATTACCCCTCGTGCTATCACTATATGCCCTTGTCAAAAGTCCCTCTCCAGATTTCTTGCAGGCCCCTTTCAGATACAGGAAGGCTGCTCTAAGGTCTCCCCGGAGCCTTCTCTTCTCCAGGCTGAATAACCCCAGCTCTCTCAGCCTGTCATCATAGCAGAGGTGCTCCAGGCCTCTGGTCATCTTCATGGCCCTCCTCTGGACCCGCTCCAACAGGTCCATGTCCTTCTTACGTCAGGGGCTCCAGAGCTGGACACAGCACTCCCGGTGGGGTCTCACGAGAGTGGAGTAGAGGGTCAGAATCACCTCCCTTGACCTGGTGGCCACACATCTTTTGATGCAGCCCAGAATACGGTTGGCCTTCTGGGCTGCAAGTGCACGTTGCCAGCTCATGTTAAGCGTCTCATCCATCCAAATGGTCTCCCTGATTCCAAGCTTCACACAAGAAACACCTCTTTTCACATTAAGCTCGCTAGAAGTTTCAGTAGAATTTTTAACTTTCTTTCCAAAAGTATTATGGCCAGCTTGAGCGCTGATACAAGCAGACTACATGTAGCTGTATTACTGCTCCGCATTAAGGAGTGGTAGTGGACATGAAGGATAAAGCACTTAGGTAGCTCCAGATACAGGACTTCCAGTGTGAAGTTTGGTAGGAACCTCAAAGCATCCACTGCCTATACCCTTTTTTCCTTTCCGTCTTCCTCGGTAGCATATATTCAGCACTCCACTTTTGACTGTTGCCAAGATGATACACTTGGTCAACACTAAGCTTACAATAAGAAGTGTTTCCTCTGCCTCATGGCTGAACTACACGTTCACCCACCAGTAAAGGGCAGGCGTGGCTCCACATCCTGAACCACTACCTAAAACCACAGCTCCTGCCTAATTATAAAAGCTCTACCAAGCAGCAAAGAAAAAGTCCAAGATGTTTTTCAAAACCTTGGATGCCGACAGCAAAGCAGGTGCACAACACTGGCAGTTCTGTGGAGATGCTGATGACGAGTGGCAGTCCTGACACAGGTGCCGTAGGCTTCCAACCCAGTGAAACTCAATGAAGGGAAAAAAGGCCATAAACACACACGGGAAGACTTTGGGGCACAAAGTGGATTATGAAGGGTGACTCGCCAAACTGGTCTGAGGACCAGGAGCCTCAGGAGCCTCCACCTAAGCAAAGGGGCTTTGGGCAACTAAAGCGTCCTGTAAACTGAAGGTCTGGGACAGGCAAGCAGCCAAGACACCCCTACCCCACACGCATCACCACACGCGCCGCCCCCCCTGGGGACTGCCACGTCCCCCACCGCGCCCGGGGTCTCCACACCAGGGGCGTCCACCACAGACCCGTCAGG